>VXAZ01004020.1:152199-380828 GCA_013399875.1 Gymnorhina tibicen
GGGGAGGGGGCAGCGGGAGGGGGCAGCGGGAGGAGGGGGGGAAGAGGGAGGGAGCTTCGTCAGGAGGCGATGTCGGCACCGCCGTGACATCACCCCGCGGCTTATATAGTTGGGGAAGGGTCTGGGTCCCCCGTCTGGTGCCTGCAGCCGCCCGTCAGCGCGCGTGCGGTGGGCGAGGAGCGGCGGGGCTCTGTCTGTCTGTCTCTGTGTCTCTGTCTCTCTCTCTCCGTCTCTCCCTAGGATTTATGGACTTTACTTTCTAGAGGGCGGCGCGGCAAGGATGAGAGTCCAGCTGGTGTGCGTGGTGCTGCTGGCCCTGGCCTCCTGCAGCCTCTGCTCAGGTAAGTCCCCGCCGCCGCCTGCGCCGGGCGCGCCCTGCACCGCCCGGCCCCGGAGCCCCTCTGAGCGCTCGGCACTGAGTCGCTCCTGGAGCCGTAAGAGGAACCTAAAGGAAGGAAATGAAGTCGCTTCGGGCTCCGACGGCTGTCCCCATTAAGCGCCCGGGAGCTGGCTCTGATAACGGGTTCTGGCCAGCATTATTTTTTTATATCATTCCTCTAACTTTCTCCCTTCATATAAGCCCTTCCTCCTCACAGCATCCATACCATGGCAATTAGTGTAGACTACTCATTGGAAATACAAATCAGTGCAGACCATCTGCTTGGTTGTGCTTTGGTTCATTGAATATCACGTATTTTCTAATTATGATACAAATTGTAATTTCTGCAAATGAATAGCTGCTGTAATCCAAATCAACATGAATATGTATGCCCTTTAGTCATTTTTTAGAGACAGAAATATAATTTATTATCTGGAGAAAAAGTTGTTAACAACCAATCTGAAATTATGACCAAAAAATGCTGAAGCACAGGCAGATCACACAGTAAGAAGGTTAATGTAAATGCATTTCTTCTCCAAGAGCAGCTGCTTTAGAAAGCTCAAAAGGAGGACCATCTATTGAAATGCATTTACTGCTTCTCTGGAAAATGATACACATCTTAAGCATCTGCCATTTATGTTCTAAGTTTATGACCAAATAGAGGTGTGGTGATGGTTAAACAGGTGTACCCGCACACACATGAAGCAGAATAACACACATGAAGTCTGCAAAATCCAACTTTAGCTAACTTGAAAATTACTTTAATTTTTAACTTCACTAAATTTAATGGGTAAATTTACAAGCAGCTTCACTTTTCAACTTTAGTGTTCAGGAGGACTCAGAATTCCTAATTCTCACTTTAGATGAATGTTTCCAATTTGTACTGCCGTGCAGAAGAAAAATGTAAACCACATACTACCTGCATTTTATTACAGTTTAAATGTAATTGTTCTGTATATTATCGAGACCTCATGATCTTAGTGACAAAGCTTAACATTTTTTTCTCTCTCCATATAATTTTAAGCTTTTTAAACAAATTCCTGACTAGTATTTTCAGTGAAGCAGTTTCAAAATCAACTGTTCACAGAGCCTGAATGAAAGCCCACTAAAGTAAAAAATTTAAGTGGGAATTATAATAGGTTCATAAAAAAAAAACAACAGAAGCCAAATTGTAGGTGGAACTAACATGACTGTTTGCTTGAAAATCTGAAATTATTTTTAAATGAGAAATTCCACAGAGAAATTTGTATGAAGGGGCCCAAATAATTTGTAACTAATATGGACAGTTATGTCATTAAGAAAATGATTGTTAAATTTTCTTTTGAAAATGTTTGCCTTCAGGCGAAAATGTATACCTGTAGAATGTAATTGTTCCATAAAATGTGGATATATGAATAGAAACTATTTTTCTTGTCAGTAGAATCAAGAATACCTCAAACTGTGAGAATTTCTCTCTGATTTTAACAATAATGTGCAACCAGGCTTTTTATACATTGCTCTCTGAGAGTCTGTTCTTTTATGCTTTTGTTCCTCATCCATCTCTTTTCACTCCTGAACATGCTTCCTTCTCTCTCTCCAAGCCTTGCTTTATTCTTCATTCAAGGAATCTTGACTCCTAAATAATGTCCTCTAGATTTATTGTTTTCAATTCAAATGCTTCTTAATACTTTCCTTCCCACCTTTCATGTCTACAGCTATCTTCCATCCTTTATAGAAACAAAACCCAGGTGCTAACCAGGCACAAGTCCTTTTATTGTTCTCAGCTGGTGTGATCCAGGACAGCTCAAATCATGATGCTGTCATTGTGTGTGTGTGTGTGTGTGCTCACCTGCTCACAGGAGATGCTTCATTGGTAGAAATTCAGCTGAGGTGACCTTGTGCTGCCAGCAGAACTTTGGTTAATGGTAAAGCTGGTGAAACTGACAGCTGTTACTGCTGAAAGGGCTGAAAAGCATCAGGTTGGAGATTAGTTGCTCGGGACTTGCTGACTGATCCTATTTAATATGAACATTTTAAACATTAAATAAGACTGATTGTTGATCAGCGTTAAAGCAAGTCAAATGCAGTAAGTTCGATGACAAAAATAATGAATGAATGTATTGTGTTGGTAATGCAGAGGTGAACAGGAGCATCCCTACAGAGGAGGGGAGTATGCATAACACGCAGAAGTTTTTGATGACCTAAGTAATAGGAATGAGAACCAGTGCAACAATACAAAATGCAGTGGCTTAGGAAATAGTAGAAAGTCCTGTTAAAAGCTCCTTTTTAACCAAAGCATAGCTGTTGGAAATCTGAGGAATAAAAGATTTTATCTTGTTATCTAACCTGCTTTATGGAGTTTTTCAGGCACAAAAGACAAACAAAGTAAAAAAAGCCATGTAAGAGAGCTGCCCTCTGTAGCTACTGGTAAGCATTAAGGTGATTAAGTATTGAGGCTTCTGAACCAAAGTGTACTATGCTGTTCTCACTTGAGAAGACATCAGGGACAGAGGAGGGCTGCTCTGATGAGTTGGGGAATACAAGGCTATTACAAGGAAGGAGAATAGGTGAGAGTCCAATAAATCCGGACGTAGCCTTTCAATGAAGCATTTATGGGATTTCCAGGGCAATGGTTTTTGACCAAAAAGACACAGTGATCTTGCACCTGTTTGCTAATCTTGTAACGACACACAAAAACACTAAGCTGGGAAGACCAGTGATTCTTCTCAATAAATACGTGACAGGTAAATATTACAAAGAGAAAGGTGTCATTTATAGTGTAGGAATTTATTTGCAAACCATGGATACATTTGTAATTAGAAATAAATTAGACTTGAAATCAGAAGCAAGTAAGCATTGATAGTTTAGAAGAATTTCCTAAAGAAGCAAAGTGACAGTAGTGGTGAGATTTATTAAGATTGAACATGATTGATTTTGTAATGGGTGGCTTCTGTTCTGACAGAAACCTGTGACACGTTGGCACATGCTTGTGGTCCCTTACAGTCTCATATTCTGTGAAAGGTAGTGACACAACATGGTGATGATCCCTGAAATGAAGGCACAGGCAGAATCTATCCACAGATTCAGTGGTAGGGTCTTGCATGCTCACAGCATTGATTGTTTTAAAGAAAGTGAGATATGACCTGTATGAATATGGAATATATTTTGGTTTAGTATGGTTTGAAATATTAGTGTATTGTTTGGTTTTAGATTGTTGGTATTCCAGGAAAGGTAATAGCTATGTGGAACTCTATTTCACCTGAAAACTTAAATGGTTCCTTACATTTTTTTTCTTCGAGCTATGATTGCTGCTGTCACGGCACCAGATCTTCGTTGTGATTCTCATCTTCATCTTGTGATGCTGTGTGTAGAAATGTGTCTGTGTGTTTTCTCTTTCTACAGCAATTTTTACCCTATTTACCAAATCACAGGTCTTGCAAGTCTACTGAGCTATTAAAGGTCAATTAACTCAGTAAAGATAATCCCTAAACCTCCAATCAGAATACTTTCTTTTTCCATAGACATTGTCAAGAGATTGTATCATAAAGTGATCAAGCTCAATTCCCTCATATCAGTGAAAATACCCTTAATTTAAGAATAATCAAGACTACTGATTATTAATCAAGTTATCATAACTGCCATTTACCTAAATAATTACTACTTAAATAAATACTTGAAAATAAATATTCAAATTTTTCTACCAAAGTAAGCAAAGGTGAAAAATATTTATTACAAAAGTAATGAAGACTATTACAGCAGGTTTTTTATACTGAGAGAATTGTAGTTTAATGAGCCTTTCTGCTATGAAACTGAGATAAATGAACTTTCATTCACTTCAATAAGCTTGATCATGCTTTAAAAAGGTATTGAGTATTTATTTTAACGTAATGTTGCTGTTAACTGAAGACTCCTCACAGTCCCTCTAGGTCACTGCTGTTTGTGTTTGTGTGTTTATTATTTAAAATTCATTTAAATATCTAAGTTCTATATACTAAACTGAAATGTCCATGATTTATGATCAAATAATAAACATATGTTTCTGGTTTATTCCCAGATTCAGAAGAGGAAATGAAAGCATTAGAAGCAGATTTATTGACCAATATGTACACATCAAAGGTAATTATTTTTCTTCCTTTACCTGACAGGGAGGGAGCAAATGAATTCTCATTACAAACACAAAAGTCTTTGCACAAAGTAATAACCTATGGTCTAGACAGAAAAGTTCAGTGTCAGGTTTTACTTTGGTGCAAGATTTTCTCCAGTTCAAAGGAAATTTAAAGGTGTTGATGTGACGCACTAAACGTGTTCCTCAGTCGTAACACTGGTACTTTCATTAAACTGTCAAAACTGTGTTATGTACAGAGATTTAAATTTACATGAGGAAATGTGTTTCCAATAAGATTATGCCTGATGAAAGCTAAATTAACCTTGAGTCAAATCTATAAGTGCTATTTTTATGCAGAACTCTTCCTATACACATATAAAATTAAGACGGTCATAAAGCAAAACTTGTTAATACATATGCCCATTTTGGTTTAGGATTTTAATCATAGTGCTAGTACAGGAACATGGGGACATGATTGTGAAAATACTAACTTGGTAAATGGCATTTCCTTGACAAGTTTCCAGACTGCAAATAATGTTTGTGTTATTTAATATGAATAGATAAAAATTCAGTTAAAATCTCATATTGACAAAGTGAAGCAGCAAGTGTTGCACATATGGGTTGGACAGGCTGATAAACACTTTCTCAGCACTATTATCTTCCATAAATTGTCTAAGAAGTACATATGTCTGATATATCTTCAGCAACATATTAAAGAACAAACTCTGAAACAAGTACTATGGGTTTAAGAGTGAATATTTTAATTCATTATCCCAAAAAAGTTTTAGTGGTTGTTAAATGTAATGGAAAATAAAATGAGAAATGAAAAATTTCTCCCCCAAAATAGAAATTTTGATAAGCCAATGACTAGTTGAAGGTTAAGAACAAAACCTGCCAGGAAGACTTCTGCATATACTGTATTTATGTATATGTGACCTTTTCTACAGAATCATTGGATAGACTAGAAGAAGTATGAGGCCAGAAAATGCATTTTCTTTATCTGTCTGGCAGTTCTTAGATTTCAGTGTTCTTTACCGGCATGATAGTTAACCTTAGATTACAAATAAACCTGGTTGCCCCTCACTTCTGTAAGGTACTGAAAGATTTAATAACTCTTTTTCTGAGACATATTTAAATGTAGGAGGCTGACAAAAATTGGTTTTTTTGCTGTGTGGCAAAGCATAGTATGCCCTGGAAGAAAACCCTGCAGCTGTTAATATTTCTGCTACTGACTTTAGTGGGTCTGTGAACGTAACTTCCATCTTTTCCTCCCTCTCACCACATAACACAAACTCAGGTAACTCCAAGTGCACAAATGTTATTACTCCAGTTAATAGTGTCATTATGTTTGCTGTAATACTCTTATGTTGTTTTATGTCATATAGCTTGCTTTTCAGCATCCTTATGGTATTTACCACAAGTCAACTGACACTTGAAGCTGACAGAAGCAGTAGATTAATGTTGGAGACATTGCTTTAATTCTGCACTATACTGCCTTAAATCACCATCTAAAGTTCATTAGTTGAATATGTGTTGTCTCTTGACATCAAAGTAAGACGTGGTGGAAACACTAAAAACTGTGCATCAACTCTTCTACAAGAGTCATACCACTATTCCATTCATTACTGAAATTACTATTTTTCTGTTGTCCCTTGCTAGATTTTAACCCTCATTACAACAAATTATGGTTCTGGTATGATAAAAAAATTTGAAGATGGTATGTATAGTACCTGTCTTGTGTTGTGCCTGAGATCTGGTTCCATTTGAGGGCAATTACCGTTAAATTGCATTAACTGTATTTGACACTGACTTGGTAATCAGCAAAGGAAACCCTAACAATTTAAATAGCATTAAGATGGGAAAAAAAGTACTGTTTATGAAAGCTGAGGTCTAAAAATGCAGCAAAATGGATTATCACTTGTGGGCTAAGTATTTGATAGAACAAAAATCTACCTAAGCAGGCACTTGTGAACTATAGTATCAAAACTACAGCTAGGTCTTAAGCACGCATCTTTTGCAACATTCAGTGGTCTATCCAGTATTATGGGAAGAATTGCTGTATGCCTTTAACTTCACAGACTGCTGCCCAGTGCCTGCTGCTCCTTTTCAAGTTGCTCTTTAAAGTCACCCATATGCTGAATCATTCTCCATCCTTAAAGAAGTACCTTCATGCTTATTGCAACCTGTCTTCAACACTTAAGACAGTTTGTCACCCTTCCCTGCTGTTACATCTCGAGGAAGATACAAGGATCAAACAAGCCCTTAAAATGCTTTATCTGTCTTTTTTCTAAGATAAAATCCAAAAAGCCATTTGGAAGATCTGGTAAAACAACAAAACCTGACTTGTCAAAAATATGTGGACAGTTATGTCCCGTCTCTCTTTAGTTTTGAATAGAAAACTCTATTCATGTCAAAGAGATGACTCTATTTCCAGCTTCCTAAATGCTTGCCTGAAATCACTAGTTTCATGAAGAATGTTTTGAACTCGAAAAATATTGAGACTATGTTAGTTAGAGGAAACAAGAAAGTAAAACAAAAGTATTCCTTGGGGAATATATAATCCCTAGAATATACTCCACCTTTGGGATCCCACCTGACATTAATTTTCTGAAGTCATGGAACCCCTGAGCTTTTCATTGTTGTAGGATGCCTATTTACAACTGTATTTGCCCAGAGAGTTTAGCCTCCTTGTCAGAGGAGCTGCCTAGGAGAAGGAGGTACCTACAGCTACCTAGGAGTTACTGACTTCCTGACTCAGTTATCACATAAAAATTAATAAGATTTACAGGCATTAATATACACCATGGAAGTAGTTTTGCTTTAACAAAACTCAATGCTATATCTGATTAAAGATAGAGAATATTTTTATTATTTCTATGGTTACAATCTGAACAAAATTCAACTACTATTATGGAAAGGAACCATAGAGATCCTACACTAGCTTGGGATTTTTACTTCATTATGACTTTGCTTTTTATCTGCTTTTACTAGATAAAGACAAGAATATAAAAAGCAGATAACGTTTTTCCTAAAGAAAAATAGTATTTGGGATGTATGAATTATAACAAAAGAAGTATCTTAAGCAAACTATCAGGGGTATCATTCAACCAGACATGGAAATAAAATATCATATAAATTATAACTCAGGAATCTCTTTTGTCTTGCATAGGAAAAGCCTGTTGTCAAAGAAGGAAATAAGCTTATTTCAGTTTCTTAGATGATCTTAAATTCTCTTTCAAGACACATAAGGTGTGAGAAATTATATATCCAATTCTTATTTCGCAAGCAAGTTCAACAGTGGAAATACAATCATATTAACTTGAGCATTAGTACATTTTAAATTCTAGTTCATACTGCAGTCTCTTTTTTTCCTTCAGATCATTCCCAGATATTTTCCAAGTTACTCTTAAAAAAATTAGTTCCATCTTGGCAGATAAGGGTTCCTTGTTCCATTGTGTAGATGTTTTCCAAAATATGTGTTGAGCTACTGTAGTTGATATTGCTTAGACCTGTGTGGAAAATATATAAATATATAAAATATAAAAATATATAATATATAATATAAAATATATTACATATTGTAAATTGACCTGAACATTTGGATTATCATAATCTTAAACTGTTTTTTGACATATCCCTTTAGGATAACTGCCTCAGATATTTTTTGTAACCTAAAAAGCAAAGCAGTCTGATTTTAGTGCTTGCTGTAATAGTGGAGCATAAAAATAACATGACTGCTCTGTTCAGTGACTGGACATGACCTGGAAAACTCAATTTTCAGTTAAAAAACCTCAAAATTCACTCTGGACTGAATTGTTAATGGTAGCAGTATAAGTCAGAAGCAGGTGTGCCCAAGTAAAAATACTTTGAGGTGATATATGTTGGTATTTATAGGAATGAGACTCCTGTAACAAATGAAATATGTTAGAAGCTTGCAGACAGCACTGCAAAACTGTTTTCTTCTAACCTCAGTAGGAGCTAAGACAACTTTCACCTAATGAAGTCTGCTATTTAATTATTTTACTAATACACAGAGGATAGTTCCTTTATACATAGATGTGCATCAGATTGACATAAAGTAGTAACTTTAGATAAAAAAGATTCTATAAGTTACACAAGGCATGACAAATTTCCCTATCCTTTACTCTTCTCTTCTGTTTCCATCCACTGCAATATTTTTGGTTCTTACTTAACTCAGAAATCTCAGTCACTCATGTAGCACTGCCTCTAGATTTCATGCTCCATTGCAATTTAGCTGTTGCAGTGCTAGCTCACATTTCTTTTGTATACCCAGGAGAGAAAAGTGAACTGGGGAAGCCTCGTCCTTTGTCATGGAAAGCTCCATATTTTTATATTTCAAAAATATGTTAGCAGACCAAAGAACATTTTGAAATTGCATTGCACATTTGATCTTTTTCCTAGTTTAACTTCTGTTAGTAAAATTAGATATTCTGCAAGGAGATTAATTTTATTTTGAAACTGTCGCATCTTTTCAAATAATTTGATAGACTAACTAGGGCACTTAGATGGGACAACAGATGAGCTCAAAGTAAACAGTGCAGAACCAATTACAAGCTTCCAAGTAAGATTTCAGATTTGTTTTCATAGCCTCAAAACAAAATAATCTTATTTTTTCCGAATGCTGTCAGGAAATGAGAATGCACAGCAGTTTCATTAAAGGGCTAAATCATTCTGATTTTGAAAGGCATGCCTGTATCAGATGTATATTGGAGTAATGATCATGGCCAAAAGGAAACTTTTTGTAACTAATGCTAAGAGTGATGCCAACTTTTCTTGTTTCTTCCTCATTTCTCTCAATTTTCTTTCTTTTCCCTCAAAAAATAGTAAAGTCTGATGAATATACATAAATCTTGCATGCAAGGCCCCTTTGTTAGGAAGGTGCTCTAAAGAAACAGATCATCTGATTACCTGATGTTGCATCCATACTCTCAATAAGTGCTGTCAAGTATGTGTGAAAGGCAATGTCTGTGTTCGTGTAATACCTATATTTAACTTTGTACATCCAGGAAAAGAAGCAACTACATTTCAGTTCATAGGTAAGGTCTAATCCTAGTGTGCACAGCAAGGAAATCCTTGCCAGGCATAAACAGGAATTTGCTATTTGGCTTTTGACTGGAGATTGCTGTGTCACCAGTTCTAGTTTAGGGAAACTAGTTTCTGTACTCAGCACTAAAAGGAAATACAATGCAGAAGAAATAATTAATAGTGGGAGAACAAAGAAAATGGCAAAATCATGAAAAACAGTAAATGAGATAGGAATTAAGTTTTAAACTTATTTTTTTCTATTGATAATCAAAATGGAAGAATACTACTGCCACAACTGCTTGGAAAAAACAATACCAGTAGAAAAGTGAAAGTCATGCTTATCAGCATTTCTTTAAAATGGTTTAAAAGCTTGTACATAGTGCAAGATACTGGAACAAGCAAAATTTGAGACAAACCATGGTGAAATTTCCTTATTTCTATCTTTCTGTAACATCCCTGGACAGGTTCATTATGGACCACCTATATACAGTTGGTCTCAGTTTTTCATTCCAGTTACCAAATGAGGAATACTTTGTTTTGACAGCTGTGTTTTGTCTCTGCTCCATCTTCCTAAGCCTGTAGACCTTCAATTAATGTCTCCCAGGCTCTTGACTTTCCAGCATCCAAAACTCCTGGGGCTTACAGATTCTGTAAGTTCAGACTCAGACTCATCAGACAGCTTGTCCTGAAGCAGGGACTCCATTCCTTTTCTCAGGGAATTTTGAAATGACTGGTATTTGTTCTGAACTACATGGGAGGAGCGTCTAGTTAACCACAGGCATCCAGCTTGGATTCCTGAACTGGGAATTTATCCAATGGGTTTGATTCATTATCCTTATTTACACCTGTGAATTTATATTATATTAATTACAATCTGTGTTTTTTGTTTTCACCTGTGCAGAATGACTATGAAATGCTGCCCTTCTGGTTTGGTAGCAGTTTAGTTTTTTCATCATGTATGTCTACCTGGGGGGCAAGGCTGCAAGGAAGCAGAATTGGTGTACGTAATATATGAGTTGTCCTAAGTTCAGCACTCTAATTATTGTCTAAAAGTTGACCAGATGAAAAGCACTTCAGAAACATAAACTTGTTTCTAACAAAATGTTTGAATGTAGCACATGATTACAAAAAACCCAAAACACATTAAATCATGCGGTGTTTTTATTTTCAGATTAACAGAGCAAAACTTCCTTACTGGAAAGTGACCCTGCTAAATGTCTGCAATCTTGTCAACAACATAAACAACCAAATGGGAGAAACAGTAGAGGTGGATGAGGAGGATCTGGTTCCAGGAAGACAGTTCCCTGCTGCTCTGGATGGCTTCAGCTTGGAAGCAATGCTGACAGTATATCAACTCCAAAAAGTTTGCCACAGCAGAGCCTTCCAGCATTGGGAGGTAAAATAAACTGTCACAAATGCATGTTTTACTGCTATTAAACTCTCAGGCTCTGTAATGATGTAAAAATCCATATCCATGTAACCCCCATTGCATTGTCTGAGCTTTCCTTCCCTTTTTTATATTCTCTAGTACTTCTAATGTGCCTCTTTCAGTAAGAGGTGTGAATTAGTGAAGTTTGTGATGACCTGAATGTATGTTTCTTACAATGACCCATGGATAAATGAGAAGTTTTCTTAACTACATACTTTCTCCGCTGTTTGTAGCCATTCCAGATAACCAAACAAACACATGAAAGTCATCACTATGCCAGAACACATAATTAATATCTGCTTAACAGCCATGAAGTTACTACAGATCTATTGAAACATAAATAAATATAGCCAGTGTTTCTGTTTTAAGACCCTAAGGCAAACTGGATTCAAAATGCAGGGATACAAGCCCATGTGTACATATCATTTTACTAGGTACTCTGGTTTTCTTATCATTGCTAGGAAACTGGCAGCAAGGTAACTCCTGCTATTTGTTTCCATACACCTAAAGAGGGCCCTGGAAATTGACATTGTGATTGTATGAAGATTGCTGGTCTTAAACAGTGATTGTTTATAGTCCATTTGTGATGTTTATTTTACTACAGTGATTACACAGAAGCACACTAGGCACAATCCACTTGCATTGTTAGATATTACACTAAATCTGCTTTGTGTAGGGAAAAAAGATGTCTCAGTGTCACTACCCACTTTCCAGTAAACAAAATTTCTTCATCTTTCTCAGGTTGGTGTACAGTCTGGCTGAATCCAGATCCTCTTTCTAGTTTGGTTGTTTTTTTTTTTTTTTGCTGAGTCATAACTGTATATACAGTCTTATTTGCAATCCTCGTATTAGATGGGATGGTCCATGCAAAAGACTGCAATGTCTTTGAGAACCAGAGTTTTCTGAAGATTCTCCTCATCAGTGCATTTATTGCTGGAAAAGAGCTACCATAGAACCCAATATGCAATAACCCATATGTCTTAATCACAGTTGCCTGCTTTGCAGGAAGTTGTAGATTATACTATTTCTCAAAAGATGAAACCAGCAAGAAGTGCATGTAGGTGTTTAACCTAAATGTGTGATAACAGAGTGATAGTCATTAGGAAGCTTTCAGTTAATTTGAGTTTTAGTCCAAAGAGGATATACCAGCTTTCCTCTCTAGTCAAAACCAGTTATCTAATTCATTTCAGTGGAATTTAAATATCACTTCTGTAGGGCTCAGCTCATCTTTATTCTGATTTTAGTTTTGTGTTTTCAGTTTGGTTTGGTTTTTTGTTGTTTTATTTTAATTAATGCTGCAGCTAATATAGTAAAGATTTTTCTTGGTGGCAGATGTTTAAATTGTTATTTTATAACAATTTTGAGGAGTTTATAACCTTCATTACCAAAAAAGTTGGTAACAGTGTGTCTCTTCTTGTGTCCTACAGTTACTTCAGCAAGACACTATTGATGTAGAGAATGCAAGCCAAGAAAAGGAAATCATGAAGAGAAAAAATCCCTATATTCTGAAACGGCAGCTACATGTCAACAAGGCTAGAAGACCATACATACTCAAGAGAAGTTCATATTACTGATGCAGCAGAAGAAAACAATGTATATTTAGTTTATAGGTAACTGTGCGTTATGGTTATCTTATCTAAATCTAAAACCATACTTGTGTGAAAATATACTATGGAAAATCAAGATGATAACATAGCTGTGTCTTTTTTGCAATTGCTGTTTCTTGATTGTGAATTTTTCCTACTTGAGATTAATTGGGCTAATACATTTGCGAATAAAACTAGTTTTTAAGCATGATGTATTGTACAAAACTGAGATTTCAACATGCTTTCAAACAATCTTGCAGTTTTTTCGAATTTTATAAAGCACACTGACATAACACCAAGTAAATTGATACTGTCCATAAATCCTACTGAGAATTTTTCAGATTCTTAATGGAACACCTCAAACATGTAAATGTTTGCAAATTTTTTGAATAATATAATAGTAAGAACTACCACAGTATTTTATGTTTTGGCCAGTTTAGTTTATTAGAGAATAAGTCTAAGGAA
Organism: Gymnorhina tibicen; assembly: GCA_013399875.1. NCBI lineage: Eukaryota > Metazoa > Chordata > Aves > Passeriformes > Artamidae > Gymnorhina > Gymnorhina tibicen. The sequence continues at coordinate 165,189 of VXAZ01004020.1, forward strand.
GAAAGGGAATGATATCAACCAACTATTAAATGGCAGTTTCAAAATTAAGATTTTAAATTGCTTGCTTGTAAGTGAATTTTGAGTTTTTGACTTCTAATCTATGAATGCTCAGGAAAAAAACCAAACAATGAAAAGCTGATTCATGTCCCAGTGCTCTCACTCTTAAAAGTCAAAATAGTAATCTGGTTACACGAGAAACTTGGTGAAGTATTTGAAAAATGAATTGAAATTAGAACATCTTAAAGTTAGTATTAAAAGCCATTTCCTTTCCCTCCTGCAACAAATTTGTAGAAAACAGGAAGTTTCAGAGTTCAAGACAGTCTTGGAAGCTAACAGAGAGGGAGGTTCAGAGTATGGGAAAAATTGTTTTCAAGCCATGAGGAATCAACTGCCCCCTGAAAGTTACACATTTTCCAGTTCCATGTTTGTGGTGTGTGCATGAGATTTGGGATCTCAATGATTCAGGGTTCCAGTCAGGAGGAAAAGGACTGGGGACCACAACAACCTTCAAAATTGAGGGCTAGTCCAAGGCCTGTGAAGCCTGGATGCTCAGATCAGGAGGCAAAAATGGGACAGACATTGTTTTTGAAAAAAGCCTGTTTCCTGTTTGAGGTATTTCCTCAAACCAATTCTCCTCCAGCAAATAGCCACAACCCCCCCCACCCCCAAACCCCAAAACAAACAAAAAACCAAACCAAACAAAGAAACAACCCCCCCACCCTCCACACACACAAAAAACCCCAAACAACCAAAAACCCAACAAAAACGCAAACACTCGGAGAGTTTTCAAATCCTCTCACAAGTTTGTTACACTTTGTTGCATGGGGAGGGATGGGGTTTTTAAAGTAAAATGTATTTTCACTATATTAAAGCTAATTATATTTCCTTTTCTCACTGCAAATATTATTAATCAGTTTATTCATTCAATAACCATTAAATGCATGCACTGACAAGAAATAACTGACATACACTAATTATTGCAATAATCATTATGACTCAAATACAGCAAAGCAATTAAGTATGTTCAGTCTCAATGTTTTAAATGCTTACTGTGCTTAAGGGCTTTGCTTACATAAGTAAACTCACACCCCTTACCTTTTTTGCAAAATTCATTGAATTAGACTGGAGACCCAGCATGCTATCAAGTGGTTAAGAAACACATTCCAACAAACCTGTAAGATCCCTAGTGATATTATGGATATTTCACATTCTAAAATACCTTTTGGTCTGAAGTAAGAAAGCAGAACAGTTTGTTCCAAAATTTGCTGCTAGTAGTACCTGAGGAAAAAACAAACTTCAGATCTCTTTTTCATGGAAAACACAGAGTAAGACAAAAAGAAATAAGTTGCCATTATATTTTTCTCTCATGCTAAGTTTAAGAGTATAACAGCTCAAAAAAAAAAAAAGTAGGGTAAGGTATAGCAGTTGTCATCTGACAGAGAATGTAAATTTTTCAAAAACAAGCACCCTTCCATGTTTCATTTTGGAGGTAAGTTAGACATTCAGGGTAATGGCATATGACCTAAAATGATGATACTAGCTGTTCCAGCCTCATCTAGTGTTCCTACTTTGTGACCATGTACTTGTTCTTTGCAGTGCAGAGCTAACAGATTAGTCAGACTGGCTGGAAATGGCTTTAAATAACCCATTTCCTTTCAGCAGACTCTGAATCCATACACGGCCAGCTACTGTGTGTCACTGGTGGAGAAAGAGCTTAAAGTATGGCAGGAAAGTACAGCTTGTCAGTTGTCTCCAGTCTCTGAATGAGGTGTCAGAGGAATGTCATTCAGAGTGATAGTCTGAACTAGATGAGGAAACAAAAACCATAATTGTGATATGGTCAGTTAATTAAAAAAGTCAGTGCTGGCTTGTCAATTTATTGGTCATTCACGAAAAGCAAGCATAGCAGTATTAAAATGCTAGAAAACACACACCATAGAATTAAGCCAGGTGCTCAGAGCTGTTAAAGGAAATTTCGAAGTCTGGGAGACTTCCTTGCTTGAAATCTCTTTTCTCTTCTAGCTGTTGCTCCCTCCTGATGGCCTCGCTGCTGTGGAATTGCAGCCTTTCTTTAGCCTTCATTTTTGGATGATGGCAGAAAAATAATAGGCTTGTGTGTATTTGTCTCTACTTCGTACATTCTTTAAGTGAGATCCTCAGGGTACCTGCCTCATCCATAACTGTGCATTGCCTGCAATATCCACACTGCTATACTGGCAGCAGCAATGAGTGCTGGATGAAGTTCAAGTCAGAGGAGGCTATCATAATGTGTAAAGACTTATTAACTCAGAAATTTAGACATACCTTTCCTTTCCTTTCCTTTCCTTTCCTTTCCTTTCCTTTCCTTTCCTTTCCTTTCCTTTCCTTTCCTTTCCTTTCCTTTCCTTTCCTTTCCTTTCCTTTCCTTTCCTTTCCTTTCCTTCTTTTTTCATTCCATTCCCTTCCCTTATGTTTAAAAATGTTATTTTGAAGATCATTACTTCAGAGATTGCTACCGTGTCTTAAAGAACTTCTTTTGATATGGGCAATTTTATTTTATAAAGGCAATTATTGAGAGATGTTCTGCTTTTTTCTGTCTCTCCAGAGGAGCACATTTTTCCTATATATTCCATTACTGACTTTTTAATGAAGTTCGTAGATGAATAATTATACCAATTATTCAGAAACTTCATACTTAACTATTTCTTAGACTCCTAAAATATTGAATATGGTCATACAGAGTTATTGCAGAACCCTGTCAGTAGTTTGTATTGGAACTGAGATTTACTTTGATTTTATGTATTTTTAAGAGTTATCATCCATAGTATTGCAAATGCCCTGTACAAGAAAACATAGAAAAATTAATAATTTTATAATCTCTGAAGCATATATTTGTTTCTTTTTCTTTAAAAAAATCATTATAGAATAATAGTTGCTCTTATCAAGGTTAAATGTAGTAGTGGTAAGTCTTTTGTTCTTAAGTCTTACTTGCAGTATACTATAAATTTTGTTGTTTTCTGTATTTTTTATTATAAGTCAAAATTTTGTTCTATGTTTTAGTTAAGAGTTTAATGGATGTGCTGTGAAAAAAGTGGATGAAATGTTGAGTTTTCAGATTAAGAGAGATTTAACTTTGAGATGTATGATATTGGCTATGCCTCATCCTCAACTCTGTTGAACACACAATGGAGACAAAATTGCTCTTGATCTTTATTCTTTACCCTCAAGATTAGTTATCAGTTTGCACTGTGGGGTATCAATTGAAGATACAAGCTACCACTGCAATAATTTCATGTTGGTGGGCAGAAAGAGGAGCAGGTTCTTAAATTTCCCAAGGTTCAAGACTGATCATTGATGTTCTCTGCATCCAAAATCCTGGACTGACTGAAAGCAGTGAGAAAACAAGAGTTTTAGATAACCTGCAAAATAAATTGTGCTGACTTCTATGATATAACAATAGAGTCAGCACCTGGATCTCACTCTCCAGGAAGCAAAAAATGTTGGAAGAGAGGGGTTGACCTCCACAAGGAACCTGGAGAATGAGATTTTAATTGCTGCCAAATGCAAGCATTCAGAATTTATGAGTGAGGCTGGAAAATCCTGAAAATAGACAGATAGATAGATAGATAAAGAAGTAAATATCCCTGACACATAAATAAAGTAATAAATATATGTCAAATGATTTTTGTTTCCTTCCATTTACCAGACTTCCAGGGAGCATTAAAATCACATATCCAAGCTTTATCAACAAGAAGAACTTAAACATATTTGTTTGTTAATATTCATATCTACTTAGACTTGACATTCTCATCCAGCCTCTTGAATCCAGCAGGTGTCATATTACAACACACACAAAAGCACAGTGTTCATGACCAGATTTCAAAAATCATCCAGATCTGGGATACTTGGATGGGTCTGTCAGACCAACCAATCAGACAGTGGAATAGAAAGAGCTTTGTGGTACCTCATTAGCAGGCAAGCTTTCTCTGACTGAATGACTCCTCTGAAGTAGCAATATGGGAAAATGACATGGAAGCCACCCAGTAATTTTTGGAGGGTGTCAGCTATTAAGAAATGAAGCCTTCAGGAACTCTTAGTTACCCAACTAAGACTTGATTTTTCAAGCAGATGAGAGTCTACAGCTGATGTCTCAGGAGTTGCCTCACATTCCATTGTACAGAAGGAAAAGAGGGACTATACAAAACTGAACTTGAATTAGCAAGGAATAGCATTTTTCTGTTTGATCTCCCAGCTCAAGAAAGAAAGAAAGAAAGAAAGAAAGAAAGGAGAAAAAAAGGCCTAGTATGTGCTATATTGTGCATTATTTTCTTAAAGTTTTTACAGAGCAATACAACTTGGAAATAATTTTATCTGGAATGAATGGCATGGTTCCTCCAAATTTTTTTTTGAAATCTATTGTTTATATGTACTTAAAAATTACTGTTCCTAGAATCTAATATCTTAAAGCCTTTTATTAGGATGCAAAAAGACAAATTTTTTGAATGAATAATCTCTATGCTTAAAACCCAATCATTCTTGTCCTAAAAAAATCTTTTTAAAAATTAAATATTTCCTACATTTTAGCAGATCTAGAGAAGATCCTAAAAATAGTTTATTCAATAGCTCTTGCATGAATGAAATCTCTTGGTTATTTTTGTGTACTACCAAATCCTTAAGATAGTTGTATAACCATATATTGTAGAAGTTGTGTTTTGGTATATTATATAATGATCTTTTAAATAAAGAGCTATTTGGAAAAGACAACTTGCCTTTTGTTCTGTTTAAAAGAAAGGATGAAAAAAATAACACCACACAGAGCAAAGGTATATGTGTATGTACCCACAAATGAAGGGTTTATTCAAATTATTCTGAATTTTGCAGCATATAAGGTATAACTTAGAGGAATATGTAACTGCATAATACTATAGTACCATGGTATTACAGTATTTTGCAGCTGATTGCTGCAGAAATAGACAAAAATGACACAAAATTCTAATGATTGTCTTTAGTATGCAAAGGCACCGAAGTGCTAAGTCTGCAGCTGCTTTTGAAGATGAAATCTTTGGCAAATAACTTCCATTCTCCTCAAAAACCTGTTTACTGAAGGCTGATTTTTCATGGTAGTGGAGTTAAGGGTTACCATTACAAGACCTGGCCTATAGAGAATGAGAGAGTTGTGAACATTACAGTTTGGGGGTTTTTTATAAATATCACATGCACCTCCACTTTACCTGCGTGGTTTTGCAGACTCCTGTGTTACAGTGTTGTACTGAAAGGCGCTGTAAGGGAACAGACAAATGGGAAACAAAATGCGGATAGATAAGGGACTTATTGAATGTTCACTGGATGTTCCTTGTGTCTGGCTCCAACTGAAGAGTATCAGAATTGGCTGAGGCATGGGTTGTATGTGTTTGGAGGAAGGAAGAAAAGGGAGGGAAAAGTCAGGGAAAAAGAGGAAAGGGAATATAATACTGAGTTAAGTATTGCTATCATAGTGTTAGTTAAGAACTAAAGTGTAGATAGGCTGGTATAAACTAGAAGATACAGGATATTCTGAAAAAATAGGTGAGTTCCCATCATTGTATGTGAAGGGAAATTATCTGGCCAGCATTCCCAGCACTTCCCTTGAATCAAGAAAAACTGATTTGAATGGAGATGTTTCAAATTGAAAGCTTTTAAGCTGAAACTGGAACAACTAAAGAAAGCTGATCAGGAAAAGGAGAGAGTAAATGGCAAGGGTCAAGAAATATTCAAATCAGAATCAGCTGAATCATTCAGTAAGCCTGGACTGTAAGTACTGAGTAAGACAGAAATACAGATTGCTCTTGATAGCTTGGGATAATCAACACCAATCTGCCCAGGTTTGAGAAAGCTTGTGGTTTGAATCCATGTCTCAAGCAAGTAAATATTATTTTGTCACACTGGTGTCAGAATTAGAAGACATCCCGGTGTCCATACAGGAGGACCACCTCTTAGGGGAGATGAAAAAGAAGAGAGGAAAATTTAGCTCCAAAATGAAGGCTTAATTATAACACAGAGGCTCATTTCATTCTTGAAAGAAACCTACATTTGTAGGTAGCTTTTCTCAGATTGCTTTCACAGATAAAAGTTCAGAGAAAAACTCCAGAAATTTATATTCTCAGAAAGAAAGTAAACTGGAACTTGTCTTTGAAAAAATTAGATTTTCTTCATGTATCTAGCATAGTTGTGGCAAATCAGACACTCTACTTCAGTACACTGATCTGGACCTGAAATCCATGTTTCTGTGTAATGGACGGATGTAGATCTCATCTGAACATTCAGAAAGGCGGAAGGCATAAGAAGTAATGCTGTTCTAAAAGATTTTTGATGCCTTATTAGCAGCTTTCAGTAGTGTGTGAAGAAACATAATGTACTATTTGCAACACTTTCCAAGGCATATCTTGATGTGAAAGGAACTGACATTTACTGTGAAAAATCTTTATTTAGATAGAGAGAGTGTTAAAATATTGGTAGCATGGTGCTTAGAAACCTGATTTCTGTTCACTTAAACACTTCAGTGCTTTTTTGCTAGGAGTGCATCTGCCCCTTTAGGAACAGGTGTGAATATGGAAGGATTGCTCAAATTCACCATTATAGATAGTTCTTGAGGTTGATAATATAAAAAGCTAAAGCTTATTTAAACAGTATAGCTTTGTACAACCAGTTGAAAGGGTTTGGGGAAACAGGGGAGAAGTCAAATAAATGGACAATATTTATTTTCCTAATATTTAGGTACACATACACACGGGAATAAATTCTTTACTTTGAGGGTGGTGAGACACTGGAACAGGTTGCCCAGAGAAGCTGAGGATGCCCCATCCTTGGAAGTGCTCAAGACCAGGTTGGGTGGGGCTCTGAGCTTTGAGGTCGAGTGGAAGGTGTCCCTGCCCATGGCAGGGGAAGTTGCAACTAGATGATCGTTAAGGGCCCTTCAAACTCAAACCATTCTATGATACACATTCATATGGTAAACACACTTGTATATGCAGACACTGCATATAATGTTCTCTTGCCTTATCTCTCTTAGGATGTATCTCATCACAAGAAGAGCTTTGCAGGGATGTTACTTGATTTTCCTGGCCAGAAAAAATGAATGTTTATGATTGTTTCATATAAAAAACCCTTAAAAAAATTGATACTTCATAATTCTTGCTGTGTGTTATCAGATACGGCCAAAACAATGACCCATAGCTCATCTTGGGTATGAGCTGCACAACTGTATGCCTGATGGGCGCCTTCCAACATTCAGAAAATCAGTTCTATGTCCTGTACAGTCACACTGGACCTGAACTGGAAACACAATTTGGAGTGAGAGAAGAGGAAATGATTTGGTGATGGACAAGCTTCAGCCTTCTAAGGCAGCAGTAGACATATAAAACCAGACAGATATTGCAAAAGTAATAGGAGGGAAGCCTTCTCTAAGCTGGAAATGATGACTGGGTAAAATACCATAAGGAACTCAAAAAGTAGAGTAAATGGTAACTATTAAAGCTAAATGAAGAAAACAGGTACAGCGAGGAAGACTCCATGTTGCTCCCCACATAACATTTGGGCTGGCAGTCAAAATTTTCCTTCCAATAGGCTTTGTGATTACTGTTGATTTTTTGGTCAGATTTTATACGCTATCAATAGAAAATTCAGTGTTTGATTTAATTCTGGAACTGGGGACTGAAAATTTTGTAATATACTGTTCATCAGATGTGTACTCTTCCTTTAAATGTCTAACAAAAAAAAAAAAGGGGAGAGTGGTGAGTTGGTGAATAGCCTAGAAAGAAAGAGAAGACAAGGAAAGAAAACAAGAGTGACAAACTGGGTAGTGCCCTTTTTCTTCTTTTACAGCAACTTATTAAGCAGCAGTGTCTTAGCCCTTATTGTTGCAAGACACTGCTTGACCTGTTGTAAAGTAGGGAATCAATTTTGCTATAGTTGCTAATAGGTCTGCATGCCTGATTTGTACCATGTCAATTAAAACTGTCTTTTAGAAAATGGTACTTTCTCTGTGCTGCTATTTACTCAAACTATTTCAAATGGACCAGTTACGAACCAAGGCAGTGCATAAACTGCAAATTCCCACTTGAACATTATTCATAGTTTTTTGATCAAATTCTGTGCTTTCAGAAGGTTTCAGGCCCATTTTCAGATGTAAATAAAGCTGTGAGTTAATTAAAAAATTTCCCTGACCCAAGCTGTAAGGAATGCTTGATTTTAAAAGAAAAAAACCATGCATTTTCCCTTTGTCTTCTTTTTTGGGTGGGGTAGATTAGTTCCTACAGTGGACTTGAGGAGACGACTGGCAGTAGAAGAAGTCTTGTAGAGAATGCCACAAGTTCAGGTGTACCATGGCATAGCACACAATTTGTAATCCAAAGTAAGGAGACCAAATGAATAGCTGCTGTTCATGATCAGTGGTCTTATGAGGATCTGCATTATTGGTGAGCACAGAGATGAGGAGGCAGCAGTCAACACAGCAAAGAACAATTTGGCAGAGAATGGATGACAGGGCTGGGAATTTGGGCTGCTTCCTGTTTGGTACCAAGGGGTAGAATAACTGTTTTAATTACATTTAGCTTCTGAGACTTTGGCTTTCACATGAACAGAGGATAATTAGAAAACAGTCCTGCTCCAGGCTTGAAGCCTGCTTTTCAGATCCACACAGCTTAGGGTGGAGTGTCAGGACTTGTGCGAAACATCATATTCCCAGGGGCCCCAAGCTCAGCCTCTGGAACTTAAGGATTAGCAAGTTGAACCCTTTTGCTCATGAATGCATATCAAGGCATCGCCTGGAGAGAGACACAGTGAATAAAGCCTAGACAACAGCACTATATTTTGCCTTTTAAGTTTTTCCTTTGTTAAAACCAGTAACAGAGAGCTTCCATTCAGTTCAGATGCTGAAATAACAGTTTCTCAGTAGAAGAAAACATTTCTCTATTCTCAGATGCAAATAAAAAGTTTTTAATGAGGAGACCTAGAGCAACTTTTTTTTTTTTGCTTGTAAGTGCTTAAATGCCTACATATACAGATTCTAATACCACAATACTTAGAGATGAAGTGTAAGAGTATTAACTACCTAGAATAAATCTTGAAACATTGCAGATCGCACCACTCCCTGCCACCAATATCCATAGCACTTGTAAAAACACTCATACCCTGTAAGGACTTCAAAATCCAGTGTTTCTACTGAGTAACTCGGTTCTAGGGGGAGTAGCAATGCTGATGTGGCTTTATGCACACGCTCATCTGTTAGCTGAAGCAATCGTTTCAGAATCAGTGGGAATCTTCTTGTGTTGAAGCCAAGGACAATCTTTAAGCCAAAGTTAAATCTTCATTGACATGATGTCAAACACTTGGAACACTTAGGAGTTATAGCATGATATTTAATTAAGGTTTAAGCATTTACTTTGGAGTGCCCAGGACCTTGCACTTAATCCACCAGAAAAGTGCACTGGTATTGCAGGTGACACAGAGAACAAAATGCAACTAGTAAACTCTTTTAAGAAAAAATAGATGAAACGTGTACAGTCAGGAATCGCTGCTAAAGTGGAATAGAAAAATATTAAAAGATTTTATTAAAATATAATAACTGTGAATATCTATCTCTCCTACTGCATCTATTGAAAATAAAGCTATCTGACATCTTAAATAAAGAAGAGACTAGAAGAAAAGTCATACTCCTCCTACATACAAAAATCTGGATGGGTTCAGATATTAATTTTAAAAAATTAGAACTTTGTTTCTGTAAAATCTGTACTGCCTCGTAGAGATTCAATATGTTCTTTTTGATTGAAGACTTTCCCTTACTTTTCAGGCTTTGAGAGGAAAAAGGATCTTCAGGAGTTGTTTTTTGCAATATACCACCATCTGGTGGAACTAAAGAGAAAGACAAAGATTTTGAAGGTTAACCTGTCTTGATAATTGGGAAGCTTTCGTTTCCTGGTACTAATTGTCTTCAATGGGCTCTTGAGGATTTAGAGCACCAAATCACTTTAAACCATGTAATTTTCACATTTCTCTATTAATTTATTTGCTTCAATTATTTTCTTTTAAGGGATTTACTTTTAAGGCACCTAAGGATGTTCTTAAAACTAAATACACACTTTAGTATTTCTTAATATGTCTTATCTGTAAGAAAAGACGGAATTTCCCATATGGTGATATAAAATACTTCAAAATATTTTGCTAAATATCAAGCAAGATTTATCATATAAACTATACACTACTGCTGTATATTTTAGGTATTGGTAGAATTTGATTTTGTTCCCTCTCAAAAAAATTGTTAGCAAGATTACCTTCTTTGTGCTATGCGGGTCTTTTTCCCCACAAATTTTTGATTAAAATCTTAGCTTCTAAAGTGCATAGGCAATAAGACTAGAACTTTTTCCCTGTTTCATTTTGCACTGCACTGAAAGTTTGCGGGTTACCAGATTATGCAATATATGCTGACAGTATCTGTGCTCTCTCTGTGGTGACCGAGCTCTTTCTGTGCTGTCACCAACAAATGTTGTTAAATATTGTGGGCATAATAAGATTGGAAATCAAAAATATATCTATTAGAAAAGATCTTTCTAGAAAAATACAGGGGTAAAAAGCACCAAACAATTACATTGATATTTGTTTTACTGTAGAACTAAATATTCTGCTCTGGAGATGTTTACCAGGATCCTCAGTGTCTCACCTCTTCTTTGCCACCTGCTAGGCCCACAAGCTGAATATTCAGGCATCCCAAATGTCCACCAGACAATTATTTGGGGAATAGAGGTATGATACCACCAGATGTTGGGGAATTTGCAGCAGAAGGACCTAAGCAGACTTACAGACAGGCACCTTATGCAGTCTTGGCCACCAGCAAGTCAGCAAAAGCTTTGCAGGGAATTAAGAGTCTTGCTGAGCTCGGTGACATGATCACAGCCAAGGGTCAGCCTGTCTGCCAGTTTCTGCTGGAGTTTTGGCAAGATCAGCCAGTCCACAGGAGTGTGCCAAGGCCAGACAACTGTCATTTTTTAAAATGGGAAATGTTTTGCCGTAACATTTTAACCAGCCCTAACAGCACACTGTCAATATAACTGTGGCATTGGCTTTGTAACAACTGCCTTTCTTGTACTTGATAGAAGGATTTTCTCTGGACTCTAGAAAGCCAGAGGCAATGCAGCTGGCAGGGGAGGATCTTTGATGGTGCAGACCTGCTGAGCCATTTCAGTGTGCCAGGGAGAAAGATCTCAACAGTATCAGGAAAATGTTGAACGTGGCATATGTTCACCATGGTTGCAATACATGTGTGGTGGGAGAGGATCTGTTTGTCTTGCCTGCTATTTCCAGTGAGGCTCTGTTCAGGAAGAAACAATGTGTAGCTGCACCCAGTATGTTCAGACACCTGCCTGCTGCCCTTTGCATAAACAGGGGCTACCTGTTTAATTTGGTTCAATATCCATGACTCTTCTCCTACCTGGGACAATCTGGATGAAGTCAGATATAAGTTTAAAAAAATTAGGACTTTGTTTTTTGTAAAATCATTATCTTGTATAGATTATAACTGGGGATTAAAAAAAAATATTTATTGTAATTTCAATTTAATTTTGAAATGCATGACTAGAATAATTTAATTGTACTATATAAAGCAGGTATTGCTTTCATAGTGCAATTAAGCATGTGGGACAAAGACTCCAATTTACTGGGAACAGAAGTTCATGTTTAAGCCATTTTGCTGAAGGGAAAATGGCTTAAACATGATCCAGAGGAAAATGGCTTAAACTTAGATCCAGAGGAAAGTGCAGCTAAAAAGCCTCAGAAGATTGTACCATTTTAATGCCACAGGTATTTATGAACACAAGATGAATCTGTCATACTTACAGTAATTTTGAATGGCTTTGCTATAATTGATATTGCCAGTTTTGTAAGGAGCTGTTCATTCTTTTTCTATCACTTGATGATGAGTTTCACAAATTAATTGTGTCTTGTACCATGAAACCATTCTAGATATTTTTAAGCAGGGTGGATTTAATTTTTGTTTTCAGCCTATGTTAACTTTTAGAGAGTGAAAAACCGCATCATTATTTAAGTGAGGGACTTTTTTTACAAATATTCTACATTTTAACGAGTCCTTCTCTTTCCCTTTTAAAACTAATGGATGTATTACATTGCTCCATTACCTTAAGATCAGATGCACCAGAGAAATGCTTTCGTTCTCTAAGAGATTCTGGGGGCCCACATTACTTTTAAAATTATTGCCTGGCTTTTTCAGTTCTCCCACGTGTTGTGTTTAACATTGGTAGGCAGCTAAGGACCACACAGCCCTCACTCATTCCCCACTGAAGTGGGATGGGGGATCAAGAAAGGAACATTCAAACCAAAAAAATCTGTGTGTCTAATCATTAATTTAAAAAAGTAATAAATGAAGGATAAATGGAAGAAGAGAGAAAGAAAACAAAACACATGATGCAAAGGCAATCACTCACTACTTCCCTCAGCTAGACCAATTCCTCTTTTCCCTTTTTTTTGGGACACCATGATGCTTTATGGCATGGAATATCTCTTTGGTTAGCTTGGGTTGTCTGCCTTTTCCCTCTCTAACTATTTTGCACTCCCCAACCTAATCAGAGTCATGGTAGAGTGAGAAGCAGAGGTGGCCTTGGTGCTGTGCAGACTCTGTTCATCAATAGCTATGACATCAATGTGTCATCAGTATTGTTTTGCTCACAAATATAAACTGTAGCACTGATTGAGCTGCTATGAAGAAAGTTAACTCTCTCCCAGTCAGGCCATTACTGTTGGATATGACTGATACTCCCCAGAAGTTCCGTATTACATACAGCACCAAAAGCATTTTCGTACACAGCCTTCACCACAATAAAAATTTATTTGAGAAAAGACATAAAACCCTCCATTCTGTTCTTCGCCTGAAGTGAGTGCAGGATTAGTCTGCAGTCTCCTTTGTCACTGCTTGGAAGCTGATTTTATTTGTCTTATTTTTAAGCAAAAGTTTAGTTTTCCCCTGCTTAAGGCCACAAAATTAGTAAACATACCTAGCAGTCCACCAGTTTTATTGAAAATAAAATCCTACAAGCACCAGCATGGTGCCCCCAATTCTGGGTGGGCCTGACTAAGGCACGTAAAAGAAAACTTTCAGAAATTTGGCCTTAGATATGAAACTGGAAAGGATCAGTGGTGTTTCATGAGTAGTGCGAGTGTGCTGAGTGAGAAGAGTGACTGCAGAGCTTCTCCTGACCCAACCTAGATCACCCTGCTCTTGACATGCTCAGGGGTTCATAGTCTATCTGTGGACCCTTGCTGCTCCCAAATGGAGCTCCATCTCTTTCTCCTCTCTTCTCTGCTTCACATGCTAGCAGGACATGGAGTCTGCAGAGGCAGAAAATGTGCCTAATAGGGTCAGACCCCTGGGCTGAAAATCATGAGTAAGAAGATTTTGTATCTCCTATGTCCTTAAAATAGAGAGAGAGGTAAGACGTCTTTCACATTTCTTTGTAGGGAATCATGTGGTTCTGGAGACTGTTGGTGTCTCATACTAAAGAAATCAAGCTGCCCCTTTATATATGACTGTTTGCCTGCATTAATAAAACTATACACTAAAGCAAGAACAGTTGGCCTCCTGCATATCTGTCTCAATTTTTTGACCTTTGTTGTTACATATATAAAAACAAAAAGAATATTTGTTCAAATCCACATGCCCAGATTGGTACCAAATGATGGGAAATTAGTTTTTTTTAATCAATAGGCAAGGAATAAGTGCCACTGAGCAGAAGACAAAGAGATTTTCAGGTAATTTCACAAAAAACCCGTTGGCCAGTAGGTGGTACCCTTATTCCAGATATCAAATGGGGTGGTGGGGGGGGAGAAATAAAACCAAATAGCTGATATGCAGCTCAATACTGTGAATATTTTTCTCCCCTATTAGACAATTCAGACTCCAGCACACACTGTAAAGATCACTGGGCACGTTTAATGAGAGTTTGGGCAAGGCGCCTGTATGTGAACTGTGAAAGGGTCAGATTCTGTTATCAATGGTCTTGTATTGCTGGAATTAGGCACTGTAGATTTCCACGTAGGATGCTTTAACCTCCTTGTAATCAAGATTTTATGTATTTAAGAACTTGCTGTTCACAGTAAGTACATAAACCTCTGACCCATAGGTTGTACCACTGATGAATATAATTAACTCAATAATGCTAAAAGATGTTTTAAACTTTATGTTTAATTTGTGAGAACATTGCGACTTTTTTTTGTTTGGTTTTGGTTTTGGTTTTGGTTTTGGTTTTGGTTTTGTTCGGTTTTTTTTCTGAAGCAAGCTTGCTTACTAGTTTAGGCAATTCTTAGACTATGGAAAGGTGTTATGAACAAAACTGACTTAAAAATTATAGGAAATATTTCTTTACTTAAAAGGCTGTCAAGCCAGAACAAGTTGCGCAGGGCAGTAGTCAAGGCACCACTCGTGCAGGTATTTAAGATGTGTAGGTGCAGAATATGCTTTAGTGGTGTACTGGGCAGTGACGGGTTAATGGTTGGACTGGATGGTCTTAAGGGTCTTTTTCAATCTAAACGCTTCTATGTTTCTAACTTTAATTATACTGTTCCTTGAACATACACATTTTGAAATGATTGCAGCGAAACATCAGTGCCTGGGAAATAAAAGCCAGTCACAAGATGTTACAGTAGAAGGGAAATGCTTTCAAACTGATCCGGAAGTTTTTGTACTGTTAATTGAAATTAGTATAACAAGTTGGTTGTAAGAATTGCTTTTTTTTAAAGTATAGACACAACCATCTTCAGTTTAAAATATTGGTCTGAATACTCTTTGGGGTGGAGGTGTACGAGAAAACTGAACTAACAGACAAAACCATAGGATACATGTCACTTGATCACTTAACACTGAAAGTCTTGTCTAAGCCTGTCATCCTCTTCCCATTACGTCCTCTTGCAAGAGGTGTATCCTGAGAGGTACCACCTCACTTTTTGGCACTTAACTCAACCTAGCATGCAATGAATGGCCCTCTGGAGAGCCCCTGTCTCTATCCTGACCATAGATGCACCTACCCTGGTTACCTGAAACCAGATACCTCTGTCTTTGGTTGCTTCAACACTGATTTTTATTACTGATTTTTATTTTGAGCAATATTTGGCTACCAGCTGTCACTTAAGAAGTTTGTTACCTAAGATCCCTTACCCTATTGATTAACTCTGGATTTCAGATGTCTCCAATACCAAATAATATTTAATAATGCCTAAAATTGTACTGAACATCAATACTCTTGAAGATAACAATTGCAAACAATTACAAACTTTCCCATCTCTTATTCCCAGTTATATAACTAGAATCAAGTTAAATTCATTTAAAATGATGAAAGGTTACCTTATTTTTCTTTTCTTTTTTCCATTACCTTCTCTTTAATTTTTTTGACTTTTAATTTAAACCAAGAAGCATTGCAAATATTAGATATTGTGAGTACAAAAATCTCTGAAATTTTTACACTAATCTGAAACAGATATGTAAAAAAGTCTTAATAAAAAAAGGGACGGTATGCTGATAACACCCAAATTCAATAGAAAATATCTTCTGACCCAAACTCAGCTTTAGGCCTTTCAAGAATAACTCAGAACCCAGCCTTCACACAGCAAATCCACAATTAATACTAGTAGAGATTTGGGGTCTCCAAATCTAACTTCCTAGGCCCCATTAGAATTCATTATTTTTTTATTCTAACACTAAACCAAACCAAACCAAAACAGAGAAACCAATAGGAAATATCATTTTTTCTGAATTGTTAGCTTTTTAAAAGTGACAGCTCTGGGAAAATTATTCATATGAACACAAATTTTATTGGTTCTCATTCTTCATCTCTATTTTCTCTGTTTTCTCCTGCCCTCCTGAATCCATCTGATATTCATCTCTGCTATGACTCTCTGACATCTCTAAGTCTCTCCTCGCCTCCCAGTGGGCCTGGCTGCACTAGAAACATTATTTTGACACCGTTGTCATTTTTTTAGTTGCTTTACTAAAGGTCATAAGTTGTGTCCAGCCCTGTATGAAATGGAAGGGGTTGATGTAGTTTTATCCTTTCCAGCCTTAGAACTCCTCTCTCATACTATAATGAAAATTTTCCAATATCATTATTTCAAAAACTGAAAGCTCCTTTTCATCTTCCAAACAAAAAATATTATTTTACAAAACCATGCAACTCCAAATGGCCTTTTCAATCTTAAAAAAATATCAAGTGATTGTGGAAATTACATTAGAAAATTGTACAAGGCAATTCAATTAGACTTCTGTTTTCTATCCCTAGGTTTCAGCCAAAAAACCACTCTTTTTTTATTCCCACAGCATTCCTTCCGCAGTGCTCTGAATTTGCATGTTCTTGCTATGAAACTTGTTTACTGGCAATGAAGTCTGCCTCCACAGTTGTCTTCTGATTGCACTCTTGGATGTCTTGGGTGAAGTAGGAACATTCACACAGTAGTGGGAACTGTGGGATGTGCTGAAGGTAGACATCTAAACACAGAAAATAGGATAACTCCGAGGTCCTGCAGTAGTAACAGTGCCTATTCCCTGCAACTTCATGCACTCTACTGACAATTATTGATAACATGCCATGCATATTTATTCACATTTATGATGTTATAATGAATTAAAAATGAATTTTGGAAAATAATTGATAGACGTATCAGCTCTAATTTGAAGACCTTTTTAATGCAACTGGAAGATTATTCATAGGTTTTCTGGTTTTAGCTTTTTTATAATTTCTTTATTATTCATTTAGCCTCTGGTTTATACTCAGTTGTCTTTACCACTCTGCTAGCAACAACATTCACCTGTTTGGGTATGGAGACTTAAACACATAACTGTCATTCAAATAAGACTTGTTTATGGATTTTAAGGTGAAGTTAAATTAGTATGACTTTAGAATGTTTAAAATCTTTATATATATAACAATACTTAGCAAAAATGTAATGGGAGTTATGAATTAAAGATTATTTATTTACAGGAATTGTGTTTCAAATTAGATAAGCTAATAGGCAATGATTATTTTGAGAGGGCTTTTCTTATGGCCATGAGGTTATATTGTGTGCAAAATTATAAGAGGCCAAAGAATTAAAATCAGAACAACATATTTGCAGTTGAACAACGAGAACACATGGAGATCTGGGCCCAGCTTGTGGCTCTGAAATAGTTTTAATTTACGGTCTTGGTAACTCTTAGTATTTCTCTGCTTTGTTTCATCTTCTTGGATTAATTCATTTTTTCTTTCTCTCTCTTCATTTATCGTTTCTAAGTCTTCAGATCTGAGACATTAAGAAGATTATTATATGTGCTAATACAGACACTAAGGTTTAGAAATATCTCTGGGTCTGCACACAACTGCTTAGTCATTAACTACATAATGTCTTCTTTCCGTCTAACTGAATCATGTTAGCTTCACTCCCTCAGCTGTGCCAGTACAACTGCAAATATGGCCAAATGGCGACTGAACTAACACCACAGTTTATTTCTTGCTTGATTATAATCCATATTATATTTCTTTATTTCATTCACTATCTGATTCACTGGGTATTTATACCAGCATAGTTCATGGAGTGGGTGGAAACACAGGACAGAAACAGAGCAGCAACACTAAAACCCTATTTTCAGTCTAGGGGAAATAATGGTGAATAAATTTTAATTAAATTCTGTGTAATTCTGAAAAAAAATTCTTAAAAAGCTTCAATATCAACAGTACTTTGTTTTCATGGCACTCATCTCAAAGTGCCATCACTAAAATTAGTTTAATGATCAAAAATAATTTCTAAATTAGAATGTGATCAAGCCTGTTGAAATGAAGGCATGCACTCCTTTTGATTTCAGTGGTCTTTGGATAGTTTGGAATATTTTTAATTATTTAATATTTTGGGAGCACTAGAAACATCCGAGTCATCCTTTGTTTTTTTACCAACTGTCCCCTTCTTATATTTGATTCTTTTTCAGTAACTATGGAATTTCTATCTTCAACCTCAAAGAGTAGTTTAAGCTAAAGCAATTTCTCTGCTTTTTCTGATTAGATGGTATCCAGTGTGCCACCCTGCATGCTCACTGCCAAAGCATGGCAGAGCATTCCAAAAGAGAAGTGTAAGAGTGCTCTAGAAGTTTAGCCTCACTTCTTTCTGTATTCTTTTTTTGTAGTAGTAAAATAGAAAAAAACAAACTAAATTTACCAGATGAACTCTTTCTTACAAATAGTACCCATT
The DNA here is from genome assembly GCA_013399875.1 of Gymnorhina tibicen. Lineage (NCBI taxonomy): Eukaryota > Metazoa > Chordata > Aves > Passeriformes > Artamidae > Gymnorhina > Gymnorhina tibicen. The sequence continues at coordinate 183,414 of VXAZ01004020.1, forward strand.
CTGATTTAAAATAAATTAATAATAATTTCAAAAACCTCCAAAAAGAAGCTGTTGGGATGTCCTCATCTGAATTCCAGTACAGCTGAAAAAGGAAAAAAATAAAAAACCACAAAATAACACCTTGGCTTCATAACAGAAAATGATTGCTTAGACACTAGAGAAAACTGAAAAAAGCAGCTGAAGGAAAAAAAAAGATGCATTAGCGTTTAGAAATACATATTAGCTCTCTTCTGAGGTGCCATATGGGATAAAATATCTGTTGTCCAACAAAAGGGATTAAAATGGAACAATTCTCCTGAAGGCTATAAACATTTTTCCCAATTGTTTCTTTGTGTCTCTCACATTTTTGTCTGAAAACTGCAGCGAACTAAAGCAAACAGTAAGAGCAGAAGTAATTCCTGACTTTTAAATTTTATGTCATTAAACCTGAAAACTGGGTCTACTAATCCGTGTGCAGTGAAGACACTTAAGCCACTGAATGCAGTATTTTAGAGCAGTGGGACAGGCAGGAGAAGCTCCCATAAGAGTTCTAGTACATGTATACACTATTTATGAAATTATTAATTTTATCCTTTGGAATAAAGACTATCTTGGAAGAAAGGTGTTTTTCTGTAACTCATACTGAGATAGGGAAATAGGAAAGAGGCCCTCTGTTCCAAGTTCCTGAGATTCAAAAGTTCAAATTCTTGGGAAATTTGCTGTAGCACTCCTTTTTGTGAGAGAGAAGGAACCTTAAACTGCTGACTTCTTACTCCAAGTTAAAATAAAGATCCTTTTACCCTTAAAAGGCTTTTGATGCTCTCTTAATAATCTTGGTCTATTTAATTACTGTATTAAATTGAAGAAGATAAAATAAAGAAGGAAAAAAAACCCACCAAACTTTTGCTTTTTCATTAGTATTGAAAGTGCTTATTCACAGCAGTGTAATTCAGATAAGCATCTGGCCCACAAATTATGCTGGCACAGAAAAAGGTTTGTTTTCTTTTTTAAGGACTAGGAATTTTTCCAAGATGTCCTGACTACTGGGAGCAGAACGTCTGACCAAAGTATGCTCACCAGATGGTAGATGTTTCCATGCGGGTAAATATTAAAAAAATTCTAAATCTATGCAAACTGTGAAGTAAGGGTGGGGAAGGTTTGCTGTTGTTTTCCAGTTTTAGCTGCCTCTGCAACTCATAAATGTGAGAGGAAAAAAAACCCCAAACCACAAAACAAAGCTAATTTGAGTAGGAAAAAAAGATAAATGTCTTGTATCTTTTACTGGATATGACCTATCTTTAATGACTGATTTCAGGAACTTTAGAGTTGAAATCTTTCTTTTAAATTTTTTTTCTTTTATTTCCTTAACATCTTCATTACTTTGCTATCCAAAAAAACTTTTCTGCCCTAAAATGTGTTAGCTCCAGTAAAAATGTCAAGCAAAATAGTTTTTATAGGGAAGGAAATGTGGGGGAAAAAAACCCCAAAAAGGTCCGTCTTAAGGGCCAGCTGAAGCTTTCATACAACCAGTTCCTTGCCACCATTCCTGCCTGCTGGGCAGGAGCAGAGAGCAGCGTGGGGCAACGCCTCTGGCATGCCAGGTCCTCGTCCTCTTGGAATAGTTAAAATACTGATGGATGCACATTTAACAAAGACACATTGCATTGAGCAGTGGCTTTGCTGACCACTTTTCTTCTTCTGGCTGCTCTGGTGGGTCTGTAACTTTAAGCAAAGTGAGGAGAAGGGAATACCACAAAAGCTGGCTGGTGGTAAGGTTTAAACCACTCCAGCTGTTGGCTGGCTAGAGGCGAGTCACAGGCCTATGGTGCTATAATGCATGCCCAAGCAGTCCTCCAGGTGATGTAGCATGCCAAGTTTGGCTCCAGTACCCAATCTCAGCAGGAGCACACGTCTCTAACTTAAACAGCTGCAAAACTGTTTGCTGGGTTAGTAATTTATCCCAGATTTAAAACCACATAGACAGCTAGAGGGTACACTGACACCACACAGTGTAGCTCGACCAGAAAGCAAGCTGGCTTACATGACAAAAGATTTAGAGCTGGAGCAGTGAAGAAGTGCAAAATGAGTAGAAAATTTCCAACTAAGTGCGGTGAGCTTCAGATCACGTATCCACAGAGGCACATGAAATGGAAGAAATGTCACAGTCAAAAGGCAGGGCAGTAGAAGAAAATGTTCTTTAGCTTTCCTTGTACTGAACTTTAAATAGCTAAGACAGCTTCTAACTCTCTCTCATGCTCTCCTCTCTACCAGAAACCTATTGCTTACAATGCCTTTCTGTTTATTTGTGTTTTCACTGCGTGAGCATGTGCCTGCAGTAAGCAAGTGAGTAGCAAACTCTGGATATGAAGAAGGTGATGACAGAAATAGGTGATGAAGAAATGCAACCAGTTTTTTTTCCCATTTCACTCCTCAGGAAAGCTATGTCTGTGAAGGTAAATAAATAAAAACAAATATTAACCAAAAATTATCAAAACAACGAGAAACATTAACCAGAATTTTACAATACTTTTTCTTTAGGACAGCAAGATAGATGTTCAATCTTTACTAAGCATAAAAAGGTAAATGTGGACTAACTAAATGCATACAAACCTAGTGGGGATCTGACCACGAAGCAGAACTGAAGAAATGTGATGCCTTGCTGCTGGCAGAAGAAATGAAATTGTGGGAAAGGGAATTTTTCCAGTAATATGGTCTTAGATGGGCATTTTTTTAATCACAGAGTCCTGAAACAAAGATATTCTATGTTTCTTTAGAATAGATAAATGCTTAAATATACTTTTATGACTTAGATACCTTTTATCAAATATGATATTATGAAAACCGTTGATTTCAGTTTCATACCAGATTACACATATAACTCCTATTCCCTTGTTTTATAATGTTTATGCTAAAGTTATTGAAAAGAACAAATATATTTCTTCAGTTTAAAACAGAAAAAATGAGCTTTCAAATAGAAAAAATCAAGAAAAAATGTTACCAATAGTTTGTGGACAAGGTAATTATATTATTTATAATCAATATTCAAGAAAAGTAACATCTGTTTACAAAACAACTTGGCAAGTGATATAACCCAAGAGATTATATTCTATGGAATTGGCTTAGTGTCAGAAGAAAGAGTGATTAACTCTAAAAAAAGTTAATGTCCAAATTATTTCTGACACACTGGTTTCTCTCCTTAGCCAGAGAGCTTAAAATCTTTGGTACAGAAGACAGCTGTAAATGTGGGGGTTTGCAACATTTTTATTAATGCGCTTATGTACGCACATGCCACACTTAATTACCTAAAAAGCCTTACCTGACTTTTTTCTTTGTTTGTTTTTATGTGAGGAGCAGTTAACACAAATATGCTTGAGTAAACATATTTTCTACTTTGCATGAACATATTGCATATCACACTTTGAATTTTTAAAAAAATAAATATGGGCCTTTGAAAAAATTTGTTGGTTGTGTTGTGTCATTTATTCCCTAAATGTTAAGAATTTCTGCATAAACTAAAACTATCCCTTTCCAAAAGAAAACTACAAGTGTACAGACGGGAGTGAGTTGAGGTATTGGGAAGAAGGAGGACCTCATGTTGATTTTAATACACAGTTTTGAGGGACAGAAGAGAGGAAGCATAGGGAAGAAATTGCATCTTTGAAAGGTAGCAGACAACCACTAGAGAGAAGACCTGTTTGGGATTTTTTTTTTTCCCCTTCCTTGAAAGTTGCTATTCAGCTTTTTGCAAGAGAGAAACCTGGCTCATTTTGCAAATGCGAAGCCAGACTGCTGCCAGGAATCATTTGCCGGAGTGATTAACAAAACCTGTTTGCTTTATGAGGTTTTCACGGAGGTAAAATGGTATGCATATAATTTTGACACAATCAGATAGTGCACTGTTAGAGTTATATGGCAAAAAAAGGAAAAGAAATAGTCCTTCTCTTTTGAAAGGGTGTCACATTAGAACATGCTTATTGTCTTGTCAGCAGATGTGGCATTCAAACGTAGTGAGCTATGGCCAAATGCAGGAAGTAATTCTGAGAAATAAATGGCAGTAACCATCCCAGTTTCCTGAATGGAGGTGAAAGTGATTTGGCAATATTCACCCAAGATGATGTTCATTTATGCAGTATTGAAATTAAAGAGAAAAGAAGGGAATGGCTGTGTGTGCTGGTGAAAGTGTAACATGAAAATAGAACAGGTTCTACTTATTTTTATTAACTGAAAAATCCCAGGTGGCATCAGCACACAGCAAGGGACCTTCAGTAGCAGCAGAGGCTGGTGTAAGGGTTTAACTTACACCTTTAAATCTCTGCTCTTAGTGGTGCAAGGTCCACTAAAGAAAAAAAGCCAGAATACTTTAAACTGTTGCTCCAGACTGAAGTCTGGCAAAAGTAAACCCAACATTAATGGGTAAATAGCAAGAAAGAAGGAAGGCAGCTATTTAACTGTCTGAACAAAGGAAATGAACATCAGCTTTTGATGTTCAGCTTTACTTGTTAAATGTGAAACTCTTACATAAGCCCAGCAAAGGGCTGGCAAAGGGTTTAATTAGCAGTATAATCCTACTTAAAGTACTTTCAAGTTCTACATGGAATTTTAAGAACCTTTTTACAACTGTCAGAGCAAAGTGGAATTTTATTTGAGAACTAGTAGTAGGTAGCATGACAGTTGGAAAACATCTAGAAATGTGGCTGAAAAATAGTCTAATATCTGCCCAGATGCCAATTCAATTTCATGCCAATTTAACAGCAAACTATTATTATGGAAATGTTATTGAAATTAATCTTTCTCTGTACTTAATTTCATTGTTAAACCAACGTGTAATAAATAATTCTTTGGATCGAGGTGGAGATTCATATTCCGTTTTCTAAAGCTCAACAAATTATTCTAATTGGAAGATAGTATTTATGAGGAATATAGTGAACATCCCTTCTGGGCAGAATGGTGTTGCTGATAGGAAATTATCTGTAAAAGTTAGTATGTATTGTGTGGTTTTATCAAGATTTATAAGCATTATATGTAATCATACAAAAATAGATCTTCTGTATCTCTAATTATCTAGGAGATGAACGCGCAGGACAAACCGCTTGCATGGCCTCTCATCATCAACAGTAGAAGGAATCAGATCTTAGACAATGGCTGTACAGTGGGATGACTCTGGAATGCTCCTCTTTCTTTTCTTTTACAGCAAAAGCAGCAATATAGCCTCAGTTTACATGACTGACTGTTCTGCTAAAAGGCATGAATACCTAGGTGACACAGAATGTATTTGCTGTGGCAAAACTAGTGAAAGAGGCAAGATACGGGAAAATGCCATCTGAGGTAACCAAAATACACCTATTTGGAGAATATATTAATTTCAGTCTTCCAGGATAGCTAAAACTAAAATAAAAAGATAAGACAAATATTTCTATATGCATATATATATATATACTTATTTTTACAAAATCACCCTTTCAGTTTTCTCTGATACATAGGTCAATACAGGTTTGATTAAAGGGAGTAGAAATTTCATAATTTTTGTCTCCAAGGACTGAGGATTGAAAAACAAAGATTAAGCCCCTGTTTTGCTTTATCTGAGAAGCTGGTGGAGTGGTGGAGATGCTCCAATTAATTTGTCTTTGTATATAGCATATGACATAAAAATCATCAAATTTGTTTTCATTGTAATACATCTGTATTTTCCACTTGTTTTTACAAAACATTGTGCCGTACCATTTGAGGATCTGACACTGCTAGAGCTCATGACACATGATCTGCTTTACTACTCATAATTTAATACTTATATAAATGTAGCCTAACAGAACTGCAAATTTAACCAGAGAGCAGTAAGAACTATCATTTCCATCAGATTCTCCGAAATGCTTCACAATGAAAGCTGATGTCATCTGCAGTTTTTAAGACAGTTAACTATGGGGTTTGTTACTTTAATAAGTTTCCAGAATGAAATCTTCTCTAAGGTGTCAGAATTTGCTCTTTATTTAACTTTTAATAATTCAATAACGAAGAAGTACCCAACGTCCTTTTAAAAAAATGAAAACGTTAGTGTCTAACATAAGAGAATACTGAGCAGAGAGTAAAACAGAGCACCATATTAGAAGATTGACCTAAAAATATATTTGTATAGAACCTTAATGAATTACCCTTATTATAGTAGTTATCTTAAATATTCTAAAACTGGTTTTCCTGAAAATTGTCATGTCCTGGGTTTGTTTATTCTGCAGTAAGGGCTCCTTTCTTCTTTTAATTTGCAGTGAACAGTATTTTACTTCCCAAGAATTCTCTGTGTTATACAATGAGGAATCCCAAAAAATGCTAATAGGAGCAATATATGTAGGTAAGTTCAGAACAGATCCATCACTGTCCAGACAGCAGTGCAATATTTTCAGTATTTGTGGAAACTACAGGCATCTCAGTCTCACTCCAGTGCCTGGTAACGTTATGATGATTATTCAGGTGAAAAACACCTGAAAGACAACTCAGTCATTGGTCGCAGCCATATAAATGCCTGATTAAATATTTTCCTGGCCGAAGAAAATCCCTTTTCCTAGCGCATGGAACAAAAGCACGTCTTCAAATATATCTTTTTGAAATATGCCTGAAAACCAGTTGCCATTGATTTTATGGCTTCTTTTTTTCCCCCCTCCTCACAATCTGGTAACCTTTTTCATGTGAATGTGGTGGATAAAATATGCATTCAGTGAAGGAGAAGCTGGATGCCCTACACTGAGTGCTCAAAACATTAGCTTTTACAACTGAATTCTAGACTCTCCTGGAATAGATGTATTGTTAATTACTTTTTCCAAGTCAGCTCAAACTCATCAGTAAGAATGGTGCATGCCTCTTATTCTTAGCACTTACCAGTATCCACAGCCAAGGAAAGCTTTCTCTGAGGGCATTTGTGGGTTTGATCTTTTAAGACTGGTAAGAACCAGATGAGAGATCTTGCTGCTAAGCCATTTTGCCAAAGATGAGACTCATTACTAGTGTCATTTTGAAAAGGAAAGCAGTTTTGTTCAGCTTGTAATTCAAAAATACCATTTAAATTACTTTGGCTTATGTTGAGAGCATTTAATTTGCACTAGCCATTCACATTGTCTATGGTTTTGATTACAAGAGTATTTGAAGTCTTGGGATTGAGTGCATTTTCAATTCTAATTTAGAAAATTGCTTCAGACATACTGCATTTCTGAATAAAAGTAAAGGTTCCTGGTTAATCTAGTAATGTTTGTTTTGGCCCTAATAGTTAAGGATCAAGGAAAGTTAATGAATTATAAATTAATGATCAAATGATCAAGTGAATACAGAGGAGAGATACAAAGATGATCAGAGGGCTGGAGCACCTCTGCTACGAGCAAAAGCTCAGAGAGTTGGGGTTATTCAGCTGCAGAAGAGAAGGCTCTTTGGAGACCTTATAGCACTTTCTAGTACTAAAGGGAGCCTACAAGAGAGCTGGAGAGGGACTTTTTACCGGGGCATGTAGTGGCAGGATAAGGGGGAATGGCTTGAAGCTGAAGGAGAGTAGGTTTAGAATAGCTCTTGGGAAGAAATTCTTTAGCGTGATGACAATGAGGCACTGGAACAAGTTGTCCAGAAGAGTTGTGGATGCCCCACCCCTGGAGGTGTTCAATACTGGTCTGGATGGGGCTCTGTACAACCTGGTCTAGTGGAAGATGTCCCTGCTGGAGCAGGGGTGTTGGAACTAGATGATCTTTAGGGTCCTTTTAAACCCAAACCATTCTGATTCTATAAAAGAAAAAATAGAAGAATGACAGCTTATTAAAAAAAGAGATTGACTAATAACTAATTACCAACTAATTATTTTTGAAACATGGAATATCAATATTAAAAAACAAGTCCTTCATAAGTATTTATAATAATTTAAGATTAGCATGTATTGGCTTTTTTTTAAAAAGGGTTTTATTTTCCTTTTCAAGTCGAACATGTATGACACGTTTAATCTATTTTATTGAAGATATGTATATAAAAACCAGAGATTTAGGTGTTTATTAAGGAACAAAGAAACAAAGACTTTGAGAAAAAGAAGTTTTTCTGAATTATGTAGAAGCATATATCAGAAGATTTATTTGATAATGTACATTACCTTTGTATTGGGTGATCCGCCAAACCTGGACCTGAATTTTTCCAGATTTATGAACCTGGAAAATCAATTGCATTGATGTTTTGTGTAGATTTTAAAAATAATTTATCCTTCTGAAATATCCCTGTTAGTTTTGTATGTACTCATTCAGTAGCTAGTTCACTCTTTGTCAGTGCAAGCATTCTTGGAATTTAATTCTTGCCTTCCAGGTTTAACCAAATCCCCTAAACGCAATCAGATGATAACCGTAATATTCATGAGGTTGACAATACAGTGTTCACCTCTGTCACACTTGCTACTCATGTATTTCTTAGTGTGTCTACTCAGACAATCTAGGGAATTTCTCAGAGGAAAAAACTCCACAGATTCTGTTAATCTGAATGTATGCATATAGCACTAATTATATGCTATACAGCCTTCCTGTGTGATGCACTAGAAGCCCAGAGCTAACACTGAAGTCACATGAACTTCAGAAGGGGAAACTTATCTGCTTATTGCCTAACGCCAGGCAAAATATGTTTATAGGAAATAACCAGAGGCAGTGGGAAGATGTCTACAAGACTAACACAATCAGAATTAGAAAACTTAAAAAACCCCAAAAACCAAAACACCCAAAAAAACCCTAATTCAGAAACATATTAATTTCTCATTGAATAAGGATTCTTCATTTTGTGTCTCTTCTATTGATTACAGACCACCCAGGACAGAATGCAGATTTACATTCAACACCAGTTGATTAACCCGATACACTTTGCACTTGTATCACACATGAACTGGGCATGTAGGTATGGAAGGCATGACAATCCTTGGAAACCATGCTGTAGTATTCAGCTATGTGCAAATTTCTCAGGAGGAGTTCTCCATATCATGAAGGAACAGAAAATGTTGAAGCTGAGATCTGTTTGGATGCCTGTCTAAGAGAACAGTGCTGCCCTTGAGGAACCTGGGTTTGACGGTGACATTGGTAGCAGAAGGCTTGCTTAGTGTGAGGCATTTTGAACAAGTAAGGAGAGTAAATTGGTCCCTTAAGTAGTATAGAATCCAAGTAGTGCTCATTTCAGTGAAAAGACCCAGGAAAAAGAACAAAGCATATTTGTTGAGACATAATAACAGATGCAATTATCTATTTTTTACATAATCGTCATGTCAGATTTATAATTTTATACATTCCCTTTTGACAAGAAATTGCAATGACTAGCCACATTATTTTGTTACAGTGCTCAGAAGTAAACTGCCAGTTTCAGGACAGATTTCCTTGTCACAACTGCCTGGAAAAAAAACACATTACCAACTACAGTACAAACATATACTACCATAAGATTTTAAACTTTTATGTGCATAAGGTGCAACCCAATTTCTTTTCACAACATACTGGTCATAGATTTAAACTTTTTGGCAATTATAAGATTTTTTTTTTTTTTGTTCTGTATAGTCCACAAGATCTCTCTTACAGAGAAATAATAATAAAAAAGGGTTTAAAGATCTCAAGAGAGGTTTGAGAACTTTTCATTTTCTATAAAATTCAAAATTTTCAACAAATAAATGTTTGCATATTGCCTGACCAAACCGGTAAAAAATAAATTGCTTTACTTGTTTTGTGATTTCCCCACATGTTCTGTGTCTCTAGTGAAGAGCTGGAAGTGTCTGTTTTTCTGGGGAATGGCACCAGTTGTGACCCAGCTGATTGTATGCACTCTGTACCTTCTCAGGTGGCCTTGCTTTATTGATTTGGTGTTTGAGAAGTCCAGACACTAATGCTCCTAATGATCAGCCATTCTTTTTGACTTTTAGTAACAAGTATTCTCATGCAGTTAATATCAAACAGAACTTTGTGCTCTACATCTGTTATTTCAAAATTCCCATTTTTGAACTCCCCTAGTCTCAAGTAAGTAGTACATTTTCTCCCTTTTTTACTGCCTACAATCTTTTCACCTACTTCCAGGGCCCCATGATGCAAAATGTCATTTTGCCGATCTTCAGTTCCAGTGACAACTTTAATTTTACTGATTTTAATGGGTTTTTCAAATACAATCCCATAGAAGTCTCCAGTAGAAGGAGCTTTGCCCCAGAAGTACTCATCAATGCTGCTGTAAGCCTTGCTTGCCTCATAGTTTTCAAATACATTCATATTGGTGTGCAAGTTTGCAGGTGGGTTGTCAGGGATATCAAATGATTCCTCTTCAAAATCATCATCCTTTAACTTATTTTCAGCTCCTTTGTAAGACGAGTAGTACCCCATGTGCTGGAACAGAGATGGCTTAAAACGTATCACTTCCTTTTGAGCTAACAGCCCACGAAAGTGGATGAGCAGCCAATCGCAAGGCATTTCTTGGTAAAACATCAAGAGAAAATGGGCCAGGCGTGGTAGGTCATGAGAATGGTAAAGCTTTCCAATGTACCCCAGCTTGGAAAATTCCAAAGTCACCCAGTAAGATCCTTCTCGTGAGGTAACTACTTTCTTAACAGCAGTCAAAAAATTCTTTGAGCAGCGAACGTCGTCTTCTAGCATCACGTAATAGTCAGAAAGATTAGCACAAAAGTTTAGAAGGAAAGCATAATCTACATTTTGTTTTGATCGAAACTTCACACGGTCCTCTGGGTCGTTGTAATTTCTCTTAAGGCCATCCAGTACTGGATAGTAATCCTCAGGGACATGAATAACGATTAGTCTGCCCGCAATTATATGATGTGCAAATTTCTGTGAAATATCCTGGACCATTCCTTCACACCAGGCTGAGTCAAAATCTGCCAGCTGTACTACCACTGCAATTTCTTTGAGTTCCTCATAGCTTGACTGCTCAAATATGGACTTGATGGTCTCAAGCAAGTAATTTCCCTTTTTCCGTTTTACAGAGGATAGTCCAATTGTAAGATACCCTGTACAAGAGACAAATCAAATAAAAACTGAGTATCTGATACTGGAAACGATTTCATCACAAAGATATTCTCCAGAGCTGTCTTTATATTAAATAAACCTCGTGAATGGTGAAGACTGAGAAATTTGGAATGTGAACTTATTAAGTTGCATGCAATAAAGGACCTTTATTGCCTTTTCATTAAGAAGTATGATACTGCACGCAAATAGACATATGGAGACTATCGTTTTAAACATTCACTTGTTTACTGCCACGAGTAGCACGTTGTGGACAAATGCCAAAATGATGTGTACATATATGCCTAGTAGATGAAACCACATTTACAATGATAAGGCTGTAAATCTGCTAAAAGAAAGGGGATTATGAAGGGATTATTCACACCATATTTTGAAAGCAAGAAAGTACCAAATGCAGCACTTTTATCTTTTTAAGCCCTCTAAAAGTCTAGTTACAGCTATGCATAACTTCACAGTTTTATGAATTTTGCATGGATAATTTTTTTCTCAGCATGTTCATTTTCAGGTGAATTTGTCTAGTTTTTCCTTGCTAGTAGTTTTTCTTCTAACCCTCTTTCAGGACTCTTTGAGCATTTTACAGGGAACACCCTCTTGCAAGATGCAATTTAGATATTATTTTAAAGTAGAAGAGAACTTCTCCCCTTGCTTGTACAAATAATTTTTAATGCTGTTGCCTTCTTTCTGGACAGAGATATATCTTATAAGGGAAGAAATTTCACCTCTGCTGTTTTGTAGACACTGTCGTTGCATTTTTACCAGCATTTTAAATCAGGAGGTTTTTTCAGATATTTGCTACTGTATCTCTATTTTTGTAACTTCTGATGTAAAAAATGTTAAGACTTTGTAATTGACAGGGTGTACTTAAGTTGAACCTACCCCAACTTTCTTAAAATATAGTTGTTTGTAAAAGACTGCTCTGATAGTGATTCAGGGTTTCCTTTGAGGCTTAAGTCTACTCAAAATGCAGTTGTACAGTGAAGTACAACCCCCAGAAGTCATTTACACTGCCTACAGAGCCCCAAAATTTTCAAATCTAATTTTAACAAACTTTATAGCTTTCTATAACTCACATATTATTTTATTTTACCTTCTGGTCTTGGACTTCAGAGCCTTATGTATGTGAAATGATTGATTCGGAACCCAAAGGACGTATCTAAAGTCTAGGTATGGCCATATTTCACTTTTAGAGGAAAATCTTGAACCATGTCTGAAATAAGAATAACTAAATAGTCCATCTGCAGATGACTGTGAAAAGAATCCTCCTTTACTGTCCCGATAATAGCACAATTCAGCTCCCTTGTCAGCACAGCTAAAGGAACAAGGAGGTCCATTTGCAGCTGCTGGGCTGCCAGAATAGTGGACCTGAAGAGTGTATCTATGTGATGCCAAGCATACTTAAGATTGGATTTACCAGTTATACAGAGATCGGCAGTATGGTCCTCAGAGGGTGGTTGCAGAACACCACCAGCATATGCCTTGCTTCAGCTTTCTAAAGCATCTTCCTCTTGCGTGGGAGGAGATCCACACAAGTATGCTCACACAGACCACCCAGGGGCTGCCTGCAGGATATCTACAAGTCAGGCAGTTGGTCAGAAGGCAGTCAAATTGCGGTGCAATCACTGCTAGGTCCAGACTAGCAGCCACTCTAGACCAGCCTATGATAGCTGTGCCACTAACTCTCTTGAGATTGTCACTGCTTAACTCAGCCCCTCTTGCCTAGAAATACCACAGGGACTATATGGATTTCATCTCTTTTTAAATGACCTCATTTCGTAACATTCAAATTGCAGTTACTTACTTTTCCTTGGCAAAGGTGTGCCAGCTAGGTAGCGATAGGAAATATTTATAGATCCTGAGAAATTAGACAAATCTTTAAAACTGTGAACATAACGCTCTGGGTTGAGCTGGTGCGTGGTTGTTTCTCTGATTAATTGCTTGTCCCCTTCCTATTAACGGGAAAACAAAAGGAACAGAAAAGGGAGAGAAGCAGAGAGAAACACATTTGTGAATGCCAGCTAGAGAGGAAACATGGACAGGCAGGTTTCCAAGAATAACATTTTTCACTGTCAGCTTTTGTGAAAGCGTGTAGATGTCACCTCATTTAAAACAAAAACAAACAAACAAAAAAATCCCCAAACCAACAAGCATTACTGAATATCATACATTTTTGGCTACAGAAAATCTACCATAAGCCTTTAGATTACAGTAACAGCAAAATAATAAAAAAAAATACTTTGCATAAACCCCTGGAAAGGTAGCAAACATTAAATTATTAGCCAAAAAATGCTGTGGTATTCAAAAGAGGGCTAAGAAAACATCAGTCAGCAATGGATAAGAGAATTTTCCCACATATAGAAGCAGGGGAGATTTTTAAAAAATATTTTCAGTGAATAAAAAATCCATCAAAACTTCTGCAAATGAAAGACAAATCTAGATTCTGGCATCTGGCTCATTTTGTAATTTTTCTGAGTAGCTTCGACTCAGGTTTGTGATAAAAAGAAATGCATGTGATCATGCAGACAGCAGAAGTGTCTCTGAATTTGAACACTTTTTGATGGCATAGTCAAAAGGTACATTTATCACCACGCCTCCTCTTCCTGCCTCCTTCTCCAGTCTTTTTCTTCCAAGAGGCTTCCTTAGTCATAGTAAAGACACAGAAGAGAAAGAATGGCTTCATCAGGACTGCTCTATCCATACGGTCACTTGGGCCTCAGGGAAAATCTGTTCCTTAGTCCTTAAGAAAAGGGAAAATATCTAACAGGTCATGAAGACTGAATTTAAAAGTAGGAATGCTTATTTAATTTACTTGATTTTAGTCTCATGATAGGCACATGTATGATTGAGTTCATTTCTTCTGATATATGCAGTATGTTAATGCATTAAAACTTACTGATCTGTCATTAAATGGGAGCATTGTGCAGTAATAGTACTACTGCTAACAAGAACAACCACAGAAACAGTAAACAGCGCTCATATTTAATGGCATAAATATTAAAAAATGTGTCAAAGTATATTTTATAGCACAAAGAAATATTTCTGTCAACTGAGCTTACATTCATTTAAAGTTCATTGTTTTTCTTGCATAGAAGTAGTAAATAATCCACTTCTGAGCTTAGTAAAGATCTTTGCCAGCCATCCAGGGGCATCTACCTGCACTGTTATGCTCTCTTGATCTTCAGTGTCTCTTGAGTGATTTCTCTCTAGTGCTTATATGCCACTTTGCATTTGCTCATAAATTATCAGAGGAAGTTTGATGATCAGGTTTGAGATTAAAATGTAACTCAATGATCTAGGAAGAAAATACACCAAAGCTTAAGGAGATTTTCCATGAAAAATGTCAGATGGAAAAGAAAAAGGGCTGGTCCAAAGCCTTCCTTTTTTCAAAACCCTTTCTTTAATATCAAAAACATTGTGTCATGGAATGGAGCACCAAAATTCCTTGTTTCATAAAGTTTTGGAATGGAAACTTACTCTGCTGAGGTTTTGCTACATAAAATGTTTAGAAATAGACATTGTCAGAAGAAAGTGTTTTGATTTTAACAAGCAAAATATTTAAACTGACCACAAAAATTTTCCCTTTTTCTATTTCTCTTTAATAAATGCCTTTTGTGGCTAACATTTCTTTTTAAAAGTTGCTATTTCATTCCTTTGTTAAATGATGGGCAAAACTGAAATCTGGATTTTTTCAAAGATTAAAATCTGTTTCTTTTATCTCTGACTACTATGTAGAGGTCAGTGAAGCTGAGGAGCTTGATTAACTCTCCTTGGTTTTCTTCTCTGGCTTTTTCTGTAATGGTTTTGTTTTTCATCTCTTAACTAACCTCTAACTTACATTCCAGTGTTTACTGGGAGTTTCATGTGGGTGCCATAGGATGAAGTGCCAGGGTTCTCCACACTTTATGAAGATACTCTGCTCTGCTAAGGATACTGTGTCAACTACAATAGTGCTATTCTTTGCATAGTGCCCAAAATAGTGATTAGTATTCATAGAAGAGTGCAGAACACAAGCTTCACTTACAGTTCACTTATAGCTCTGAATAGGTATAAAATCAACCTTGTGTATATTGTGATGTCTGGTATATATTAGCTTAGTATCTCTTCAAAATACTTGATCAAATGTAGTTCATAGCTGCAGTTGAAGCACCTGAAACTGCTTTTCTAATGCACATGTATCAGCACTGCATAACTGCATAACCTCTACCCAACATGCTTCAGCTATTTTGCCACATGGGCCCTTACTTTCTATTTCTGCTACAAATGCCCTGCAGAAAACTGTGAAGGGATTCTCCGGACATGTGAGATTCTTTGAACAAAACCAGAAAGCTTCTCTTCTCCCTTCTTAAGATTTGCCAAAATGAATCTCATTTTAGTACTCTTAAAATTTTGAAAAAGACCACTTGTCTTACATCTGGTGCCAGAGACATCAGCCCCACAACCCCTTGCACAGCCTGCTGCCTGAGACGGGGAAGAGGAACTCTGGGTCAGTCTTCCTTCTACCAGTTACCTTTAGAAGATAGTCCAGCAGGAGACTGGCTGCAATTCAAAGAGCCCTTGGGGCTCTGAGGACTTTCAGATTCTCATTCCCTGAGGGAAACTTGTTAGCCTGCTGTCCTCAAAAGCTTTCCCCAAGTATGTTTCTCCTCACCGCAAACACTGAAATTGCTCATCTTTTACCTCAGCAGAGAAAACACACCAGACATGGTGTGTTTGGAACTGTCAGAGAGGGTCAGAAAATTTGAAAATAGAACTAAATAAATAAGCTAAAAAGTCAACATCCTAACACACTTGAAAAACACTTGATGGATCATAAAGGTATCAAGAGACCTGGAAGAACTCTCAGGAGACTTGGCAAGAGATTTGGCTGAGAGCTACATGAATGCAAACATGCCAGAACTGTGATGAGAGAAGCAATGAAAAAGAGTGAATTTATAAAAGAGGGGGGGAAAAAGCAAATTAAGAATTAGACATGGAGCCATCTGGGGAGCTGGCAAATAGGATAGAAAAAGATTTCAAAAACAAGCCAAGAGGAACACCATTAGCAGTGATAATAAAAGCACTTTGAGAAACATCTGGGGGACTTTGAAGCAATTAGTGAACAGAGAAGAAATATTAGGGAAAATGCCACTAGGAAAAAATATGTGGTAAGCCAGGTCAAATTTAAACATAACCAAGAAACGCTAAATAAATAAAAGAGTGCAAAACCTTAGTGTTAGACAAAGAAATATGTCTGTAATTGAGTTACGTGCTACAAAAATGGGTTATGTTTCCAATGGCTTAAAAAAGTACTAGCATGGTATTAATATTGTAAATATTTACAATATTGTTATAGTTACTGTTTAATTTTATAATTAAAATATTTTAAATTAGAACAATTAGGAGTATATATATGGTTCTGGTAAATAATGTAAGTATTTTACTACTTGTGTATTACACTTTTTGACGTACTATTACATTTCTTTCCAGATGCAAACGAGATCAGAATTCACCGTTCAGAATACTGGAAAACCCATACTGTCCCTGTTCAATTCAAGATAAAGACAGAACTATCTAATCATATCACAACATAACAAATTCAGTTTAGTCATTTTACTATTTGCAAGATCCAGTTTTTCAGCCATCATGTTCTTTTACTGGGCCCAGTCCAAAGAACTGGAAATTCAATCCATTAATTGTCTCCAGGGCTTACTTGGCATTCAGCACTAAAACACCCCTAGGTTACATATAAACCGTAGAGTTATGTTATGTTGTCGGTAGCTTATTTGTTGAAATTCCTAACATAGATATTTCCATAATTTTTTTCAAAATCATAAACTTACATTAGGTTTTATTTATGTCTAATTGTTAATGCAGTAGCACTGAACCCGTCAGACTCAAATCTGAGTTACAAAAACTAAGAAAAACACAAAATAAACCCACTGAAATGAAATTATTTATGCAAGGAGCTTAAAGTAGGTGGAATGGGTGTAAATTTTCTTTTATAATTTTATTTCTATAATAGCTTTTAATTCAGTATTCAGAGGTGAGATTTGCAGTGTATACTGAAAAATGAGCACTCAGCTCACACAAATAGTTCAGATGTTGCTTATCCTCAACATTAAAATTAAGGGAAATCCAGAAGTATGGAGAACACAGAGGATATTTTGACTCAAAGGACACCTTATGGAGATATCTTCATGTTTTACTACATTCATTATCTCCCATACTTCCAGAAAACAGTGACATATTTACCTCTGTGAAAAGGACTGTTAGGGTCTGACTGACCCACGCTGTCTGCAGGATATATTAAGAAGATGGTTTCATCATAAAGGACACACTTGGAGGGTCCTTCACTGCTATGGTACCCCAGCAGGGGAAATTGAAAGAATTATGAAATTTACTGTTTTACTAGGGGTGTATCCTGTTTTGTTGTTCCAGGATCACTTTTTAGCAACTTACCAAAACATAACCATCTTCAATGTATAAGTTCATGAACAGCAAGCAAACAACAAGGATTCCTAAGAACGACACTGCTGATCGTTTCCGCAAGCATCTCATTTTATCAAAATATTTCAAGTTGTGTCTCGTGAAGAACTGCATACAGTACTGTCACCTAGGAAAAAAAATCACAGTATTACAAGAGTGGTCCACCTGATAAGGACAATAACAACTAAACTTACCTTCAGATGTATCAAATCCTTTCAAACATACATAAACTACATTTTCAGGCAGAATTAATTTCATTTAATTGCTGTCATCTTCAAGTTTAATATACAATCTTAACTATAAACTAAGCTGCCTTTTTTTGTGTGTTTGTGTCAGAAAGGAAAAAACCCATACCCACTGTCATAGCCATTTTAGGGTGGGCTTATGACATCAGTGGCAGGAGTGCATCAACAGTTTGGTTTGCTACGCTTAACTGTCAGGTCCCAACTTGGTGGCTAGAGATGATGCTGTGCATTGTTTCCCTATGTTCCTGTGTCTCCTCCCAAAGACAGGTCAGGCCAACAGGCAAGGATGAAGTTATTGCACGACTCAGTGTTACCAATAGAAGGATTCCATATACCAGAGCTTCCAGGCACAGATAAAGTACCTTCCTTGAAGCGAAAAAGCAGCAGCAAGACTGTTCAACATCCCTTAACCTTGGGCCTCTGTATTAGGATGGAAAAACTCTCAGTGGAGGTATCATTTCCATCTTCAGAAGAAAGGTGGGTATCTACCTTACACCAGACACATCTAAGAAGAGTACTGGGAAATCCTTACCAACCCTATTAGATAAATCAAATAAGGGTGGCGTAGAGAAGGGTGGCATAGAAAAGGGTGGCATAGAGAAGCCATTCAGTACTTCTGTTCAAGATCAAGAAAGAGGACTGTCAAGTCATATCACAATGTTGCATATTCATTTTAGTCACTTTATTCTTTAAAACAAGATGAATGCTGTTCTTGCCTACCAAATCGTAAGCACTAACCTATGTAGGACTGCATGTGTTTGAACAATATTTGGCCACAAACTAAAGATCTCACTGCCCAAACTCTGAGGGATTATTAGCAAAACAGTAGATTATAAAATTATTATTTATATTCTTACTCATATTTTAATATTTTCCATAGCAATTTATGTTTTTTCAATCAGATTTAATATATAGAAGTTATATACAAATGGAGACTTTAAAGCTAGCCTGTGTGAAGTAGTAAAAAGCACTACACATGCAATGGTTAAACCCTGCACTTAAATACCTTCATTTTGAAAGTGTTGAATATCTACACTGATACGAAATAGGCCAAATTAGGAGTTCCATAAATGATTTGTCATGTCATACAGAAAATTTTCTGTCCTAATAACAAAAAACCTACCAAGCAAAAAATTCAATATGTATTTGTTTTGCCAAACTGAATAAACATATTTAACAGTATAAAATATGAGTCCATTAGACTCTAGAGAACCAGGAGGTAAATATATCAAACATTTGTAATGTAAAGGTTTAACTGCTAGGAATCTATAGATTCTAAATGAAGTGCGGTAAATGGAGGCTGGTTGTACACAGAACATTTTTATATTCACTGTGTTGTGAATAAACCAATTTACAGGTTGCATGAAGAAAAAAAGAATCAGTAACAATATAGATTGTTGTCTGTCTTTATTTGGGGTGGGCTGAATTACAGAAGCCTGATTATGCTGAAGCTGAAAACCCCAGTTTAGGTATTTTTTTAAGTCACATCAAGGATTTCCTTTTTCTCAATATCTAAGGACGTTGAAAATAAACCTCAGAAAGGAGCTGTTAGGGACATGACTTTCCAAACACTAGGCCTCCCTATAGCCCTGCAACTCTCTCTGACAGCACAGTGGTTGCTAGTTGTCTGTGGATTCCAGCAGGCTGCTGTGGAAATGAAGGTTGCCCCTGTTCTAGAAAAGACTGTGTTACACTTACAATTTGGGTTTCATTTCTTTTTCTTTTTTTTTGCCCTTTTCTCCCCTGCCCCCTTCCTTCTTCTTCTCACAGTACAATTACTGATTTTCAAACCACTACACTGTTTTAAAAACCAATCAGAAGATTAAATCAGAAGATTAAATACTGACACTTCTCAGATAGTGGCACTAACTATTCTGACTATTAAAAATGCAGGTAGTCTGGGTTAGAGTGCTTGGAGTCAGTCAGTGTATTACATATTGATTGGGTTTTTTTAAAAACTTGGAAATAAATAACTGTGGTTTTTTCAGTCACAGAATGAATGCATGTGACATATTTTCTGGCTGGACTGTAGTGTTACACAGGTCCCCCATCTTTGCTCTGAGACGCCTGTCTGAAGTCCCCAAGGGTGAGGAAGGGGCTTAGACGTATATTTGCTGGTCATACTGTATTAGATAATTCCCATGTCGGATTAGGAATAAAAATAGAAGGAATTACATGGGTGAGGCTAGAGGAACATAAGACTGCCATGACTAAAACCCATGTAGAGAAAGAGGAGAGCCCAGCACAGTCACCGCTCAGAGAACACCTGCATTCCTTGTGCTGGTTTCATGCGAAGCCGGTACGTCGCTGTTTTACACGTGGAAACAGCCGAAAGCAAAACATCGTGCCGGAGAGGGTTTTTTGTTCCTCGGACCTGTTGGTAGGTCCATGCCGAGTAAAGACGCGGAAGGGAAGGACGCCCCAAGGAGGGCGCGCCCCGGTGCCGCCCGTCACGGAGGAGGCTCTGACACCGCTGCTGACACCAGGTGGCAGCGCGGGCTCGCCCTTGCCAGCCCCCAGCCTGTTCCTCAGCACAGTCCTCCCAACACATTCCCCCAGCCAGCTCGTCTGGAGGTGCTGCTTGACATCCTTGTACTGTAAGCCTTTAGCTGAGAACGCACCCAGGATAATACATATGTACATGCAGAATTCCTTAATTCTTCCTAGAGCTGCTTCCTCTTGCATCTCTGTATCCAGTCTTTGGATTGCTTTGTGGAACACAGCACCAGTGAAATTTGCACAGAAAAAAAGGTAAATCTTGCCTTTTTTTTTTTGCACGTAATGTCAGTCATCTTTTGAAAAATAGTCTCAGAACCTCCTGCAGTGAGACTCCTGGTGTTCTTTAAGACATATGAGCAGAATATTCACCATTACTAAAAATCTTTGACTTTGATATTGAAGAAAAGGCTTCAATTCATAATTCAGTTCTGAAGGCATAGCTTTGCTTGAAGATTTTATGCCTTCATTATTCATGCACAATTAAGTAGCTATCAGGATGGTATAAATGCAATTTGTTTCATAAATCTGACATTAAGCAGTTAAACAAAATAATTAATTAACATGTATGAATTATAAATATTTTCCTTTCTAAATGAGATGTATTGCTTTCCTCAGTCTGTAGAGAGGGAACTTGTGAGACCTCAGATCTCTATGTACATGTATGTGTTGCTATCAGACATACATGTGCAGTTTTACATGGTAAAGTGAAATTATAATTCTTTTGACTTATTAAAATGATACACAGTGAAGAGGTGGTGAGCTAAAAAATGCAATGACATACCTTTACAGTGTGTAGAGGCTGTTCTTTATAAGATCTACAAAGGTGTGAAAGCTGTGTAAAAAGGTCAAAAATTGATTTTCACACTGTGTGAGGTATTCTCTTGCAGAATTTGTAACACTCAGAAGAATTTTAACATTTTTTAAAAAAAGTAAATCCCAAATGACCATCCAGAAAGAGTCTGTCGTTAACAAGCCAAGTCCTTGAAACCAAAAAATTAAATTAAAATGTTTAAATTTATGTCTATTAAAATTTTAAAACAAATTTCAATTTGGATTTCAATATGGCTATTCCCAAGAGGAAAAAATTAAATAAAGCTAGATTTTTTTTCCTTATTTTCTTCTTTTCAGAGGAAAAGACTATTTGCCATCCGTAGAATAATTTCTCTAGGCCTCATGCTTGCACACTCACCATGGTAAACCATTTAATATTTGATCCATTCTAATTCTTCATTACTTTCTGATAATACTAGGGATTTGTGCTTTTTCCTGCTTTCAGAAATTATCACTTACTTTCCTGATGTATTTCCTCCAGAAACAGATATAGAAAAAAGGCCCTGTGATGTTACTTTACTCTTAAGGATGCCAACACGAGTTAAAGACTTAGCCTTACTTAGCCAGTACAGTGAATCTGCTTGTAACTACAGCTGTACAGGGATGGAGCAACATGGTCATCTTTGTATTAGATTCTGGTCTGCTTGAGTGCTGTGCCATGGCAGCTCAAAAAAAGTTGCTTATTTGCAGAGGCACTGATGGCTGTCAGAAATGGCAACTGAATTATTTTTATATTTTAATATTTCCAAATGAGGCACGTAGCTTTACCTGTCACTGCAGAGTCCATATTCCAGGAGGTATAGCTGATCCACTGCCACAATTATTATATAACACACAAAAATAACATGACTGGATTATTAAAACCCCTGTGAACTTTATTGCAATCCCTGATTTGACTAAGACACTCAGAAGAAGGCACTTCATTCCTCAGTTTTCTGACATACCATTCCACCAATCTGCTAGTGAACTGCTTCACTTGCAGTGCTTAATGCTTGTCCAATGTGTTTTTCAGTTTTTCTTTCTGGAAGGCTGCACACAATACCTCAAGGATTGCATTCAGTTATCTTTATAAAGTTGCAAAGGAAACACTTTCAGAAAAAAAAAAAGGAAAAAAGCCCAAAACAAAACAGATTTCTTTACACGGTTATTATTATATTTTGCATGTGCCATGGTTTTCTTATACATGATTAAAAAAACCAAATCCTAAATTGTGATGTAGATTTGAGCTACAGGGGGTAGTTTACTAGAGAATTATAATGGATAGGCTATTCCATAGGGCTCAGAAAGACTCCCAGCCAGATTCACTGTCTGCCTTAATGAAAGCCTGAATGCACATATAAAAGATTTAAGGCTGATGGGCAGGATGTTCTCTGTCAGTGGCAGCAGGGAAGTAAAAACTGGTCTGAAGGAAAGGAAAGTTTAACTCAGAATGAGGCTAACAAATTCAGAGGGTAGAGCTCAGGTTTTAAACTAGCCTTAAGTAGATCGTGTGGCAACACATGCTTAAAATAAATGGTTTAAAGATTATCATATAGTCTGAAATCTAGATTCTAGATACAGGATGTTAAAAAATGGAGACGTATTAGTAGGCAGATTACTCAAAATTGACACTGATAAAAGGATGAGCAAAAGAAGCAGGTTTTAAAAAAGAATTTGAAAGGCATATTGATCCTTCATCCACAGAAAGTGGGAGATTATTTCAAACACTAATGTAGCATACAGATATATACAGACCCCAACAGTTTTGGAAAAGGGATGAAAGTTTGGGGGAAAAGAAATGATTGACCTAAGGCAAGTTAATGAACAATACAGAAAAGCAAAGAGCTTAAAATCAAAGCGGGTGTTGGTAGATGAAGTGTCTTTCCTGTCTGACAGCTTCAGAGTGATGTAAGATGGAGTCACAAAACTCTGGCTGTAATGCTCTGAGCATTTCTTCTGGCATGGAGGAGTCAAGTCTAATCAAGGGGAAGAGATGACTAAGAAGTGTGAAGTTGCATTGACTTAGATAGTAATGCACTATCTAATTCATCATTGGATGGATGGCTGTATACCACCGGATATATTTTATCAAGTAAGTTGTAGTGTAAAATATGGGTTTTAGAAAAATGATATAGACAGTGAGTTAATGGCATGTGGAAAAAGCCTGGAAGACAAGAAAAAAAACCCAAAGAAACCTGAAATAACCCTGAATTTCTACTCCACAGAGACAAAGCAGAGATCAAAATAAAACAGGGCACGAAGAGGGAAGAAACAGATAACTGTGACATCCAGGAAGAGTGAGATTAGAAGCTTTTAGAGATACAGGAGTGGGGTATAAATCTGCATCAGAAATACAGAGAGAAACCCTTGTGCGTTGTAGATAGCACTGGGCACCATTCTGAGAAGAGAATTTTTAGAAAGATGAGGATAGAATAGACATTGAATTACATATATATGCAGTAGATTTTATCCATTGACTCATCAATTAATTAAAGGAATACATGGCCACAAGTACTGATAGATTCAACAGAAGATAAAACTTTAATAAACACTTGACACACAGTACATTTATACAGTATGAGAGTACTGGGATCATCAGAAGCTACAGGCTATCAGATAAACTAAATTCCTTAAGTCTATTAGGGGCCAGCCTGAATAAACTGGAGGGACATCCCGGTGTGAAGATACCTCAGCTCTCAGTCCCTTCACCCAAAGCACAGACTATACAAGCTAATGTCTCAGTAACACTTACTCCATGTGTTAACTTATACCTCAATGTTCCACAGCCTTTAAGGTTTAGAGCTAAGAGCTTGTCAAGTGCCATAGACAACCCTGTTTTAATAGAATTGCACTGAGAGAGAGATAGAAACATATTTTTGGGATGAAAAAAAATGAACAGAGGTGTTTGACCAAAGCCAGCTAATCTTAATGAAAAGAGTTTCATCTGATTCTGATGAAATCAATTTGCAGTTTTCTCTATAGCACACTGTGTAGCCTCACATAATAGAAAGGTGAGTGGCTGTTTCAGAGAACTGCAAAATCACAGAAAGGTTGAGGCTGAAAGGGACCTTCAGAAGTCCTCTGTCCCACTCTCTGTGTCTGTGTAGCGCCGCCTCGATCCAGGTGCCCTTGGTTGTGTCCAGACATCTTTTGAATATATGCAAGGAGTGAGAGCCACACATTCTCTGGGCAGGATGTTCCAGTGCTCAGTCACTCTCACAGTAAAAAATTGTTTCCTGATGTTCAGAGGGAACCTCCTGTGTTTCAGTTTGTGCCCATTTCCTCTGGTCTTGTCTCTGGGCACTGCTTGCTCTGTTTTCTTTGCATTGTCTATTCAGGTATTCATATACAGCGCAAGATTCCGTCTGCACCTCGTCTTCTCCAGACTTAACAGTCCCAGCCGTCTCAATCTTTCCCTATTGCAGAGATGCTCCAATCCCTTAAACATCCTTGTGGCCCTTGCTTGGACTCCCTCTGGCATGTCCATGTCTCTCCTTTACTGGGGAGCCTGGAACTCGGTGCAACCCTCTAGGACTGGCCTCACCAGTGCTGAGTACAGCACAACCCTTGACCTGCTGACAGTGCTTTGTCTAAGGAGCCCAGGATACCATTTACCTTTGTGTGAGTCAGCACAGGCAGGATGCAGGAACAAACATAAAAATATCAACAAAATACACAGAGTACGTTTAAGTTTGTTACTCCACCAACTGGGAATCCTCAAAACAGCACCCAGGTAAACAAGCAGAGCTGCAGGCACTGCAGAGCTTGGTCCATGCTAGGGGGTCACTGAAGCTGCTGGTTTTGCCTATGTATCAGAGATTTGCAGAGGCACAATTTACCACTGTGCTTGATCTTTCTTGGAGCAGAGAATAAATCTCCAGAATGTTTGATAGGGTGCCTCTAAGCCTATCACAGGCCTATATTATCTAAACACAGATGTTCTGCTTGTCAAACACACAAGGCTAAACAGCAATTAATATGATATATGTGTTTTTTGACACCCCAGCTGTAAGTCACTTGAGTGTGTGTTTACAATACTCCTTGCCAATCTTCTGTTATTTCCCCACAGTCTTTGCTGCAAGGGCACATTACTGGCTCTTCTTCAAATTCATGTCTGCTGTGGCTGCCAGGTCCTTTTCTGCTAAGCTACTTTCCAGTTGGGTGGTCCCCAGCATCTATTGGTGTACGGGGTTGTAATGGTGCAGGATTTTGAACTTCTCCTTGTTGACACTCAAGGTTTCTGTCAGCCCATTTTTCCAGCCTGCCAAGGTCCCTTGAATTGCAGCACAACTCTGTGGCATATCAGCCACTCCTCCCAGTTTTGTGTCATCTACAATCATTTAGTTATTTGTAAACCTGATGTGCATAAAAAAACCTCAACTAAACAAACCAAAGAGCCTCCATGCAGTTGCATATATATGTGACTGATGTCAACCTATCATTTGATGTAACCTTAACCCTAAAGGGGGTTCTAGGGACTGAGTTGTGATAATAATTCTCCATCCTCTTCTTGCTTCACAGTGTTTGTGGCTTGTCAAAAGGCAGTATTACCAAAGATGCTCAACCCTGAGAGATTTTATCTGATTAGGAACAAGTGACATTTTTTGTGATAAGTATTCACTTCTGAGGAGATACTCTTGTTGTTGGATATAATGGACCAAAGTCAAGTATTGAAGTATTGAAAGATGTTTTAACCTGGCATCCTTCCATATTGTTTCACGGATCTTACATAATGATATGAATTTGGGGGATACTGTCAAGATCAAAAAGTAAATAATTGTGTGACTTCCAATTTTTTTTTTTTTTAGTGGCATGGTTGGGTCCTTTAACATTTACTTAGACTAGGTTTAACTTTTTCAGAAGAAGAAAAAAGTCCATTTAGAAGTTGGCTAATTTTTAAGGGGCAACTCTCAAACTCATGAGATTCTACCATGTAATTAGATGTTTGCACAAAACCGTGTATCTGTGAAGGTCATGGTACCCCTGGGAAATAATGTAAAATAGATTAGAAAATTAAATGCCAGAAAAACTGTTTTCACTGGCCATACTACTAATCTGTTTCTAAGAGAAGAGTTTCATTAAGACTTTCCAATGAGCACCCAGGAACCAGCTTCCTGATCAATAAAATAACTCATTCTATAGAGAAGGCTTAGAAAACAATGGATGGGTGTGTGTGACCAACAATTGGCTTACTATTAAAAAAAAAAAAAACAGAACACAACAAACTTCAGTAAATTTTGATGAATAACGACATATAAGATGAAACAAATCCTTTATAAAATGCTGTATTTGTCACTTGTTTTTTCTTTTAATATTTTGTATCTTCTTCTATAGTCACTATCTATATAGATAGTATATATCAAAAATATACTTCAATGATAATTTCTTTTCAATAGCAGCAATCTAGTGTGGACTAAATACATCCAAAATTTGTCATCTTCTGCTTTGATTCTAACTAACTAGCAGAAACCCAATTTATATTTCCAAAACTGTTCATGTGTTCAAGATTACTGCAGTAATCTTGCTTGCAGTTTGTTTTTTAACCAGTAATCTTGCATTTTGGTTTTTAACAAGAAAGAACTAAAAGTATTTTTGCTGTTGCGTGGACTTTGTTATTTATGGAACAGTCTGGCCTTGATCTATGACATTAATTGATGTTGACTGTGTAAGGAAGGAAGATGGTTTTAGAGATACCTAAAATCTGCAACATTATCTTGTACTCTAATGCAAATTGATCATGCAAGCTAAGCAGGATGCGTAGTGGGAGGGGTAAATAGCTGCTCTTGCCAGAATCAGCACTGCTTTTGCCTTCTGAGTTAATATTAGTTTAGAGACCTTGTGAATAAATCCTTCATAGAAGGCAGGCAGACCAGGTGCACTAGCAGCTTTCAATTGCCATGATGATGAATTCAACTTTAATCATCAGATTTGCCATAGACTTCATAAAAGTGGCTCTAGGCAGAGTGAAGAGGCCTTGGATGAATAGCTACATGCCGAGCTAACAGGCATTTCAGATCCATGAAGCTGACTAGCATGGGATCTCTGCAAGCACACCGACTTATCTAAAGCTGATTTCAGTGAGCAGGGCCATGCTACCCTTTATCTCTGTGACCTGTCAAGTAAAACTAGTTCCATTTGAGAAGGGAACATCTCTCCAAAGCCTGTGCCTGTGGAAATCTCTGCTATTCAGCTGAAGCCTGATTTCATTGAACTGATGCACCATTATTCAAAGGGATAGTGGGGAAGGAGAAGGTGTTACTACACTGTCTTGTAGCAGATTAGCTTCCCATTTTCTTAGGACATGTTTAATTCATTTTACTTCTAACTTCAATTTATCTTTTATTAGCATTATATTTGGTGGGATCTGTTAGGTTATGACAGGGATTATTTTGTAACCTTAGCAAAAAACTTTCCCCCTTGCCTTTCTTGAAAACAAAACAGAACAAAACATAACTGAAGAAAAAAAGATCAACAAAGTAGCCGGATGATATAGTCAGCCTGTCAGGTGTGACAAATAGGCTTTTTTATCCTTGCCACTTGGCAAACCTGATGATCAATAAAGGCTTAAATTACTTTTTCCACTATTTCAGTTATTATAAATAAACTCAAGTCATGACAATAAAATACTATTGGTTATCAAGGTTTCTAATACAAAAAAATATTTTTGAATTCCTTATTTTTCCAAATAAATTGTTAAATAATCAAAGTTTAGTAGCAAAAGGTGAATAAATCTTTAATAAATATATTTGATGTTTTTTCCTTGAGTGCTTTAAGGTAAACTTCCAATCCACATTTCCTCTGAAGAAGCTATTAAATATAGCTTCACATTAGTGACAGAAAACTCTTTTATGTGTCTTAAATGATATCAATATATAAAAATATATTTGCTAAATAAACCAGTTATTTCAATTAAATTCAGTATATGGACAGGAAGGAATTTCTCACTATATGGCCAAAAATAAGCTCAATAAATTTAAATGTACACTTTCAGTATCTATTTTTCTCATTTTTACAATGCCAGCAGCTATAGTGTTGTTTGGGAAGAAAAGAGAATTTTAGACTTTGGGGAAAAAGAAGTACTATAAAAGAGTTTCTCACTAGAAAAATTACATTTCTTTGCAAGTAAAGCTCAAATAAGACCAACTGATAAGTTAAACTTTTAGTTAAACCTATGTATTAGGAGCAAAGTGTAGCATTTTTACTGAGAAGAAAAGCAACCAGAATATCCACAGTATCTGAAATAAAGTAAAAATAAAAAGAACAGGAATAATATCTCCATGGCAAGGAAAAAATAATTTCCTTTTTATTCTATATTTTACATCACTTCCCAGATTTGTCCCTTGTAGTTACACTAGCTCTCTTATTTTTAAATAGCTCCTGAAATGCAGAAATAAGTTTAATGGTGAGCCTTATGTAATGACATGTGTTCCACTTTGCTCAAACTGGTTCCTTTAGAGCACCAACCTTGCAATATCCTTCTGAACCACCTTTTGTAGAGGCTTCTCACCACCAGTGATATTACAGAGAGCTCAGGGAAAATAACAGTCTAACTCAGCATTGGCAAGAAACACTTTTGTAAATGCTCATAAGATCTCAGTACCCTATGTTTTTCTAATGAATTACAATGCAAATAGATTTAGTGAGCCTTAAGGACAAGAGACATGACATCTTTTCAAATAAGGCTTTCAAGAATGACTACAGCAGAAGAACACATAATAACTTTATTGATAGATGCACAAAGTTCCTGAGGTGATACTTTCAGGCCACTCCTCCACTACTGTTTGTTGGGTGATATGTCTATTGGATGTATGCCCCATTGTTTGAGAACTCATTGGAGTTGTGCTTCATTGTCTTCTTAAAATGACATTTGCTTGGCCAAACACAGACACCTGTGATGTGAGTGCCTGAGCTAGTCATACTTGGTTTCCATTTATAACCAATGAAGAAAAGTAAGTATTTCTAAGCTGTGATTCATCTCACTAAAGGACAATTTTCCAAAATATATCAAATGAATTGTGCCCCAAAAATGCCCATTTCTCTTCACTGGCTACAAAAACAGCCTGAGATGTCATTCTCAGTTATAGATACCCTAAGGGTGGAATTTCTTTCACATTCCCTTAGTAATTTGCTTTTGCTTCCTTTTTAAGGACAGCACATAAACAATAAGCCACTGTCTCTATCTCCAAGACATGGAATTACAGCACAGACCTACATGTATCCTCAGCACAGAAATGTCTTAATTCTACAATAACACAAGGTCACATCCTCTGTCATCCCCATCTATAGCACTACGGCTGGCACGTCTTGTCTGTAGTAGACTGCTAAAAGTTTCCTTCCATTAAAAAGCTCAGGTGTGCTTGTCTATCCCAAGATAGTTCCCTTTGTGCATTTCACAAACCAGTTCTCTGACTCCAGGTATCAGACTCTGCTGCTTCCCCCCTGGCTTTACCCAGGACACGGTTTTGCTGCTTCTAGAGTTTCCATTTAATAGATTCATCACAGTACAGCACAAAGCAGACAGACTATTACTTGTATGCCACACAGTAGATACCTAATAGCTTTACTGCAGGATATATGAAAGTTGCAAGAGATACCCATTGAAGGGCTTAACAGCCACAGTGGGTTCATGCCTTTAAGTTGTGTTAATGGGGGAACAAATTTTAGGTGGAATAAATTTTCTGTATGGAAGGACAGTAAGTCAGAGAGCTGTTTCATTTCAACGCAGTATGGGGTATTCAACCCATGTATTGGGTCTGGCTGACATGGAGTTCATTTTCCCGTAGCAGCCCTCACAGTGCTGTTCTTTGCATTGCTATCTGAAAAGGTGCTGATAACACACCAGTATTTTCTGGCTACTGCTGAGCAGCACTGGCACAGCACCAAGGCTGTCTGTCCCCATTCAGTAGGCTGGGGGTGGGCAAAATCCTGGGAAGGGACACAGCTAGGCAGGCTGACCCAAACTGATCAAAGGGATATTCTGTACCATACGATGTCAGCTCAGATATAAAAGGTAAGGAAAGGAGGAGGAAGGGGAGCATTCATTATTTGCAATGTTTGCCTTCTGGAACAACTGCTATGCACTCTGAAGCCCTGCTTTCCGGCTGCAAGCTGTGTGAGAATATGCTTTTGGATGGAAGTTCTAGAGACCACGGATGTATCTTCATCAGCTGTAGGCACAATATCCTTGGGAAGGAAATTATTCACCGTATTGCTGATGATCAATATTTTTTAGCTGTAAATATTTAGCAACTAAGGTTTATGACAGGCTCTTCTGTGTGTGGATTAGGGAAGTGGAACTAAACATATCTGCAAATGCAGCCAAGCAAGCAGACTGTGACTTGCTGATTTGTATACTGGAAATAAGTGACTTAGACATATAACTGTAGTAAGTTAGAGGAAAATGGCTGAATTGCCTGCAAGTGGAAAATCAGGCAGATATTTGGCTTCTTTTGTTTTACGTTTACAGTTATCAATTTTATATTAATCCTTAATGAAGATAATGAACACAGGAAGAATAATGAAGGGAAAAAGCCAAAAATTCTGGCTTTCTTAGTTGTCAGTCTTTGATTGAAGTAAATATGTGTCTCAGTTTGAGACAAATTTAGGAGGAAACGTCCTGAAATAAACATCTCCTCTAAAGAAAAGGCAGGTTTTGGCACTCGCTCCCCCACCTATACTAAAGGAATTTTTTTGGACGAAAGTGAAAAAACCCTATTATTTTAACAAACAAAGTGCCCACAGGGCTTGGGGGGAAAAAAAAAAGAATAACTGTAAAGATATTAAACCTTCTTGATGTGGAGAAAGCTGGTGGATTTAGAGTTCCCTCTGTAGCTGGTTCGGCCCCTCCCGAGGTCCGAGGCTAGGATGCGGTGTCCCCGCAGTCTCCCTGCCAGTCCCTGTGGTCCAATGATCTGGTTCTGGATCTGGTTCTCGGATCACAGCTAGGCCAAACAGTTCCAGAAGAAGCAGAAGAAGTTACCAGAGGATTTCTGTATTTCCTGGGAAAACTTTTTGCCTCAGCTCACAAGCTGGCTAAAAGCAGGAATTGTAACTCTCTCCCGCTGCAAACAGAGCCGAGCAACAACCCCGGGGAGCGTGCGTGAGTCCTTGAACACAAACAGCGCTGAAGAGTTCGCCCGGCTTCCCCCGCCCTTTCCTCGGACCCAGCTTAAAGCTGCGGGACCCATTTCTGGGCATAAAGCAGACAAAAGGGGAATACAGTATTTTCATGAAATCACCCCTAGACAATATGGTAGTTAAGAAGGGCTTACATTATGTACTAGAACATTTTTAGAATTCTTTGCTGGCAAAATTTCTGCATGTTTGTGCTTGGGGTATTTTTAATGTTTCACCATGAGTTTTGGAAGTAGACACTTCAAGAAGAGCTGTGAAGTTACATGGAAAATGATGTGATTGCTTTGCACTCTTCCTGGTGACTTCTAGAGCATGAAACCAAAAGCCAGAATGAAGCTATATTTTTAGGTGGCATCAGCTCTCAGGATGACATAGTATCCAATAGTTGTTCAGGGCGTATGCAGTATTTCTTAAACTTGGGCTTAGGAAGAGAAGTAGGAGAATTTAAATATTATTGAAATTTTTATACCATTGAATGCTTGAGCTCTAATGACCATTGAGATTCTAATATAAAATTACCATTTTCAGCATTACTTTCTAATACATCTGGACTGTAGATATTAGCCTAGGGTTTTAATGTTGTTTTGACCTCTGAGTGTACAAATCCTATAACATTAAAATGATATAACACTGCAACATCAGTAGGTGAAATAACACCTTTCTGTGATTCCACTGAGCTATGTCAACACATTATTTTAACATGATACTTGAAAAGTTAGTTTGTTGCCTAAAGGAAGTATATTCCAGCAAGTTTGTGTGCAGCAAACAGCCTAGATATTTTTTATTAGTATGTCTAGAGAAACAAAGATGATTAGAAATAAATTGCACATTATATGTTACCTGCATTTTTGTGTTGTTTATTTTGCATGAATATTTCATGTTCTGTAGGTCAGCAAGTACAGAGTGATTTTCTATTGCTTGTTGTCTCTGTTAAACTACATGGCAATGCAGTTTGTGTTTTTATACTGGCTTAGAGTGTGCAATGACTTATAAAGAAGTGCAAAAATATAAAATATTTCAATAATTAGATCACAGAATCATAGAATGGCTTGGGTTGGAAGGGTCCTTAAAGACCATCTAGTCCCAAGCCTCCATGGGGGTGTGCCATGGGAAGGCACACTTTTCACTAGACCAGGCTGCTCAGAGCTCCATCCAAACTGGCCTTGTTCATTCCCAGAGATGGGGCATCCACAGCTTCTCTGTCAACCTGTTCCAGTGCTTCACCACCTTCACAGTAAAGAATTTCTTCCTAATATCTAATCTAAACCTGCCCCATTTCAATTTGAATCCCCTTCCCCTTGTCCTGTCACTACATGCTCTCCCTTTAGAAGATTATTTGTAGGCTTTTCTAAGTTTATGTAAGCTAAAAATATGCAAACGCACATGCATGAGGTAAAGATTAATTAATTCAACAAAAATATTGATAAAACATCAACTAGCAGACCATTTAGGCTGACTATTTGGCACTTAGTCTCTTTCATGTAGTCAAGATGAAATATATTATTCCACTTCCTTACGTGGATACATGAGAGAAAAAAAATTGCTTTTTGCTGGAGAAAACTACATTTTTCAAAGAGTTTACACTTTCTTTTATTACTTTATAAAACAGACAATTAGTTCAGAGAGCTCTACCTGGCACCTCTATACTTTCAAATCTGTATATGTTGGCTTGTAAGCCTCCTATTTGTACTGCACTTTCTTTATAAATGACTCTGTATTTTTATAGAATACAATAAGAAAAATTACTACCTAAGAAATGCTTAAGAATTTGAAACAGTGTGGAAAATGAAGGGAAAATCTGCAGCTGATACGTGAGCTCAGTTTTCAGTTTGATGAAGTTCTATTGTATACATAAGGAACAATTATGTCTCCCTTTACAAAAAGAGTTCTACATTCCTCAAATGAATAACCTTTGATTTTGAATGAAAAGCAGAACACCTTTATTAGTGTATATGATTTCAGCCAAGAAAAATGGCTCATGGGAGTTATTTTTCTATTTTATTAAAACTGATATTTTATTCAGAATTATAAGAATTAAAATAAGCTTTACCCTTCCCTGTTAACTTACAGTGCAGCTCAAAATTTTGATAGCTGTGAATCAGGGACTTGATCTTAGTATTTCAAAGGCAACATCTATACTGCAAAGTAAATTATAAGAAATAAAGGGAGAAAAGAACATGAAATAGATTGAAGATGGAGGGAAGCAGAAAATGTACTTTGATTTACTGAAAGGTTAATTACCGAAAGACTTCCTCCACACAGCATACTGTTAATTAGAAAGTCTGAGCAATGTGTGATTTCATTTAACACTATGCAAAAGGCCAACATGACATAGTAAACTGCTTGATTCTTCTTGAGAAACATATGAATTGGTGTTTCATTCCACTCTGGACTAAAAGAAAGCTGCTTTTCGTTTTTTCTTTATTTTTAATAGACAAAAGACAAGGTTAAAATATGAGAGTTTGGTAGGGATGAGACCAGTTAGATACCATGGATTAGTGTTCTCTCCCACCACAGAGCTAAGTCACCTTAGCTCTGACTGTTAAGCACATTGGGCACAGGACAAAACTGTTTTGTACTATAGGGTTTCTAGTCACCTTGAGAGGAATATTATGGTGTCTTCTACAAAGTAGCAAGTCTCCTTGAAACTTATATTTCTTTTCTAATATTTTGAGAAAAGTTTTGTTCTCATAAGAATGGAAAGAATAATGTTAAAAGTGTTTCACTCTCCTGCTTAGGTCTCACCAGAAACTCCTCACTCCTTATGACTTTTGGAAATACTCTAAGCAAACCATCAGCAGCACACAGGGGAAGATACTGACAACAATCAAAATGTGTGTGGGCCCTAGAAACCTCACCAAATTTGGAATCTCCTGGGAGTACCCCAGGGACTGAAGGACTATCAAATTCCTGACTTACAAAGAGCTATAGAAATGGACAGAAAGGATGCAATATTGGATAGTGAATTTGAGGGAGTCTGGGACAGAGATCATGAGATTTGAGTACCTGTTGTTGGTGGATGTATACATTTAACAAGGAATTTTGATGGGAAATGTTTTTAATAGGATAATCAAAAAGACAGACTGGAATTACCAATGTAGTACCAGGCCTAGAATTAATTATTGTGTCACTGTCTCCCACATTTTGAGCTATGAAGGCAGTACCTTGAAGCTGGTTGATAGTACTGTGAGCAGAAACAGCAACACTTTCAACCATTAGGAAAGAATTCATCTAGTTTTAGTCACCTAAGCATTAGTCATAATCCATGCTGCTTACACAGGTACTCATTACAAAGTAATTAAATGTATGCTGGGATAGCCGTTTCAGAAAAGTGCTCTGAGTAGGCAAAATATCTCTTTCCATTTGCTACACTTTTTCAAGAGTAAAGTTAGGTAAGGTGACTCCTGTCTTTAGATACTGCTGTAGATTTTGAGAAGTCTAGACAAGTAGAGCCATTTTCCCCAAATTTTATTTTAAGCAGGTTGATAGAATCCCATCACAGTAGTAAGCAAAGGAAAATGGAAATAACAAATGCATGGCAAGCAGCATGAGTCAAGTAGGAGGAAAAATGCAAAATCTTCTTGGTGCCATACAATTAATTTTTCCAGGATGTAAAAATCCACATTGTCACAGACTAATAATTAGAGACAAGTTATTGTTGTTCAAGGACATTTAGCATGACCTGTTCTTGTGTAATTACTTTTATTTTTCATTGCAGAGTCAGGATACCCATTCCCATTTATGCTGCTATATGGATAATTCATTAAAATCTACCCAGCACAGGCTAACATTAATTTGAAAAAAATGGCTGCTTCTTCAGCCTAAGAGTTGTTTCTATTTAACTAACCCATGTTAATAGCAGTTAACTAAAGAAGAAATAAACCAAGAAATACAAGGTAGTGCAACAAGGAAGATAAAAGAAAATATCTCTCAACCAAAGAAAAGGTCCTCTCAGTCCTTCACCTTTGGGACAGAAGTTTTGATACCGTCAAGTTTAATATAAGCAAGCCCAAAATGTATAGGCTAAAAAAAGTGTTGGAAAGGAAGAGGACACGATCACTTCCCGTTCCTCTTCAACCCCCAAATCACAGGGCCTAATCAAAAACTAGAGGTCTCTCAACAGCTTCTCCTGTAACACACATTGTACCCACCATGGCAACTAGCTGATTAAGTATCTTTTCCCTGTAGTGGCACAAGATTACAAATTAAGCTATAATTCTCTTTCTCCATACTTCTGTCCTTTCACCTAGTTCCATGTGATCTGCAGGATAGCGTGATAATTGGAGAAATAAAAGAAAATGCTGTACTGGCAAGCAGGTCTGTTTTGGACAACAAAACTACTAAAAATATATAAAATCCTTAAATAAACTTGGAGCGTTAAATAAAAAAATCAGACCCTTGCTCTGGGCTGAAAAACCACATATATTTTAATCTGAACAGACATAATATTTTTTACAGTGCACCGTTTCTGATAGAGTTAAAAAGGAGAAATAGGTTAGACTGAGACTTGTCATTTGCCAAGACAAACCTACAGTCACAGACATATCTAATTCTCTAAGCTTTTATGATTAATATTTTATGGCCCTCACTGATCTTCCCAATCTTGAGGAAAAATGTGACACAGCTAAAGAATTTATCTGTATCAAACAGGAGGTAAAATGCAAACTACAATAGAGATGTCATAGTAAAGCACTGAGTTTGCTCACTGTTAGCTGAAACACTGCATGGAGTACTTTGTTTGAGCAGCAGAAACAATATTAGCATATACAAGTATGATAGCAAATCCATTAAGAGAAAAATATGATGAATGCTATTTGTGGGAAGGTGTGGGGTTTTTTAACTCTACCTAAGCACTTCATTTTATGCAGTCACTCCCCAAAGTAACAACCATTGCCTTTGCTGCAGATTTCTGTAAGAAGTATTTCAAGTTTAACCTATCAACATTTTTGATTTTTCAGCATTAGAAAAAATATTAAAAGGAAATTATTCTTTTTCTGCATTCACTGATGAACCTCAATAATGCATCAAGGACCATTTACGATAGTAAAGGCACTTGAGGAGACCATACAATTCAAATGGTTTTGTTAGTGAGTCTGCTTGCGTTAGTGAAATGTGCAAATAGAAGAACAGAAGGACTGTACTGTGCTCTGTAGTAACTTTATCAGTTATGCTGAGGTGTAGCAGGAATGACACATTTACCTATGGCAAAGAGGAAACAATGAATTTACACAGAAAAAAATGTTAGTTATAATTCCATTAATACATGCCACTCACAAAAGGCTGACCATGAATCATCCTTTGATGATAAAGTAGTGATATATGAGGTTTAAAGACTGGCTGAGCAATCCCTAAGTTAAGTTCCTTGTTTGTCCTGCCTAGATTGTGCTGTGTGACTCAGGTCACAAGGAAATAACTATATAATTTGCAGGCAGTCCAGAGCAAACAATGGTGCAACTCCTTACCAGAATAAAATAAGCCTTGAAAATGAGACTCTGGTTTGTGATATGCTTCTCTGTACTGTGTCAACTATATA
Source organism: Gymnorhina tibicen (assembly GCA_013399875.1). Taxonomy (NCBI): domain Eukaryota; kingdom Metazoa; phylum Chordata; class Aves; order Passeriformes; family Artamidae; genus Gymnorhina; species Gymnorhina tibicen. Next base: position 220,073 of record VXAZ01004020.1, read on the forward strand.
AGAGAAGTGATCAGCTTTCATCTTCATCCCTTTTTATTACAGGATGCTGGTGTGATATTGAGCAGTTTCTGAAAATTGACAAGTCCAAAGACACTAATTCTCTAGGATGGTTATCCTGATATTCAGCCCTTGTGATGGCAGCTGACTTTTTACCTTTCCTGTTTTATCGAGTCACAGCATTTCCACTTCCAAGATAGAAGTGCTGGTTGAGGGGGGTGTCAGTGGAGTTCATATAGGTCAATTCCTGCATGGAATGGGGCTATAACCAACGCTAGAAAAGGTCAGCTGTGGTGGTCTAGCCAAGGCCTGAAAATCTCCAAGGACATTCCATAACCTTCTTGGGTACCCTGTTCCAGTGCTGCCCTGCCCTTCTGGTAGATTTTTCTTGCCCAGGTGTCTAATCTAAAACTCTCCGGCTGTAATCAATGGCATTAGTAGAGAACTAAAGTTAAAATTGCACTACCTAGTATTAAATATAAAAATTAAATATGAAAAAAAGTCATAAAAACACTTACAACATTTCATTTGTGCCACCAGACGCAGGAACTGAAAACTTCAGTGCAAAGTCATCTTGCAACAGCTCATAAGAAAGACATGAAAACTCTCCTAGTAGAATGCCTTACCATTTGGAGATCCGGGTAAGAAACTGAAAGACAAGCAATGAAACAAGAAATGATCTTTTCAAATCTCACCCACTTTATCAGGAACGACTATGGTAATTACTACCAATTTAGATCAATGGGAAAGTTATTCTAATAATAGAATAATACAATTAAAATGCAAATGATACTTGGTCATCTGTATTTTAGAATCTGATAGTTAATACTCAGTGTTACCAATGTTCAAGTAAACCCACATTCTCGTATCACACCCTCAACAGTAGTTCAAAATTGATATCTGGGAAGAAATAAGAAGTGTAAAGGAGAAGATAGAAAGAAGGCAAATCACAGCTTGAAGCTTGCTATCTCTTAAGATGCCTTATTTGAATGAATATAGCCAGTTGAAAATCTGCCTGTGAATCTCCAATGAATCAGTAATGATTTCATCAAAAGTAAATCTGATTACCCTAATTCCGAAAGCATTACTGAAAAACTATAAAAAGGGGAGAGTGCTACAATAAGTGGAGTATTAGGAATTTGAGAACATATTTCTTATTGTCCTAGCAGCTGTCCTACAAACTGCAGAAGAAAATGCTTTAAAAAGGATACCTGGAGAGTGGAGTAAGGGAAGGGAAGGGAAGGGAAGGGAAGGGAAGGGAAGGGAAGGGAAGGGAAGGGCATTGGTTCAGGAGCCAACAGATCTAGCTACAGGGTAAAGAACACAGTATTTTTGACAAACTGTTAATCCCTTAATCTGGACAATGTTACCATGTACAGTTTCCTACTCATTAACACCACTATAATTCTGCTGCTAAAATGAAACAAGAATTTTTTATCCTGTGCTGAAATGAGAAATTACAGTCTCACTTAAAATTATAGTTTTATAACTTCCCTCTGTTGGAATGAAAACAGCATAGGGATGCTGTACTATGATAAATGATTCAGCCTGTCCTTTGCCATTAAATCCGTAGTGATGTTACCTGTTAAACACAAAATTTGAGTAGACAGATAGATTGCTTCTGTGATTCTTCCACATACTAAAGCACCCTTGGTCTTCAGAACAAAATGAAGCCTGAGCAGATAGCATAAAACTCCCTTTACAAATAGCCAAGAAAATTGCTGAAATGATAAATTCTTTTATTACTGTAGACATAAATGATGGTCAATGGTGTATTTGCTTAGACTGTGGGGACTTTAAAGCAGCTATAAAAAGAAAGGTGTTAAATTGTAGATGATGATGATGATGATGATGATGATAATAATAATGCTACAACAAAGAGAAGATGTCAAACCACCAAAAGAAAAAAAACTGAGAGCATAATTTGGAAAAGCAAAATTCATGTCTAAATTGCATGCATCCTCAGGCTCTCAGCAATGAAAATCATCTCAGTACTAAGCATTGTAGAGAGTAAAGATTCTTACAGTGTCAGCTGGTAATAGCCTTATCTCTGGCCATTTATCATGAAGCTGTGCACAGGCATACGAGAAAAAAAAGGGAAAAAAGCTGAAAAATCCAAATCTGCAGAAGTCTAACACTAATCACTGAAAAATAATTAATATATAATTTAGCTCTAATGTCTGACATTTATATATTGCATTGCTTCCACTATATGAAAATAATATTCTCCTCAGATAATAACAATTCTGGCTCCTGGCTCATGTCTCAGAAAAAAGTGACTTCTTATTGACGAGTTTCTGCTTGTGATAGAGGAGTAGAAATGACACAAACTAAACTGATCAAACAGTGAATAGGCCAAAATTATACTCCCTCCCCACACCCCTCATCCCCCATTTTGTTTTTGGAGAAGACTGAAAGAAAGATCTTTGGTTTATGCAAATTGCCGCACATTTACTGAAATCACCTTTTTCTGCCATCTCAGAAATTGTTCTTCAGTTTAAGTTTCCCTCCCCCAGATTCATTTTTTGTATCAACAGACAAAGAAAAGGAAGGTAAACCATGAATGCTGTTCCTTGATTTCTCTCCAGATACAGATCAAAAACTGTTGCTGATTCTTTTTTTAATGAGTATAAGCTACTGAAAATAGTGACTCAGAATCATGCCTGGAAATTATTCTTAAATAATTTTTTAAATGGCTTCAATTTTCATATGTTGCATATCCATAACATATTGTCCTCACATTTCTTTGTGCTAAGGGCAATATCTTATAATTGATATATTATGGCATTCTAGGACTGTACTGGAAGGGTGTTCACACCAATGCTCTTTCTAATCTATTAAATAATCATAAAGGAGATTTTTTCTCTTTCTGGTAGTCCTCATGGATGATAGGCAAGCCTCTCCCTGTGCCACATTCTTCCAGTACTTATTCTTTGATACCTTGAAACCTAGCAAGAAGCTTTTGCATGGCACTCATCTCCTTTTGCCGTCTGCCAGGAATGAATGCTGGCAGCTGCTCTGAAGCCCTTTCATTGAACCTGCAGTTTCTAGACCAAAGCTCTGCTGGATGTGAGGGACGCTGTGCCAAGTCAGCCGGTATTTGTACTAGGCAGCCACTGCTCTTGTTGCCCAGTGTGAACCTCTGGGGCTGCCTAAGGATTTAAGGAAGGAAAGCAGGGGATGGAAAGGGGCTGTTTTTACATAGATTCATCTCTCTCAGCAAAGGCTGTTTCTGAAGTGTCAATAGGGGGACATTTTCCGCAGCGATCAAGTAAAACTTACAGGAATTTATAAAAGCTTCCCTGAAGATGTTAAACTCAATTTGCCTAGTGAAATCTATGAATCTGTCTAAGTCCAGGAAAATACAATAAAGAAATAAAAATACATATTATTTTATACATATTTTTTTCTTTAAATTTAACAGCTGATATCAGCTTTGATTGTTTTTCACAATAATAGAGAAGTTTTCATGTCTGCAAGATGGGCTGGAGTATTTAAAGCCTTACCTGAATGGTTTAAGGAACTAATTTAACATGAACTCTGATTCTCCTGAACTTCAAAACTGCTCCATATCATAATTTTAAGTACAATTCCTCTTGCATCTGTGAATAAATAAATGCTTGCTAACACACGTATCTGAGACTTACCAGTAGAATTTAATAAGATATTAAAAGCTGCAGTTGGAGTTTTTAAAAACTTTATTTTTATCTTCCATTTTTACTTAAATATATTTTTTAATAGCTGTCGACATTGCCTCTTTTTTTCCTGTTTAATTTTATTTTTTGGTATTATAAAGTTTTACACAGCCACTCTATGGTTTTATACAGCTAAAGAATTGCATCTTTCTTCCTAAACAGTCAGTGTCTGTCAAAAGATGTTTAATCTTTTCAATCATCTATGCTACTCATTTAGTAAGACAAATTTCTAGTAATTGTTATGCATACTGCATTCAAATAGTAAAGAAGATTTTCATATATGTGTTCAAATCAAACTACTCTGGTTTTCTTTCTTTATTGCAGCAGAAATACAAACAAGACTATATATCCATCTATCTATCTATCTATCTATCTTTGAGTAGCTAGGTTTATCTAACAAACTGCTCTTTCTTATTTACTGGACCAGGAGAAGTGATTGCTTTCTGCAGACTGACAAAATTATTCCAGTGTTAATCTTGTGGACCTGTCAGAAGTACCTTCCTGGGAAGCAGGGTGTAGGTGAAGGGGGTGTTGAAAATCAGAAACCACTACAAACCAAATCTGAACCTCTAAACTTTTCCAAAGGACAAACATTTCATAAACTTAATTTTTTTTCAAAGTCAATACTTAGAGCCAAGTGAATAGCTATAGTGTTCTGCAGTGCCATACATCTACACACACGTGTAAGCAACTCACACCATGACATATTGTGCTGGGAAAAGCTCTACATGGCCAGCAAAATCATGTAAAATCAGGTTGGTCTCACAAGTAATTTTTTCTTTTCACTCACCTTATGAATGTAATGCTTTCCACAAATGAACATCTGAAATGATTTTTCACATTTATATACTTTACTGTGTGACTGTAAAGGTATTGTAATATTTTCAGTTTGGTTCTTAAAGAAAAGCTCTCAGTCATATCAGTTGAAGTAGTAAGCATATTTACATTGACAAAATGTCACCGAAAATTCTTTTACTTAATGACGGTACTTAAAGTTCAGCTTCCTTTGCTTATAAGTTACTTTTATGTTTTAGTTTTCATAGGCCTTATAAAAATAAAAGTGAAAAAAAAATTGTCAGAATAAAGACAGGCAAATTAAATTTAGAAGTACCACTGACAGAATAGAAGAATTTTCCTCTATGTTAGAATTTGAGAGATATTGATATGGCTAAATTGTGACATTATAAAAATTATTTAATTTGATGCTTTACTTAGTGATATATTTGTGGCACAATTATGACATACAGTGTAAATAGACCAAAAGGTTTTCAGTAATAGTGCATAAAGTCTTTTGAACTGAACTTCTAAAAATTGAAAGTGCTCTTTCAATTTATTGACTTTAGTAGATTGTAAGAAATCTATACCCATGTGAGAACATACTAAGAATAAAGTACAGCCCGTATAAAAGATTAATGACTTCCTGTTTAATATTTTATCAACCTCTACAAAATGTGTTGAAAGCTTACAGGTTGTAATTTTGGTTGAGAGCCAAAAAAAAGTTTACAATAGTTTTAAAGCAATCTTGGTTTTCAGAAACTCATAAAAGAAAGTGTTTCTTATAATCTTTTGCTTTAATATTTAACTAAAATTCTTTCATGTATAAACACTAGGTGCTCGAGAAAATGACCAATGCATCATTTTTACATTATCACTTCAGAAGGAAAGTGAAGCAGCTTGGTAAGAAATATATTCTTTGTATTCTCTTATACTGCTCTCTGTTAAACTCTTGAAGTATGAATACGTCCAAAACAAAGCAATTTTTTGAGAAAAGAGTATATTGTGCAAAATATAAATTTTTACTGGCTACTGATGAGCCACTTTTAAATGGGTGATTAGACTTCAAATAAAAGTTCTCAGCATTTTTCTGAATCTCTCTATTTGTAGGTAGTTTATTTTGCTTTTAAAGACTTCTCCCCACTCTGCAGTCCCCAGAGAGTAGCCCAATGATTTAGCTCAAAGGCAGTTATGATTGGATCTCTTATATGGGACACCCTCTTTGAGACATTTGCGCCAAAACCTTTCCTTCCATAACCTGACATGCATCTTTCCACCATGCTCCCTTCCTCACAACCTTGACCATTCCCTCTCCAGAAAAACTTTGGAAAACTGATCTTTGCTCATTAGTTAGATCCGCATGGAATAGCAGACACTTAGAACAGCATTGACATTCTCTCAGTGAATTTTCCCTCTCAGGCACTTCATATAAGAGAGAAGATGGAGGGGCATCTCTGTCCCCAGCAAGGACACCTGCTGAAGGATACTGCTCTGCAAAACCCCACTTCACTGGGAGGACTGGCTCAGTGGGAGGCTTTGCATCAGGGATATCCCACAGTGCCAGCTTGCTCTGTGAGACTGGCTTGCAGCCCATGTTACATGGTGAGCTGTTCATTCCTGTCCTCACACTGCAAAGCTGCTCTCCCAGTACAGCAAAGGTGGAAGGGCTCTGAGGGCAAAGCACAGTGTATACTGTGCAGAATACAAAAGGAGAAACGCAGGGAAGATGAGAAGCTGGCAAACACCACGCACACTGGATGGCCAGTGGAAGTTGCACAACCTGTGTCCACAGACGGCAGTCACTTTTTCTTAGATTTGCAGTCTAAGGTTGGGGCTCTTCTTTCACCTCCAGTTTGGGTTTCTCACTACAACAAACACATTGAGGTGGAGAAGCATGTCCAGCAGAAGACAATGATGCTGGCAAAGGCTCTGGAGCACAAGTCTGATGAGGAGGTGCTGATGGAGCTGAGGTTATTTAGCCTGGAGAAAAAGAGGCTCAGGAGAGGTCTACAACTACCTGACAGGAGGGTGTAGCCAGACGGTGCCAGTGTGCCAGTCTCTTCTTCCAAGTAACAAGAAATAGAACAAGAGGAAGGAGTATCAGGTTGCTCCAGGAGAGATTTTGATTGGGTATTAAGAAATATGACTGAAAGTGTTATGCTTTTCTCTGGGAAAGGTACTTGGCAGCCCTGTATCTCTTATTTTTCTCTTTCCCAAATGATATGTTAATGAAAGAAACTATACCTACAGACTCTAACATGTATACATACACACTAGCAGGCCATGAACACAAGTTCCACATTTCCTTTATGGAAAGCTCAGTAGGTGTCTTCTGGTCTTTCCTTGCCTTCAGAACCCTGCACATCCAACATGTCACACTGCCCTACACCAGCACACAGCATGAAGAAAGCACACTGGGGACTCTACCTTCAAGCATTCTAACAAAATTAAAATGTTTACCATCTTCATTAACCTTCTTTCTCTCTTTCAGCCCAAGAAAACAGACTTAAATGTCTCTGTCCAATCTAAACTTCTTGAAGCGGAGAACTCTGGCATTCCAGGCATCATCCTGAGTCACTTTTATTCCTTTGTGAACCCGGCAGCTCTGAGATGAAAGAGAGTTCACTCAGTAGCAGGTCCACTGATAGATAGTCTTTTAGTGGGCCTGGTACCTGAACCAAAAATGAGTGTCCAATAGTTTCTATTTCTCTCTCATGTCCAAAAGGACACAAAAAACAAATAGGTGTCTGGTATCTACAGATGCTACAGTTGTAATGGATGTTAAATCTCCAGATGTCACGCAGCACAGACGTTACTCGTCTCTGGGTAGTGTCCTCTTTGGTGGCCAGTGGATAGACGGCAGCATCTAGATGGCACTGGAATGTCAGAGCTGAATCTGTGTCCAATGGAAATATTGCATAAACACTGTCTTGAGTGAGGGCACTATACCCTGTTGCCCCATGCTGGAACCTAGGGAACAGGAGACTCCTCTGGAAAATGGGATTGACTTGATCCTTATTCCTTTAGGCACATCATGCACTGCAATGAGTAGAAAAAATCTGTGCTTAATATGCTCCAAACTCATAAATGGGAATGATAGGATGCCATTTGGGACTGGCAGGTTACCTCTGTCCTTCAGGAAAAATGCCTGAGCATCAGGCAGGATAAGAGCTGCTGGGATGTGAAGGAACAGCTAAACACCAGCCAGGTCCTGCTGTGAACAGCCGTGAACCTGGAGGTTAGAGAGCTACATGCAGCAAAACAGGCATGGAGCGGGTAAGTCTCCTGCCAGGGCAGAGGAGCAAACACAGCTTCTGAACTTTCTCAGCTTCTACATAATGGGCACCAAATCCTCACCTTCACAGAAGGAAGCCTCCCTCATTGTCCCAGGCAGGACAGTGGTAGGGAAGTCTTTATTTCTGAGAGTCCTGTCACCACCTTAGTTCATAAGATTACTGAGGTCATTGCTGCAGACCAACACAAAGGCCCTCAATCCATCGCCACTGCTGTGTCAACGTCAAGAAAAATAAGACTACAATTACAGTGGAAAAGGACTCCAAGCCTGCAGGCTCATTAGAAACACTGTCACTAGGACAAACAGCAGAGCTATTGCTGCTCCAGAAATGCCTTCAGATTAGTCCTTCTGACATGACTAATACATAAGTGCATCATGAATTTCATTAAAGTCAGCAAAACTCCTGAATAAAGGCTATTAACCTGCACAAGAGTTGGCAAGGGTTGCTCCATGTTTCATATTCTGATTCATCCTGCAGTTCACAGGCTACTCGTGCAAAACTGTCTTTTCAACGTAAATATGTGCTTCATATTGGAGCTAGAAAAATTAATTATTGTGGTATCCAGGATGAAGTATATCAATATAAAGTTTTGGAAGTGTTTCAAATTTCTGAATACACATTTAACATTTAAAGGAATCAACATTTTATTTAATAATCCAAGAGTTAACATAGAAATTTCTAAATGGCAAATGTGTTGATACTCCAGATGCAATTATTTTTCTTATTTTTATTACCTTTATTTACTTTCTTACTTTGAGACACAAGTAGGACTGAAGTGATTTCTCAAGTTTGGGAACATCCCTGGTCCCAATAGTCAGTAATTTGCTCAGTTTATATAAAGGACAGGCAAGTAAACCGCAGTGCAACCCACTGCCATATTGCCTTTCTTGTCCAGATGTGGGGGCCAGTAGACTGCGTCATGCTTATATTTCTTACCTACAAATATGTATTTCCCATATAGGTCTCAGAGGCACAGAGAGATAGTATCCCTGTACGTCAACATCCATCTGGATCCTGTGGCTAGGACTGGATACCACAATGCAGACCCTTGTTATGAAGACTTTTTACTAAAATATTCTTTTGGAGTACTTTCAACTTTAATTTTAGACAAGCTTGGAAAATCCATTAATCCTGATATACATGATTTGCACATAGTTTATATAGTACTGATTAATATTAGGTCAAATATTAAAGTGCTAATTTATACCAATTTCTTAAGCAGATGACACAATAATATATTATCATTGCAGATATTTCACTTAATGAGAATCATGTAGAGTCTTGCAGTTCCTAAATGCATCTCAGTGAACAGCATAATGACCTAACAGCTTTCCACTAATTCCTAAGTATGTATATTTATATATTTAGAAACTCAAAATGCCAAATTCTTACTGATTATAGATATATCTCACTACTATTGCAAGATAGCTTTACAACTGCAGTATTAAATTCAGAAAAATAATGAAAGCAATGCTATGATTGATGGAAATGTTAAGTCAAAATTTACCTCATTGTTAGGTAAAGATCACTAAAATATATATTTTTTTTTTGTATAAGTCTCTTTACATGCATCACAGAGCTCATTTTAGAACTTTACAGTGGACTATTATCCATTTCAGTTGAATATTTAAAGTCAAAAGCTAAATAATTGATTGAAAAAGATGTTAACATAATTAAAACTTTGCTAGTATTAACAGTAAAAATTTGAAGGCTTATTGATCAGTTTCTCTAAGAAAAAGGAGATGTTATCTTTATATATAACCTGAAAATCTCTCATATGTTTACATTAAGGAAAATATATTTGATTCTTAAACCTGAGTATTTTTATTAGATAGGCATTCTTTTAATAACAGAACAGCAAAATATCAGAGCTGATACCTGTCTTGGGAAACTGAGTTCAACAGTTATTGCCTACAGATAATCCATGTCAGGCAAGTTAAGACACTTTACTCTGCTCCCTAGTTCAGGGTAACTAAGGTTTTAAAGAAATCCTCTGGGTTGTTGACCTAATGCTTTACAACCATACAGCAGGCATGGTATCCCAAAGAATCCACAAACAGTTTCCCATTCTCTATGGGTCAGAACACATTTCCCCTATCTTAGAAAACTTAGATTTACAGGGCAGAAGTTCGCAAAATGGGAATATAAACTTCCTTAGAAGGAAGTGGGGGAGATCAAAGGCTCTGGTCAGCATGCTACAACTCTGGATGGATGTATGGAGAGAAAATTCTCAAATGCTACCAGCTGCACCTCAAATTACAGATGAAACCAACATGAACAAATAAAGCTGCCAACAACTCTTACAGCTATAACTGTAAGGAAAAAATTGTTCTTCACCTTCTCCACCTTCAAATCTTGAGCTTTTTGTCTTTGTTAAATCTTTTTGTTGGAAAGTTATGTTGATCAGCTGTAAACCAGGGGTCAGAGCTCTGCAAGCAATCAGAAGCTTGAAGCCTCACAGGGGAAGTATTTGTGGAATTTGACAGGTTGTGGCAGTTAGAGGGTATGCAGGCTCTTATTGTAACCCTCAGGCCTTCATCACCATTTCTGAGCATAACTCGGTCCTAAAAAGTAGTTAGGGGGCAACATTTTGTGAAATGAAACCCTTAAGACCCCTTCCAAGCATATGAAGCAGCACAAAATATTGAGGTTTTAAGTTTATAGAAACTTCTGCCTACAGAAAAAGAAAGAATCACTATCCCTTAGAGTTGCAGGGGGAATTAATAGATCATGGTCAAACTAACATACAATAGCATGACTAGGAGGGTTTTTGTAGAGCAAACCCAAGTGTTTTTCTTTTAAACTTTCACTTTGTTTAAAGAGAGTTTTAGTTTTTAGTTTATTTTTAAATTTAATTCTGATGCAGTTAAATATGTACATATGCATTAAATTATGCATATACATATGTACCATATAGGCATTATGTATATGCATATGCACTTATTAAAAAATAGAAGACTGAAATGCAAGTTAAAAAGCCCTTGTTTTCAGTGCTGTCTAAGTAAATGTTTAATTAGAAATATTCTGTGTTGGTTGTTTTGCAAATTTTTTGGTGAAAGGATAACAGAATGCAGTCTATTATAACTACCATATCAGAAGAATTGACTAAATGGCCCATAATTCAAAGCCGCAGTACATAATTGTCCAAATTTCTTACAAAGAATGCTGAAATGGACTGTGATCTTTTGAGTCAATTTAGAGGCTAGCATTACGATCAGACTCCTCTGTACACTTTATCTTTCTTATGAAATGCTAATGTGATTCAACAAAAAGTATCCAAATAAAAAGTTTTGCTAAATCTTAGTGAGAATTTACCAATACAGCAGAACCTTGCCTAATTCAACTGCCACCATCTGTAATTAAGATATTGGGGCATCGCCCTTAATAATCTAGTTTGTAAAAAATATCAATATGGCTCACAGTAATATTTACTGTATCATATGACAGGAGAATAAAAAACTGAATTCTACTAAGATGTATACAGGGACTGTGTTGTAATCTGTTCGTGCTGGTATCATTTCCCTGGGATATTCTAACTAGCCTACTGAATCAAGGCATAGAATTGCAACCAAAGTTTATTTATTGTGAAAGATTTTTCTTTTTTTCCTCTAGGTAATGCTTTTGTTGTGTTTGCCCCATACATAGTCTGTGTTGTCTATCTAATTTGTACATGACAAGCAGTTTTGGAGTCATGTATTGATCTAGTCTTTCCTGATGAATCTGTGTTTTTTCTCTTCATTCCCATCACTAAAGTCTGATAGCCTCTTGCCTGCATGAAAGTTGTTTTGGAAGAAAGAAATAAAAAATGCCTCTCTCTGTCATCATCTTATGGGCTGGGAGGAATTCAGCTCCACAGAGCTCTCTCGGGGAAGAAGGGTTTGTTTCTACTTCCTCTTCACATGGAGGTCTTGTGACAACAAACAGTTCTTAACAGTGAACCCGCACTATGTCTCCAGTGTATGGCAAGACTCTAGCTCCACATGGGAGCATTCAGTGATTTTGGCAGGAAGTGCTGAAGGAATATGGGTGAGGAAGGGGAAAAAAATATTTTTAATATTATATAAACTTCATTACATCTGAGTAGACTCTCACAAGAAACAATGAAATCACTGCTTCCAGACAGAAAGTCACTTGTCAAATCATAAAATTTTTCCAATTGTACAAAGAAAAGTTTGTGATAATAATCTGTAACAGAAAACATTAGACATGCTAAATATCAGTGTGGGTTTTTTAAAATATGATGCCATTAAGTTATGAAAAGAAACTTTAGCTAACTTTGAATCACAAGATTAATATATTCAGTTTAGCAGTGGGCCACAAATGTATATGTATGTATGTAAGTATGTATTATAGCTGTTCACTTTTAGAAATATATGATACTTTCTACCACAGAAAACTATATTAAATATATATGTTGTAGCACTTTGTTCCATCTTTTTCAGTATTACCCATTCTATATAGCAATAGCTGTAAAAGAATTAAAGAAATTTAATTCTAGAAAACTAAAAAAGTGACACAAACACGTTTCACTAAAATACTTGTTGCAAATGAAAAGAATACTTGAAATTAGAATTGAAATGCAACCGTGACGTGTAACAATTCTGGTATGATCAATGACCTCAACTCAACTCTTGCTACTCAGGGAAACAAATGAAAGACCAAATACCATGTAGTAATTACCTATACTTGAAGCTAAGAAGTACTGGACAAATGATGATAAGAAAAAAGGCTCTTAAATTTTAAGCCATCAGAATTCAGATGCCAGAAGCAAGTTAAAGAACACTGAAGGGAATAATTGACATATAAAAGAAACAGGAATGCTACAGCACTCTAGAGAGAAAAGAGGAAAAACAAATAAAAGGAATTTGGTTTTGATTCTCAGCTTCTAAAAGACAGCTAATAGACACATAGGCAAGTTAAACAGTCCAATTTCTTAATATTATAAACAAAATTGGATTAAAGGGTCTGTACTAGTGCTGAAAGCCAAGCAGTCAAAAATTAGGAAATACCTCAACTGTCTCTTCACTTGCTTCACAACTGTGTGTTCACTCTCAGCTTGGCCCCTGGGATAAAACTTGGTATAACAGCAAACAAGGCACAAGTTATTTTGTTTCCATGTATCCTGAGGAAACAGTGAGTTGCTCTTTAATTCCATAATTGTTGAACAAGACACCAGCATGTTCTGCTGCAGATAGGAAGGCTAAGTATTTCCCATGAGGAAAAATGAACATGTTCTCCTAAAGTATATTGCACATTAGTTTCAGTCATGAAACAGGAGCAAACTATAGGATTAGTGAAGTGGTATGATAGCTCCATCTGCTCAGTCCTTGCTTCTGTTTTGATTGTGCCCCATTTAAGTATGTCTTACCAAAAGTTAGGGTAGGACCAGAATTTTATTTAATTTTGTAAAAGCATTTATTAGTTAGAAATGCTGTTTAGCCATATGACTTGAAGTACAGCTAGCAACAAAAAACCCCAAAAGTGTCTCTAGGACTTTAGTCTAGACTACTCACTTCCTGTAATGTTAAACATAGTATGGTTTAATTTTAACTCTACACTTATTACAAACAAACTATATGAAGACAATCCACAGCCTTCATTTAATTCTTGATGCTGAGCACATACAATTGCTGATAGTTGATGCAAATGATTGAGTTCTTTTCGTATTTTTTCTTGGCTTTCATACATCTTAACATTAGATGAACATTGAAATGAAAAAAATATTAGGCAATTTTACAAGTCATGTAGTAAGTGGTTTAGAGATAACTCAGTCTTGAAAATTGTGTTCAACTTATTTTTAACATTCCAAAATTACTTGGAACATGCTATAAATTCAACTGAAATAATAACCACATTTTTCATCTGTATGGGCCCATATAATGGACCACTAAAATTCCACCACATCTAAAGAGACATGGAGATCGGTGTTTCAGTGTTACTTCAAGAAATACTGACTATCCCGAGCGAGGAAAGAAAAATATTTGGTTTTACATCTATGATCACATCCCAGCATCTATGAACTTACCAATGCTAGCATTACTGTCACTAGCTGGTAGTAATGCCATATTAGAGCTAATGAACAGCACCGTAGCTACGCACGGAAGCAGGACAGAAAAAACATTCATCACCACTGTGCGGCTTAGTATGAAACTTCCTGCTGTGCTTTCCCCAAATGCTACAGTAAACTGCAATTCTTCTAAAAGGTATACTATCATTTTGTCTTTGATAGCCACTCAGGAAAACAAGCACCAGTGATTATTAGCATGACTGCTAATCAGTGGTTAATAATGGTTGTCTCTGATTAACTGTGTGGCACAGCTTTAGAACTCTAAACCTCCAACTACACTGCCAGAGGACAATATAGCCAGGCTCAAACACGCTGAGTCTCATGACCACACTTTTTTCTATCTGCCTTTTTGATTTGGCCTAAAGATAGTGTGAATCCACAGTTTTGTTGCTGGCAAGAAAAGTCTTGATTTGGGAAATTTTGCTGAATTTAATTTGTAACCAATTAACATTAGCTTTTAATTACTGACTCATGTATTGAGAAACAAAGACATGAACTGTCTAAACTCCCCTTCTTCTTGCTGCACATTGTTCTCAGTCCCTTCAACCTCCACTGACCCTGCCATTTGTACAAGACTTCAAAAGTAAAAGTCTCTGCTCTGTATTGGGCTTTATTTAGGCCTGTTCCAGGCAGTGAATCTGAAAGAAGACTGGAGATGGCATTAGGGTCCTGACAGTTTTTCCTCATTTTGAAGCGGTCTGGAGCTCAGAATATGAGGCAGTGTGGACCAACATTCAACTGATAAAGAGAAGGCATTCTTGTATAGTCATTTTGTCTCAACAAGGAAAGTTGAAGTCACATGGGCTGAAAAAAGCAGCCTAAATTTTCTTCACTATTTTTTCACTGGATTTCCCAGAAACACTATCTTGTTAGCAAATCACATACATTTTAGACAACCCACTATTTTCTAGAAAACACTCAGGAAAAGACAATAATTATAAACCATTATTAAAGGTGCAAGTTTTGTCTGGAAAATATCTTATGTCTGATTCTGACTCCACTAATGATGGTTTTCCAAAATGCAGAATATTAAATGACATTTAAAAGTTCAAAACTGAGGATGCGTATTAAGTGCTTATGCTTGAGCAGTGTAGAGTTATTTTCAGATTGTAGGAGATAAAATAATGGCATATTGTCCAATATTTATGTATTTGTTTGTTTTGTGCTGGGCTACTTGATGGAAAAATAACTTGGTTGTGGATTTTTTTTCAGCTGTTGCGAAAGAGATGCTAATGTAATCTTATCACAGGTGCAACTTTAGTGCAAACTAGGACAGTTGAACTAAAATGTAAGTAAAAATTTGCTATTTGTACTTTACAATTTAATGCTAAATACTTGTTTCCTCTGTTTCATTTAGAACTTAATGTTATACAGGGATTTTTATCCCTGTAGTGACTGCAGTTATGTAAACTAATGAGTTAAATTTCATTCTGTATTCATCCCAGTCGTATATATTAAACACTAGAGAAATTAATGTAGTAGCATTTTCCATCATGATTGTTGGAGAATATGAAAATCTTTATCTGAAGTGACCCTAAAAGTCTCTCCACTTGTTAGCAGATGAATTCTATGAGACATTTGATTACAGCAACACCAATGCAAATGTGGAACAAATGCAAGTGGATTAATGGCTTTAATGACAGGAAGATGACCTTGACTGTAGAAGAAGATTCAAATGCTACCAAACCCCAGATCTTAAACTTCCTTAATAATGAGAATGTAACTTCGGACTTAAATACAATCTTCTTCTTGATTCAACTCTACTTCTAGAGATACAATATGATACAAATACAAATCTTGAAAGTCTAGCTGGAACCAATATTGAAATGTTCTTTTTGAAAAATACAATAGAATAAACAGCTCAGTATATTCTTAAAATGTGTTGATGATAATATTTTAAGGGAATAAGGAGGCAACATGAAGGACAAAAATAAATAGAATGAAGAACGTGACTGGCACAAGAATTTAATGCATACAATAAGAAGCACAGCTGAGTTGTAAATTACATGAAGGTAAGGTTTGTAACAACTATCTCATACGAAGCTGTTTAAGATTGAGATGGACCAGCTTAGATCAACAGTTTTAAGGCTTATCAAGTGCAATATACTGAATTCACTAACATGGGAAATTTTTGTACTGTAACATTTCAGTTCAGTGAGTGAAGGCAACTGTAAAGATATAATACCAGCTAAATTGATTTCTTTTCTGATTTAAAAATGAAGGAACATAAGAACCTGAAGAGCGAAAGTAATTTTTATGAAAGTACTTAGTAAGAAAAAGTGTTGAAAAAGAAAATAATACACTTTGAAAAGTTGACCTCAATAAGTCAAATATTTAATATCTCTTAGGAAAAAATTATGCAGCAAAAAGGGAATATAGTAAGCTGACACTCACTAAAAAGTTGTATGAATACAAAAGCTAGTGAATTCAGCCCACAGACAAGAGTAAACCATAAGAAGAGGTATATTTGACTGCTTCAGTAGTAATTTGATGACACTGAAATCAAAAAGGTCTTCACAACACAGAAGCAATCATATATTACTAAAGATGAGTATAAAGACATAGGACAAGTAGTCATGTAAGAATGAAGTCAGAAAGGTTAAGGAGAGAAAAGGGTTACAGTTCTCTGAGAACATTAAAACCATAGAGGTTAGAGATGATAATAGAGTACATGCTAAGAAGAAGAGAAAGAGAAAGTCTAGTTCTATTCTCCCTCCCTATGAGGGAGGGAGAGCATTCAAGCAGACTGCTCTGAAAAGTGGAAAAATTAGAGAAACCTTTTTCCCTTTCTTTTCAACAGAAAATATTATGACCAGATACTCAACACACACACATGACTTTAAAAAAAAAAGACTATAATTAGAAGGATAGATATTAATACCAAAAGAAAGATAGAACAGATTAAACCCAATTCTAATCTGTTATTTAAAGATAAGGATCTGATATTACCCATAAATCCCAGGGAAAAAAAAGACCCAAACTAGCTTTGAATTTTTATTCTAAGGTTTTATGGAGATTAGAAAGATCCTTGAAAGAAAGAAAACACTGAGATAAGGTAAAGAAAGACATAGTGTCTCATTAATAAAGGGAGGAAAGGCAATATCTGGGGAGTAATAGCTAAAACAGTCTAGTTCTGACGTTTGAGAATATACTAGGAAAAGTATTTAGACATTATTTATATATTTACTTATAGGATAATAAAACACTAAATATACAAGATGTATTCCTTTATAAATGTAGATATTGGAACAATCTGATTCCCAACTTTGTGACGAAAGTTATCTTCATAGGTAGAAAAGGAGATGTGGCAATTTGACTTTACATAATCTCATAATATGGTCTTTAAATGATTTTTATAAGTAAACAGTGGAGAAATAATGGCTTGATAATAATCCTCTTAAAAGAGATCCTTTTAAAAATAATAGCTTCTTGAAGAGCACTTGTCAGTGTTTCTAGCTTAATTATAAATATGGCATCACGGAAGTCTTGTCTGGCTACCTGGATTCCTTGGAAGAAGTTTTTAATGTGCTTTAGTTTCTGATAATTGAGGAAATGTGACATCTACTAGACTATTCGTGGCAGCAAGTTAAGCACATATTCTATTTGTAAAATAAATATTTTTTCCCATTTGAAAAAAATAAATCTCTTAATTTTTCCTATGATTTGTAGACAAAAAAAAGAGCAGTAATTTTGTTGCATAAAAAAAAAATTCTTAACACTTCTAGTACTATATTATGTAGCACTCAACATCCACTTGGTTTGAAGATCAAATAATCATTTGGTCTTGGTTAGTTCTTACTACTAACATTCAGAAAGGTTTGTATTCTTATTCCTATAATTTCCAGTTGCTCTAGAATGAGAATTTCTTTAGGACGGTTGTGGGAATTAAGTTGATAAATGTTCTAATCCTACATCTAAAGAGAACAGAGTTTTTCTCTTCCCTTATTGCTCAGTCTTCGGCGTCTTCAGATTTGCCAGTAAAATTACCAGTTATGGTCTGTATATCTGCCCATGAGGGAGGCAACTGAGAATGACAAAGAATTGAATATTGGACTGCATGGGGCTATCTGTAAACTGCTGATATTCTAACACTCCTGAACTCTGACGGGCAGCCCTGGACAAATGACATCAGACATAATTTTCATAGTCTTGAGCAATACAATGCCATTATTAGCAACTATTCTATACTTGATAATCAACTGATTCCATAAAGTTGCATGTGTTACAATATTAAATAATGTTTTCTATAGAACTAAAGGCAAATGCCTCCAGAATATTGGCATGTTTAATACTGCTTTTGTGTACTGTGATTTAATCTCATAAGAAATCAAAGGCTGAGTTATGTATCAAAACACAGTCACTTGGAGTGACTTCCTGCTACCCCAGAAAACTATGTGAGGTAGTATGGAATAACCTCCAGGTCCTAGAAATGCCCCCTCCTGACTACCAAAAAAATTAATGACAAGTTCTGGCCAGAATCAGGACATACAGTACCAGAAATGAGGTAGTAAAATCACTTCAGAAGTAATCCATATCCAAACACTTGACTCCTTTGTCACAACTGACATTCCTAATCGTCTGTCCAGAGATGAGGCTCCTTGCTATTTGCTAGATTTTAGTGGTTTGTTTGTTAGTTTGCTTTGTTCTTTAACTTATTATTTCTTCTAGCCAATATATGTTGCATTGTTTATTACACAGCCTTCCCAACTGAGTAGGAAAAATGAAAAAGTATTCCATACATCTTAAACTGTAATCTGACAATATAAAATTCCAGAGAGCTTTGAGGGGCAAAAATGTTACTTGCTACAGTTCTGTTACATTTCTTGTTTGGTCAGTATGCTCTAGAAAGTTCTAAGTCCTCCAAAAGAAATCCCTCTGTTCTGCCAAGTTTTTGGATCTCACATACTGCTGACTAGTTTAGTTTCCAGCATGCTTGGGTTTGGTTTGCTCCAGACCTACATGCAGATGGAATTGCACTTCTATGGAGCTTGTAGGTCAAATCAGGCACACCCTGTGAGTTTAAACACTTACATGATTAGGTAGTCAATAATCTAAAAGAGATAAGTTCTTTGTATTTAGGCAACTTTTATCTGCCTGCATTCTGTTTTAGCAGTTTAAATCCTTTCCTCCGTTTTGAATATTAATCCTTATCTGTGAAATCCTTATCTGTCTAACTGGGTTATTTTGCTCTGAACAAACGGAAAAACTAAACTGTTGTGCTGCACATGTACCCTGCTGCATATTGTGAGACCAATGGGAGATTTTTTAAATCTTTTTTTATAGAAGAATTATCACAGAAAATTCTGACTTATTCTATGCATGGGAAAAAGTCTTGTGAGTTCATCTAATTAATTGTAACATGGTTAAGAAGATGAGAATGTGTTACAGAAAGCTTAAATGCTTTCAACCTCTCTTTTGAAAAATTAGCAATCACATCTCAATGTGAGAAAAACAATTCAGGGGGAGACAAACCCTGAAGAGCTCTTGAATACCTAAAAAGACAGGAAATCAATAAGGCCAGTAATTATCGGCACATGGATTTAACGAAGCGTAAAACTTTGGTGTTACAACAAATTAAAACTCCATTAATGTCCATGGATAATGAAGAACAGAAAATGATTAGGAAAAAAATACAATCTTTTCTTTTCTCATGCACTTAATTCAGATTTATTTTAATGTAAGAAATAGCTGAAGGAGACTTAGAATAGCAATTTAATGTGAATTTAGGACTTATTATGAAGCAAACCTAAGCACTTTTTAATACTTCCCAAATGAATAAAGAATTTTAAACTAGCAACACTGAAAAATCTTGCAATTTTTCAAAATGCCCCCAGTGATGGCTGTATGAAATGTATTACAGGCAGGTTAATCAGGTTCATTTCATGGAAGTTTATTCTAAATTAGCTAAACATATCTTTTTCCTTTTTTTCTTGACAGAATAAAAGGTCTGAAGCTACTGCCATTGAGCTTGATTCTGAGACGTAGAAGAATTTAACTGATAGCAATGGGAAGGGGGAAGCTGGTAGTTTACACGTGGATAACAGGGAATTCTCAAAAGCATTTGTGGTCCATGGAGAATGGATCAGACAGCTTTGACAAATATTTGCAGTAGAATGAATGTCCTTCTTGTCTTACTCTATGATTACTGCTGGATAAGCCTTCCATTTATTAGAGCTCTTTCCTGTTTTCACAAAAACCCAGCTTCTGACAGAGATCATATTATTTCCTGTGACACTGTTACGCATATATTTCCCTTGTATTCCACTAGAATTTTACTAATTATTTTAGTTTGATGGATATTGACACATTGTAGAATGAAAGCTATGAATTTTGAATAGAATATTAGTCACAACTTATTTTATCCATGCACCTTCTCTGTACATACAATCAGACTACATGCGCAATGGTACCTGAATATTGTAAAATTTAATTAGGTAAAGAACACCTGGTACATGACAGAAGTAGTTATAGACCTTAGATTATCTAAATACTATCTAAGAAACAGAATGGCACAATTAAAAGACATACACATTTAGCTATCAATTTAAGTAAATTGCAATAGTAGGGAAACATTAAAATTTGTGTCCAGGCAGAAAACATAAGCTCTTAGAATAAAGTATGCAAAACCTCTCAGTATTTAAATAATAGCCTGTAGAGGGTCTGCGTAGTCTTCACATAGGAATCTCACCTCTAAATAATTAATCTGTCCTCAGTGTTGATTCAGGACACTTTGGTCAATTATCATTCTCCCATGAGAAATGCCCCCAGTGATGGCTGCTGTCCATGTTTTTCTCAGTAACTGCTTGCTAACCCCTTGGCAGAACCCTATTTGCCCATTGGCAGCTTGGTTTTCTGTCAGGCTTTAAAACAAAGCAAAAGAAAGCATCACTTGGGCAGCTATTTCCCCTTACGCATGGGAAAAAGGCAGAGAGAGAGATAAAAATGATGATGAGCTGAATTTGACCTAAAGCCAGGCTGGAACATGTGTTTGATGGTCTTCCAAGCATATTGAGAAGATGACAACTAAACACTGTAATTATAAAGATCAATATTAGAATATCTTGTTAGTTTTATGCTGTATTTTTTAACATTTTAAATACCTAAGATAAGCTAAATGCAAAACCAGAAATCACAACCAACAATAAAATATTTGAGGATATCTAGAGAGAAACCATTCTGCTTGCACCACCTCTTAATTCTGCTCTGGGGTTTGAAACTACTTGATTCTGACAGAAACCTGAGGGACTTTAGAGATGGGAGAGAAGCCAAAAATGAATCACTGTTGATCACAACAAAAATCTATTCCTGTGGAAAACCTACTTTTTTTTTCCAAGATACTGGCTTTATGGATGGAAATTGCCTAACCAAAGGTATGTAAACCCCAAAGTTACATTGTGCAATTCCTATCAAGTCAGATTTACAATAAGAATAGAGTTTTTTTCTCAGCATCTTTAAGGTGGAAAATTCATATTAAACATCAGTCTGCTGCTTTCCTGAAGCTTTTCCTCCAGAGCCAGCATAGGATGTCTCTATATATCTTATCCTATGGTAGACCTTATACTTTGAGTTCATAGCATAGAAATAGCAAAAGAAAATTTTGGTGGTTGTTGTTATATTTCATCATTCCTAATATATATTTTATGGCAAACCATAGCACAAGAAAAATGTTAAATCTGAAATGGCTGATTCAGACATGGACAGTGATTACCTATTATTAGAAACAATAAAATAGAATAGACTTTATATTTAGCTATTTGGAAGACTTAATAAATGAAACAACTCATTCCCAAAATTTTGCTGGAGAAAGGGGGCACTTGCCATATGTTAGATAATCTGTCTTTATGTATTTAATTCAGAAAATGCAGATAATTTTATGGACTGTAATTCGATAAAAAAGTTAAGGATTCAGAACAATCAATAATATTGATATTTAGATAGACATATAAAATTAGAATAGAGCTGTGTCTGATTAAAAACAAAGAGACTGGATGAATCTAAAAAAATTATCTGGCCTAAAGACAAGCTAAGAAGGTAGCTGTCTGTCACAAGGTCTGACCACGGACACAACCTGACCAGTCTTTGCTCTCTGACAGTTGCCAGACAGAGAAAGTTCTGACACAAGGAGTTATTTTCTGTAGGAAAGAGAAAAAAATTTCAAGTCTTAGCTTATTTTTGCACGTATCATAGTATTTATTCTAATATTCCTGGCTTTATTTTTTTTCCTCAATAAGCATGAAAACTAAATACTCCTATTAGATTTTTTTTTAAAAAGGGATGCTTTCTATTTTCCTCATCCTCACGGACATTATAATTACAAAGTATTCAAGGGAATATATCCTATGTATTTATCTGCCACTAATAAAATACAATTCTATTAAAGAACACAGAAGTATAGAGTGAGTCAGCGTGGGAACCAAGAGAGTTTTGGAAAAACAAAAAAAAGTGTATAGATCTTCTCGGTCAGAAGTTTTGTATGTTTTCTTTCTCTTTTATTTTGTCTTCATTGTGTTTGAGACATTTGCTTCCACCTGGGCTCATGCAGAAGCACATTTATTTCATAGCACACACAGATGCATTTTAATTGATTTAAAAACTGCCACCAGTACTTATTAGCCTTCAACTACTTTGGTTGCCTCTTATGTAAAACTTTTGTTGCTGTTTTCCTTTTTAATACACTAATCATAAAAAGAGGACTTGCTTTTTGTTCCAAGAGGGCTTGTTGTGAAAACTTAAGAGGACTTGTTTTTTGTTCCAAGTCTGCCTGTAAGCTTAATCACTATGTCTTTCTCAGTCCCATCATTTCTGTAGCTGTTCAACTTTTACTCCATGTTGTCCTGGGTGCAGGTGCCCTGGCACTGGCAGCGGAAGCTGTGGGGGCCTCTGTGAGAAGAGAGCTGAGGTGGTGGCTCCTCAGGGAAATGTATTTAAGATGGGGAAAAACTGCAGTGAGCACAGTGAAGAAAAACCCCTGGGAAACAGGAAAGGGAACAAGAGGAAACTTGTTCTTTGGTCAGAGAAGGAGATACTCTGGGTGTTGGAGCAGAGGAAAATTGTGACCAGGAAGGAACAGCAGAAGGGATCTGTTAAGGACTGACCATATCCCCCATTCCACATACCCCTGCAACTCTTGGGGTAAGATGTGCTGGAGTTGGAAATGAAGGAGTGGAATTCAGAACTGAGCCTATGAAAGAGGGAGGAAAGTGATATTTTGATGGTTTTGTTCTTGTTTCTCAGCACCCTAGTCTTTTTTAATTCACCTTAAATTAAATTAATTTTCCCCAGATTGAGTCAGTTGTCATGAAGGTACTTGATAAGCTGTCTTCCTGTCTTTATCTGGATCCATCATCTTTCTCACGGCATTTTGTCCCGCTGAGCCACAGGAAAAGAACGTGTGAGTGGCTGAATGGGCATTTGGCTGTCAATCAGGGTTAACCCACTACACACATTTACCTCTTTCCTAAAATTCTTCTTATGCTATCCCTTGTCTACTCTTCACAATCTATCTCTAGGTTTTATTTTACTTTGGATATTGCATTTATTTATAAAGATAATAACTGGATATTTGTGGTGTGTTTTCAGCTCTACAGGAATCTGTTGCTGCACTTTTTGCTTGAACTGACAAAAATTATTGTTTTGAGATCCTTCCTTATGAGTGTCAGTCATTTTGTGATCAATCTAATCCAAATCCAGCAGTAAATGAACAGAAAGAGGTTCATATAAAAAAGATGGTAACAGAAATGTACCTGCATAGTAACCATGTCCAAAAGCAGTCTGCCTGAAACACATGGAATTACTAAGGAAATTATACTGTTACATTGAAAGGAACGGTCAACTTTAGACTGATAAAATAAAGATTGTTATTACATCACATTTCTGTACACAGAAGTTGCTACAACCCCTGAACCAACTTTGTGATCTACAGGAAGTCTGTTTCAGTCCCAAATCCTGAATTTTCTGATCTGCATTTTTCAGAGTTCCTTGTCTGGGAAACTTTGTGTACACTCTTTTATTTGTCAGAGCAAAAGCAAGATACTTGGATAGCATCTACTCAGATAACAGATGATAAAACTGCCCTACATTACAAAAACATTTTAATGTTGTTCTGGTATAAGCAATTTCGTTAAGTCGTCATTGAGATTCGAGAGCACGTTTAACAAATGTGACAACCGATTTCATGTAGAAATAAGAGTGAACCATTGTAGGGTCTGTTTGTAACCAGCCTTTAAACATATAGTTATTTTCACATTGACATTCACAAGTCCATAGGTATAAGTAATAACTTTCTATTGTTTGTTTTGCAACAACTATTTGCCAATGTATTTGAACCAAATTGTTCTGTGATCCTAACTGGGAGAAAGATGTAAAGTCCAATTCAATTGCGTGCTTTCCTAGCATACAGCAACATAAATAGGTCAGACAGTGGAAATTTTAATTTAATATATGAATTCCCCAGACACTGAGGTCAAGGGAAGTTTTATCTGAAAAACGCAAATGGGATTATGTTCTTAAAAGAATTTTTTTTTTATACAGGTTTTCAAATGATGAAGCTTAATAGGTGATCCCTAATAAATTTTCACTGTAAAGCATACAATTCTGAATAGGATTTTCTTTTCTTTCAGAGTTTAGTCTGTGGTTTACTACCTGTCAAATTTTTGACTGCTTCTGAAATGCCATGCTGTTAACTTCCCTTTCCCCAGACACAAAATATGCTAATCTTGACCTATTCCTAGTTAGCTTTAATAGTTTCTTCCCATTTAACTTTTCTTCATAATTCCTGTACAATTGTGCATTACCATGTCACAACATTAAAAATGAAGTATTTAAGAAAATACCATTCCCCATCTGCATTAAAAAAATATTTCATTGTTTCTTTTTCTTGATGATTACATATCTTTGTCTTCCCTTTTCTTTCTTCATATAAAAATGAAATGAGAGACAAAAGAAGCCCAGTCAGATTATCATTACCATCAATGACATGACTGGAAGTTCATTACACAACCAGTGGGAACATTTCATGACATTCCTGGAAGTGGATTACAGCTACCTCTCCACAGTCTTTTGGATACAACTCATGATCAACCAGACTTCCCTTATTTTTATTAGAAAACCCCCAGGGCACAGATAGAAACATAAAAAAGTAATCTGCATCCTTTCAGATATCAAGAAAAGAAATAAACTAAGTAAGTCAATGTGCTCATTTCAAGCACACTTTTTATTAATATTATTATCCTATGATTATACAAGTGACTTTGTAACAGGGTTCTTTCTGCCACTGAAAATATTATACTTCAGTAAAGGTTACCTTTCTTTTAACAGACTACCTTAAAACAATTGAACAGAGAATTGCAACAGTCACAGAAGAATCATTGATACTTATTTTGAAACACACCTGTAAGGCACATTCTTTCTTTTATAATATTGCCTAGATTGTTAATGCTGTACTACCACCAGAAAAACAATCTGTCCTCTGAGACAAAACAGGCAGAGTGGTAGCAGGTTATAACTATTCATGCTTTTTAACCATTCCATTGTATAGCAGATTGAGGGTGACTTTAGGAACAAAAAGGCATCTTTATTCCTGCACATATAGACGTAGTATCAAGAAAGCCCAGATGGGACTAAAAACCAAATCAAGCATATAAATTGAAGCGAGATATTTGAATCATTAAAATTGAACTGGAAACCAGTTAGTAAAGGTAGTGGTTTTCATTCAATGTGAATTTTCACATGAAAGGAGACGATACTGCTTTTAATCGAACCATTTGATAATATTGAAAAATTTTAGCTATAAATGTGAATAAAATAGGATATAGATATTATTTTCAAATGGTAAACTTCAAGACAGCAAAAATGAAAACATGACATTCTTTACATTGTTTCAAAGCAGTATTTTACCAAAAAATACACAAAGTGTATTTCAGGCAATGGACAAACTTGGCATAAGAGTGGAAAAAGGGCCCTCCCATTCATCAACTTTGAATCCTCTTCTCTCAATTTTAACACTCTCTTACAACATTCAGTAAAACATTTAGTAAATTTTACTTGCACTGTAGTCTTATATTTATATAAATTTAGTACATGACTTCTCAATATCTTATTTTTTATAATCAGACTAGTGTATCGTGGATACTGAAAAACTGCTAGCAGAAGGTTTTCCAGCTTCTTGCAATATCCTGGGAGAATCTTTCCTTTCTCACGCAAGCTATGAAAACAGTAAGATGGTTTTTGTATCACCATCTGAACACCTGGTGTTTGTCTAAGTCTGTTTATGATACATTGGAGAGGTGTTTTGGAAATGGGTGTTGCAGAGTTTAACCAATCATGCTAAGAGGCGGATGGTCAAGGACCAATGACCTCATGCCATTCAAGCGAACTAACACATAAAAACTGTCTGTAATTAAATAAAGAATTCCATTTCATGCTGGATCTGTGCTGGATCTCTCGACCCCACGGCGCAACAGCGACAGTATATAACTGTATATTCTTTTATAGGACTCAAAGTAAAATGAGCTTATTACAGCTTGTATAAAAAAGATTCAAAATTCTTCCTGTTTTTAATGTATTTACCAATGCTACTTTATCAATCTGTGTCAGAATTGATACACTTTAAGTAGTAAATCTTCCAAGGAGCAGACAAACAATGACCAGCTTGATTTTTTTTTAAAAAAGTCGTCATAAAAGGTCCATTCCCCCTTCTGTGCATATACTGCCCTACCAGAATGGCTAATGGGAATTATTCATGTTCATACCAAGAAGAATATTCCCTAAAGCATTTTAACCTTCTTTTATGGAAGTACATAAAAAAGACTTGACTCTTACAACCTTTTTTTAAAAGATGACTCTGTTTGAACTTTCCCAGAGAGAGCTACCATACTCACACTAATAACCTACTAGCATACAAAAAAAAAAGCACAAAAAAAGCACAGACAAATGAAAAAAAATGTGTATTATATTTCTATTGAATAGTTACATAATTGCCACTGAATACTAGGTACCTGGAGCTAACTGTATATTTTGCCATTCATTTTGTGTCCTGTTATTAATTTTTTAAAATATTCATTGCCATAATAATTTCAAACACAAAAAAGCTGTAATTTTCTATTGAGATTTTTAGTCATGTCTGAGAATACATATTACTCTTTCAATAAAAGACCATTTATTATAAACAAAAATGCATTTTGGTTTTTTTTCAACCTTCACCGGTAGTTGCATTTCCCCTCAATTTATAGCAGTGTTCCATGGCTTCAGGTGTAGTGAAATAAAAAGGATTTTCCGGAAAATCTGTAGGTAGATATTTTGATCATGAAGAAATGTCTTGTTTCAGAGTAGTTGCTATTTGAATGGTAACTATCTCCAATTTTAGACAAAATTTATGTACAGATATTTGAGACCACTTAAAAAAATATTATTTTTGTATAGCTGTTTGCATTTATGCAATTTATTGCAAATTTTTAATAAAATTTTACTAAAATCTAATCCTGCTTAATTCTAATACACTGTTCAGCACTGTTTTGTTCTTTTTATTCAATTCCTGGTAATCTAAATCATTCCTAAAACCCCTCAACCTGAGAAACTTAGTAGAATTAATCAGCAGTTAATAGATTTAATCAAGGTAGGGGTAAAATTCACTCAAATGTGCTTTCATGACCATTTTGTGATCCCAGCCTATGTGTTTCTTATTCCCAGCAGCCTTCAGGTGTCAGCCTCTTTTCACTATTCCACTAACAATGGAATTCCAGTATAGGAAAAACAGAGTACTTTTGGACGTTATCTGACCACATAAAGGAAAGTGAATTTTTACTCCACTTAAAATAGAATATAAAATTAACTGTCTCATGACACATCATTTCCTGTGGCAGCCAGGTTTCCAATTACAAATATAGATAGGTGTCATAAATGTAAGTTATGTTCCATCTAATAGAAAAAAAAGATGGTTAATCATAGGCAAAAATTATATTTAGAGGGCTAAAATATTTATTACAGTATTGATCAAACTTTTTCATAACTTGAAGTTTTTCTCATATAAAAATGTACCAGGTTTAGCTCCTAGTCCACTTGCTTAAATTAAGTGCAGGAAAATGCCCTTAGGGAGTGCTTCGGCTTCCTAGAATGCAGAGGGATCTCTCTGGGGCTGTAAAGATGATATTGAAAATTTTTCATGACATGTTAGTTGTTTCTGGAAAAAATACCAGAGGTGAAGAAAGGCAAGGTCTCAGTAGCCCTTCAGCTGGTATAAATTAGAAAACAGCTCAGCACTGGATCAAGATGAAGAGTTGGAAAAGTCAGAAAAGTTGAAAGTTGAAAATTTTCTTTACTGCTGTCTTCAACTTTGTATATATTTGAGTGGCACCAAGAATGTCTTTAGACATAGCAAAAATCGGGGCATGTCTTCAGAGGTTATTTAATATTTTTATTTATTAATAAATTAAAAGCATTTCTATCCTGGCCATAGCACTTTGGGTTAGAAATCATTAACATTATGAAGCACCGACCTTTATTGTGAGGGTTAAACTGCAGTCTAATTGTTTGGTGTTTTCTGATCTCAGAGACTGGACCAAAATGGTAAGATTTTGTTACAGGATCTTATCCACATTCTGATAAAAATATATGAAAAAATGAAATTCTAATCTCTAATCCACAATAATTTTATATATATATATGAATATATATATATATAATGCTATTAAAATAAGATTTGTGTTTATTATAATAAGATTATGGTGTACCATGCAATCCCTTTCCCCACTCAAAAATTCTGCTCAGCATTACATGTACAATAATAAAACATCCTGTAGCTCTCTGCTATAGTTTCCAAAGTCCTTTAGGAATAATGTCAGAGGGTATTACCATTTGATTGATGTTCATAGAAAAATATTGCTCCTTTTTGACAGCATTTAATGATTCAGGTCACTAGTCTGAACCATACTCAGTAGCTTTATCAAGTACACAAAACCTTGCTTCAAAGAGAGCACAAAAATGTAGGCTTTTTCTTTTGAAGGAAAATGCGACTCCATCTCACGCACTTAATTTTCATACCTGCAGAAGTCTGTATGAAAACAAAGTAAACCTACAATAATCAATTCAAAACTGCTTTGTTTATTTGTACTCATAAATGTTCTATAAAAAACCAAGCAAATAATGCACTCAGGGGCATATGGAGAAGACATCACAAAAAAGAAAAAAGATTCACTTCAGATCTTTTATGAATTAATTTTTACTGAGGTTCTACGGCTGAACAAACAGAGCTATAATAATAAAAGTAAATGCCATTATTATTATGAGTGGAGAGTTATCAAGGTATTTCTAATAACTATTAGAAAATCAACAACACCTAATTGCAAAATCAGCTATTTCTTTCTCTGTTACATAGTAAAATATAAAATCTTGCGTTCTAAAAAATGGTATTTCATAATTGAAATTACCAACTTTTGGTTTCTTATACTTTGAAGAATTAGCTAGTTTCAAATA
The DNA here is from genome assembly GCA_013399875.1 of Gymnorhina tibicen. Taxonomy (NCBI): domain Eukaryota; kingdom Metazoa; phylum Chordata; class Aves; order Passeriformes; family Artamidae; genus Gymnorhina; species Gymnorhina tibicen. Next base: position 249,370 of record VXAZ01004020.1, read on the forward strand.
ATTCTGAGGCATGTCTTTGCAAGAAATACCTGATTTTACACTTATGAAAGATTAAAGAACTATGTCTTTGTATGCAAATCCTGTTAAAACAGTTAAGTGAAAGACAATTCAAATTATTTTTTTCTCTCTTGGGTTTTAAGGATAATTGATTCTGCCATATGACAGATTATATTTTTTAGTGTCACAGAATACAGACCTCAGACAACACTGAGTGCTTGTGTCATAGCTCAGTCAGCTCCTATACGATGTAAAGCAATATCAAAAACATTAAAGGTACATGTATCTACATCAGCTAAAGATCAGATCTTTATATTCACCAGGATGTCCATCCCATTTTTTAAGCACAGCTGCTTTCACCTCAGGTAAAGGAATTCCATACAAATTCACATACTAAAAATAAAAAGTGTACTCAAAAAAGCTCATGACACAGATTTGTGGATTTGTGCTTACAGATGAAGGTGTCTGTATGTATATATTCACATATGAACCAGAGATCTGTTCATTTGCACATTAGTCATCTATTGTCAACTGAAATTCACTCAGAGATCTTTCCATCTGCCATGCTATTGTGTTTTTGCTCTTCTGTAAGTTCTGCAATGTATTTGCATCCAGGAAGACATTGCAGATAACTTAGAGCACCTAAAATGACACAAGGTGCCTTCTTGAACAGAAGTTACCCACATGATATTCAACATAGTCAGTGAAGGTTAAGGAGCAGTTCAGCCAGTACCAGTTCAGCAGTTCAGTTCAATAAAAAAGCAATTTAAGGTGAAATTCCAGAGTATTACAATTTGGTGCCATTTTTGACCCTTTGGGACATGTGAATTATGCTTATGTGGCTAAAAGATATAACATTAAACCTACAGACTCTCAACTTTTTGAAAAGAAGAGTTAATTGAAGCCCAAGAGCATGTCTCAAAGTGTTTACAATGACAACGGATGCCTTTGGAAAATTCAGTCCTCTGTTTGGGTGGCTGATCAGCTAAACAGCTTTTGAGATTCTGTTTGCAACACTGACAATATTGACTAGATAACTAGATACCCATTTGTATCCTATCTGTGTGCTAAATCCTACCCTGAGTGATGATAATAGTTTAGCCATCATTTTTCCGAACACTTTTAGACAACTATAAAATATTTTTATTCTGGATAATAGGCAAACTGCATAGCCATTCACAGTTCTCTGATTATTGCACTTTTTTTATGATGTACATGATCCCTAAACATATATGGGACCTCAGCTAATCTGCGTCTGCAGTACTTTGCTAATTCTCAGTCCCAGTTTTTAGTTCTAAACTGAAGGGCAGGGATACCTGAGTAGGCAGTTCATGTGATCTGTTTCATTTGACAGTAACAAAATATTTTGACTACCCTGAAAATCAGCTGTATCCATGGCTCAGAACAGAAACATCTGTTTAAAAAGGGATTTATGGCATAAAGACCTCTTAGATTTGTTTTAGAAAGTGTACTATTGAGGTGTGGCAAGCTACTATCCCTCTGCACTGCAGAATCACTGTATTTAGTGTTTCTCCTAAAGAGGTCATGTTCATCTTTCTATAGCTGAGCTATGGCTTGGTAGCTGCAAATAACTAGCAAACAAAGTCAAATATTCTTGTTAATGTGTTTCATTGAAGTAAGTAGTCTGTGGTCTGGTCATGTGGAAGACGAATACAAAACTGTATTCAGAATAACCCATCTGCTTGCAAATGTAGTTAATCCATTCATTGATTGCTAAAAAACATGAGTGTGGGGAATAGCTGGGTAGTATTTCATCTTCATAGTTATGATCTTTACAAGAAATATTCCAAGAGTCAACTCAAAGGTCAAATAATACGAAATGAGAAGTTTTGGCTGGAATTTTTCTGACAAAGCCAAGTTTCACTAAAAAATAGTGTTTCACTAAGCTCCAGAACATTCTGTCTAAACCTTCTGCTAAATTTAAGGCAGTATTTTGAGATTTTGTATAGGCTATGTATAGAAATGTCTTAAAGTAAGGGATACTGGAGGACGTCTGTTGATAGTGCAGGGGGTTTTGTATCCAGCACAGAACTGAGCACCTTCAACACACCACAGCTGGTCTGTGGAAATAACATTCTCACAGTCAAATGGCTAACAGCAGCAAGCCAGCTTCTGAGGTGTAATGAAGTTAATCAAAATGGTCTAAGAAAATTCTAACATTGGAAATTTGGAAGAAAAAAACTTGTAATTAGCTTTAACTGGCTTTAGACACTCTATACCCCCAAATATTTTTTTTTACATATATGAAACCCTATGTTTTTCAGCTTACCTAAATGCAAAAAAAAAAAAATTGAAATTTCACCAGAAATGCATAGTCAGCTTAAAAAAAGAACCAATGAACAAAACACTAAATCTCTTTTTATATATCATTACAAGTATCCCCCTTTCCTTCAACCAGCGACAAACCTGATGACAATATAGTGCATAGATATTAAGGCCTAGTTGGAAAAAGCAAAATAAATTTTGTATTGGAAATCTTATATGCATCCACAGTTGTTGACACAAATTACAGCATTTAAATATGTAACTGGATGACTGAACCTGAAAATTAACTATCTCAACAGTTGCAACAAACACAATCATCTGCTTTGCAATTATGTGACCACCCTGTTGATTCTGGAAATGACTGCAGGTGCAAAATTGAAGCCTGGGTTATGTCTCCTTTTAAAGCATGGTTGTTAATGGAACTTGTGTTTTAATAAGCATTTGCAGCATATATTGTAATTGTTTCTCTAGAGCTCATATCTATGATTTGAATATATGATATCCATAGCACAAATTGTGTATTACAGCTCCAGAATACCAATTGTAGTTTAAAATGCCTATTGATTAGAAAGTAGTAATTTGCATGCGACATGCAGAAGCTACTGAAGTGTTTCAGTGTTACTTTTGCATTATAAAGTTTAGTCATTGATATTATACATCATGCTTACTAAAGTTAACTTTAAAGTATATTACAGAAAAACAGAAAAATGCATCCTAAAATCTTTTGCAGATACAGCATTTCTTTTAAAAATAGTTTCCCTTCCTTCTTAAGTGTTCTCATCAACTTTTCTTCCATAATCCATCGCATTTTTATAAACTACATCTTTACTGAGCCGCATTTAAACCCTGTGATGTCACAGTACTGGTAAATTCCTTACCAGTTTCCTGACTACCAGAGCCTAAGTGGCCCCAAAATTATTTGATAGTAAACAGAGAGAATACCTGGCAGTACAATTTTTAATAAGACAGGTAAAAATGAACCAGTTCCAGTGTAAAGAATAGATGTCCATTTGGGGAAAGCGTGCTGCAACTGTAATGACTGGGTTTTTGTTGCAGATTTATAAACGGAGCAGAATATTTCTCAGGCTTGCACTGAAGATTAGTTTTTAATTTGTAAGAAACAGTTTCTTTTGACGTCTGTAATGTGCCTCTTCAAGAGCTATCATGGCACTATCAAGTCTACTTACAATTTAACTATGAAGGGATTAATTTCCTAGACATAAAGTTTAGTTCTAGTGGGTAAATATTAGAGTCTGCTTGAAAAATCAAACTGCAGTTGTAATAAAAAAAAATCAATGAAGAATATTTTAGGGAAAAAAACCCAAACACTATGATAAACCAAATGGGTACACAGTTCTTTAATGAGCAGCAAATTAAATTTTTCATTTTAGTTTGACAGCTATATTGATGGAAAAATCTTTAATCCAATGTAAAGCAGTGTGGATTAGGTATGCAAATGTGTATTTCCATTGCACTTATGACCATGTCTTCTGCACAGCTGCAGAGCAAAAATAACTCTATAATCTATTAGTATATTTATAAGACTTTTAAAAAGTACTGTTACTGAGTGTCTCTGGCTACTTAATAACAAAAGAGCCTTAAGGTTAACTTTTGAAAGACAGTTTTGTACAGAGAAATTCATTAAAATTTTTAAATTACCACCCTGGATATTTTCTGGGGTATCCATTTGTGCCATTATTGTCTAAGTAATTTGAAGATAGGTATGCTTCTTCAGCAATCTAAATAATGTGGAAGTTAAAGTACTGTTTGCCAAATACAACCAAAATTTAACTGAAACCTCTGCAATTGCTTATTTGGATAACTATCAGTGAGGGGTACAGAATGTTAACTAAGTATATAAATTGTCATTTAACAGTGGAAAAGTAGGAAAAGTATCAAGGGAGGGAGGTTGTTTAAGATAAAATAGAAAAATGAGGATATCTCAACTACTATTAATAATTATCAGCATCCGCAGACTATAAGTAGACTTACCATGGCAAAATGGGGAGCACTTCAATACCAGATGCCACAGCATGAATTCTGGGTGTTTGGTCACTGAATGCCGTTATTCAGTATTTTCATTCAGATATCTCTAAGGCTGATATTACCTCTTTCTGCCAACATAATGTGCAGCTATAACTGGTCAAGCTAGGTGAACATCCTGAGAGACACCAAGCACCCTGCAGAAAAGTACTGAGTTTTATAAAAGTTTGGTTCACTTTTCATCACTGACTGTTGCTGTCAGGGATCACTGAGACCACAAATACCAGACAAACAAAGCAAGCTGTTTCTTGCACAGCCTCCAGGATGTGGTTGAAGGACAGAACAGCACTGGTCACCAAGGTCCAGCCTGTGTCTTACAAATGTACATCAAGTGCCCTGTGTTTCGCAGCTGAGAGTGGGAACAAGCTAGAGTCAGAGCTCAGCTCTGTGTTGCAATTCTCTCTAAAAACAGGCTCACAAGGGAAGTCAGAAAGGGACAATACCATTACAAAACATCTCTTGTAGTATTTTTTTTTTCAATTTTCAGCTCATTGACAGTTGAAAATTCCTCCCAGTTGCCCAGAAATACATTTTCATCTGATGTGTTAGACCCCAGTTCAATTCATTGGAGAAAAAAATGAGCAACTTTATGTTGACTCAATTTTCTATTACAATGAAAATAGTCTAGGAGACCAAACAAACTTTTTTTCATTGTTGCACATATTAACATTTAGTCACATAGTTACAGTATATTTATATCTACCTGATTAATCTTTACTTTCTGGAGTTTTTTTAGTATTGATGAAGTTATATATGATTATATAAGGCATGTATGATAATTACTTTAAAAAAGCTAAAAAAAAAGACACTAATATTATCATTACATTTTTATACATACATACATACATACACAAAACTTGCTTCTGAAAAAATATGAAAAGAAAATAGGTTTTACACGACCGCCCTCTGTACACCTTTCTGTTGAGTCAATCCTTTTAGGAATCAAGTTTCAGTTAGGTCTCAGTAGTGATTATTTTCTTTTCTTGCTTAGTTTTGAACATCAAAAATCAGGTAAAAATGGACAAAATATTTCAAAGTGGGTCAACAGGTGTGTTGCTATGGGAAACTGAAATACTAAAAAATCTCTCTACTGCTTGAGAAAAATATTCGTTGTTTTTTTGTGTGCCTCCCATGAGGCTTCTCCTGAGGTGACATACTTTAAATTGCATTATATTTTTCAAGACAAGATGCCTGACGGCATATAAATATATATCATTTATTTCTATAGAAAGAAAGTGTTTACAAAATGAAGGATTGCTGTTTGAAAAAAAGTAGTTTTAAAACCCAGTTCAGTTACTACTAGCTATCAATGAAAAATATACTGGAAATATATTTGGATATTTGTCTTCTCTATTAAAAATATTTATCTATTTTTTACCTAATGGTTTGTAGACATATGGGTTATAAGGTGCATTACCTTAAATGACAACAACTGTCTTTATGGGCAGTGGAAGCGGAATACCAGAGCCCTTAGGAAGTGCTTATTTTCTTCCTTTTTCTCTCCACCCACCTTTCCCAGAGCATGGCGGAGAAATGGAAAAAGGATAACTGCAAGAATAATGGTATCAACAAGCTTGATAGTTTATTACACTACTTTTAAAGTATTGTTTTGTAGAGCTTATATCATACATGTCAACACTTTATAAAGTGAAGTCCCTTCGTATATATGAAGTGACTATAAAGTCAGTTTTTGTTACTGATCTATTTTGCTATTTTTCAAATTTTTTGTGGCTTAAAAAGGAATTTAATTTTAGTTTTACATTACTAAAAATTTTATGGATGTACATTTTTTATGACCTTATATACATTATAAATGACAGTAGAAAACTGTCTATTGATCTATTAAGCCTCAGAGAAGTTATATGCTGACAAATTTGCTTTATATATATACTCTCTTGATGCATTCTGAAGTAGTTTCTTGCTAGAACACGAACACTTTGAGTTTAGACTTTTATAGACATATGCCTGTCTGCATTGACCTGCCTTCAGGCATGTTAGTACAATCTTTTGCCTGGGAGGCAGTCAGATTGACTACTGCTGCTGGGAACGGCAAAGTAGGGACTTTTATATCATTCATGGACAAGCTGTTCTGGTCATGTGCCTGAAGGCTTAAGTTGTCTGCAAAGTACCTCTGTATTAACTTATCCAGGAAGCTTTTTTAAAGTCGAATTTCATTTCCTTGTATGTAGCTTCAGAGTTCTCCCCAACAAGTCTGAATTGATCCTTCATGGTAGAAAATCTGACTGACTGCCTTCCAAGAATAGTAGAACTTTAAGATTGCCTTAACATTTAATGAGAAGAAACTAAATACAAGTTTTCAGGGAATTAATCAGTGTGGTCAATGAGTACATGTAGTACATGACACATATAAAGGTTTTTGTTAAGACAATATATTTGGATTACTGTCTTCTCTTCCTATTTATGCTATGTATCCTTAGAGAAAAATAATCAAATCACTTTGGGAGTATAAATTTGTATTTTGAATGATCCATTAGATTACCATGAAACACTAACTTTGTTACTTTGCTTTCCTCCTCCCCACGCTCTCTGCCTCCCACCATGAATTTCAGCATCTGTGGACCATATCTTTTAGGCATAACCCCAGAGGGTTACAGCCTTATGAAGAAGAACTAGGGCAATAAGTTCTCTTTTAATTTTCTTTTTTGTTACTTGTGAAAAATAATTCTGAGGATATTTCCCATGAAGAAGGATATTATTTGCTATATGTGTAGTCTTGCTGTCTTTCAGACACACGGATCAGGAAAAATGAAGTGCCGATCATGCTAGAATTTTGCTCTAATTAGGGTTTATGAACTCAGTGAAAGCAGATAAGAGGTGTTGAAAACCTAGAAATTTCCCGTCAGACACAGGGGAAATCTATCTTACTGCTTCTTTGCATTTCAGCTACATTAATGAAAGCAGTAATAGTTGCAGACCCCATGCCATTTTGCCATGTAGTCATGATTCATCCTTTCACAAAAGAAAATCAGAAAACTGCTGAGTATTAGAAATATTAATGGTTGTTAGAAAAGTGTAATAAAGGTCTCTTCTTCTACAGCATTGCCAGGCTTTTATGTCATTATTCATGAGTGACTAACGCATTAAGAGGAGAGTAGCTCTGATATCCGAGGAAGCAATGATGAGCAGCAGGGAAAAAAGGGTGCAAGGAAAGGAGTTTTTCATAGATATGACTCAAATACCAGGGCTGCAATATGTGAGTTGTACAGAAGTGAAAATTAATTATTTTTCATGAATATTAGGAGTAGCACGTCATTTGGAAAGAGAGATAGGTCAAACCTGTACAGTAGTTGAAATATCTGAGGGTGGGAGATTGCAACAGGAAAGAAAAGTAGAAATAGACCAGACAAGGGCAAAGCAGACTGGATTTTGGTAAGAAGCAAAGAAACATAAAGGCATTATCATATTTTGAGCTATTTTGATGGCACTTACTATTTATGCTCTCAATAATATGACATTATTTTACACCATATTTAACAGTGTTTTAGAAGGATATTGCAACAGAAGACATGAGCATCAATAATTAAAGCATAAAAGAAACAGTTAAAAAAGGGTTCTTCATGATTTATTAGCTAGACAATTGTTGAACTGTATTTGTTTAATTACACTATAAATCACCAAATATGTTCCAAAAATCACAGTCCCCATTCACTACTGTGAAATAGCTGGGAAATTACATTGAAATAAGCACCTAATTGTGCGTCAGTGAGTGCTTGTCTTCCTTCTTGTGCTATTAGATGGGACATAATTATTATTATAAATAATTTTAGGTTAAAAAGTAAAAACAAAATCAATCGAACAAACCTTGAAAATGAAATACAGCAAAAAATAAAACATTTGTTTTCAACCTTCATATCTTAAAATACCTAGGATTAAAAGTCACACTTAATTACATGAAATAACCATTCTTAATTTTTTTTCATTTAGTTCTTAACCTAAACTCATTTAAAGTGATCCATGTATTTAGGTATCTGGAATGTATTTATTGGTATCATTATGGTTGTTATCGGGTCAAACTGATAATATGAAGAATATGTAAATACCATAGTTTAGAGTGAACTTCTTTTTCTGATTAATAAGAATTATCTTTGTTACATGTTGTTAAAAACATTAAAATACATCTTTTCTTTTAGCATAATGTCAAAGGACAAGAAAGGCTATTACAAATATACATAATGCTAAAGTTTGCACAGTTTCTCAAATTCGTATTCATACGAGGAGGAAATGTTCTTGCATGTCTTTCAAATGGGATACTTTCCAGCTGGATAATACTGAAGGTTAAAAAATTATATGAAAGATGTGAGAATATTTTAATAAACATTATGCAAAACCATTAATGTTATTCGTGTGAACTTTTAGATGTATTTTCTTCACTCATCTTTCACTTTTTTTTAAGCCTGCTTTTCCAACACATTTAACTGATAGTTTATCAGAAAGTAAAGTTTACAGTTGGAGGTACAAATAAGTAAACAAGCAATCTGTAGGCAGTCTCTAAGGGTAAAATTAGATATGGAACATTGGTAGCCATCAGAAAACTTTATTGTCAGTGCAGAGTGCAACACATGCATTGTGGAATGTGTTGCTTAATGAAATCACCAGTTTATTAGTCAAGGAAGGAATTGCACCACAGAACATTCAGTACCGGGTTCATATATTCCACTAAATGGCTGCCTGTCCTGTCTTGTTCAAGGATGCCCAAATGTAAGGAACAAACGCTGAAACCATCTTCAGCAGGAAACTTCTTCAATAGGGAGAAGGAAATTTAGATTCAGTGCTGACAAACCTTGGTTTTAAAAATTTAAGATCCAATCAAGAAATAATACATCTTTAGAGCATGAAGCAAATCTACTAAAATCACTGAAATCCTTCAGGTAAGGCTATTAGAACTGAATTCTACCATCAGATATAACTCAAAATACAGTGGTAAAAAATAAATTTGTTTTGTTGTTGAGTTTTGTTTCTGTTGCTGTTTGGTACAGATGATGGAGGTAGAAACAGCATTAAGGTGGAAGAGGTATTTGAGGCATAGGACTTATGGAAGGTCTGTTCACTAGATGCTTAGGAGATGTGCTGAACCTGTTATGCAGTTTCTTCACCTGCTATTAGATTCCACCTCAGCCATTGCTCATTTAAATGTTGCTGGTTTATATTTCTATAATGTGTTAATTTCTACAGTGACAGCTATGGTTGTCAAGAGTAAAATCAAGAGTAAAAAAAAAGAATGTACACAGTAAGATACGAAAAATTTATCTTGCTTTAAGGAGGAAAATAGTATTAACATAGGAAGTATTTTGGGATATATTTGTGGTCAAATAGTCAAATACTATTGTCTTTGTATCTAGAAGCCTTACATTTTCTTCGGACTGATTAGGCTTCTATGTTAGCTGTTTCCTTAATCTTTCTGGAAAATTTATTTGTTGATACTCCTGTGAATAACAGGGAGCTGGACTTGATCCTTGCACGTCCCTTCCCACTATTCTATGATTCTATGATTTTGAAAGCCTGATGCTCGTTTTCAGATGTAAGACTGAGTAGTAAGGATTCTCAGATGCAGTGCTGATTTGACAATATAGTTGTAATATTGGACTGAATACTCAGACCATTTTTAAAGTTCAAATTTCAGTGATAACTGAGGTAAGCAAACATAAGTTTTCACGGTTAAAGGAAAAAAAATCAATTTTAATTGATACCACAAAATATATGAAGTTTTAAGGAACAAAAATTACATCTTAATATATTCATCACTCCTTTTGTTGAGGGATACATCTGGTGCAGTAGCCTCTATTAGCAAACTGCTGATTGATATGCAGATGAGCTCTGGGTGGGAGGAGACAAGAGGCCATGAAGTGCCAACCCTTTGGTAAACAAATGGCATAAAGAAGGTGGTGCCAGCCGGGTGGATGGACACTGGGAGGCACAGCAGGAAGCGAGGCCTCAGGAGGAAAAGTGAGACTTGCAGCTGGGTAGACTGTGAGGGTATAAAAGCCCAGGGGTTCCTTTGTAGGGGGTCTCTCCTCGGAGACACCAGTTCGGGCTGTTTCTGTGTTACTGCCCTGAGAATAAACGGCTTTATGGAATGAGACATCCCAGACTTTGCCATGGAAAACCTGGGGTTATATCAGTCAGGAAACCTGGCCCGACTGTGTGAGTGGGGTGTGCGGGGAGCCAAGCGGGGCACCCGTGGGCTCACTGGAGCTGCCCCCTCTGAAAGGGCTTCGGTCCCAGCAGTGAAAATCTTTGATGCTGGGAGTGTGACTGACAGTCTTGTGAATGCTGAGACTGGGAAGTTTCCTTAACACTTTGAGTTTATGTTGGAATCTCCTATTTTCATGACTTTATGTTTAAATAAAGAAGGTGTATCATCTATGTTGTATGTTGATTTCCACAACTATCAAGCATCTTTTTATTTTTCAAGGCTGTTCATGTTGCTCTCACTGATTCTTTTTACTCACAGAATAATTCATACCGTGTACCACACTGTCCTGCTGATGGAATGGCTGACCAGTTTTGTTTGTATTTGATTTAATTTTATAATGTTTTGTCTTATTTGGTTTTGACCGTTTTTTTTTCTTGTGTTGATGCTGGGTTTTTTACCCATAAAGTAGTGTAAGTGGTGGTAATCAGTATACATAGACTCCAGGTTGAGAATCATTTCTTATCACAAAGGTCACTGCATGGTAGAAGCTGTTGAGGCACTATTTACAGGAATTTCACTGCTGTTTAGAATCAGAATTATGTCTATTTGCTGTATGAAACTAAAACCACTGCATTATTAATACCAGTAAATGCCACATATTGATGTCCAAATGGGACTTTTCTGGTTATATATTACATGTTCTCTCAAAGCTGTCACATTGATGATGTACTACATAACACTAATAGCTGCTACTCCAATGATGTATACCAAGTGCCATCACTCCAGCTAAATATTTCATCATAGCAACAGGATTTGTGCTAAAATACTTCAACAGCATGGTTGTAAATACACTATACATGCACAGACCAATCATTCTGAAATGTTCTAGAGAATTATTTACCCTATATGTTCAAGAGTGTATGTGTGCATAAGCATTCACTACTGTAATCAGATAGTTTTCTGTTTTCAGGATATTCACACTGTTCTTATTTATTAAAAGCCTGATGCCAAGTTCTCTTAAGGTTAATACCTTTAACACAGCCAAAATCTCTTACCACATTCTTACTCTGAATTTTATTGATCATATGTCTCTATGACTTTGGAAAACCAGTTTTCCATATCTGGAGTCTCACTCTAATACTATGGGTTATCAATTATCAGTGTTGCACTTCATCAGTTGCCCTCTCTTAATTATTTCACTTATCTTCTCTTTTGTATTTCCAATTGCTCTTTAGCTCTTTTCTACCCCACCAAGTGTCAAAATTGAGTTTCACTATTCAGACCTATCCCTAGTATTTACCAATATTCAATGACCTGCTAAGTAACTTGTGGTTTCAAACCAAATGAAAATAAGTGCCAAAAATCACTAAAAAACCCCATACTCAAACTAAAACAATGTAAAAAATCCCCCATAACTACACAACCAAAACCAGAAGAAAGGAGCTGAAACACTGTCACAATCCACACTTTTATTTCCCTAGGTCAGGAGTCATGGCCTGACAACAAGAAGTGCAGCAATTAAACCCAACTCTCTCCTCCCTTGTTGCCTGGAATAAAACACAAAACCTTTCCAAACAGTGTTAAAATGATAATATAGAAGCAAGTCTTCAACTGAAAACTTTCAGATGCACAATATGGTGATATGCAGTGATACAGTATTTCTACAATTTTATAAGGTTAGTTAGTTAGTATATCTAACAAACATTGTCCAGTTAGAAAAGCAGTTGGTTAGGCAATTTCCTCCAGGTTTTTCCGCATTGGAGCCCCCCTCCCTCCCCATCTTTTAGCCCTACACTTCATTTTGTGCACCATGTATGGTGCAAAACAAAATGTCCTTGCTAGACTAAAGGCAAGACTCAACAGAATTTCAAGAATGTATTAGTAAGGGTTTGCTAAACTATGGGAGAGGGCAGGAAAGGTACTAGAAGTCATAACTATATATTAACAATCTACAAAGTTACAAATATATGAAAAATATATAAAAAGCTAAAAATCTTTAGGCATCACCCTAAGTGATTGTTTGGAAATGCTACTACTTTCTGCCTAGGATTCTTCCTCAAAAATTATGGAAGCAAAATGGAAGCAGAATAAAGTTCATATGTAGAGACTATTCCTAGGATAATTCAGGCATCAGGGGGCCTCACACAGTCCCTAATCCAATCTATTGCTCAAAGAAGGGTCAGCTCTGAGGTCAGACCAGGCTGCTTAGGGCTGTATCCAGTTGGATGTTGACTGCTCACCTCTCTGCAGAATCTGTTTCATTGCGTGACAGGAAAAGAGTTTCTCTTCACATCCAGTAGGAGCCTCCCTTGATTCCTTTATACCCATTGTCTCTTGTCCTCCCATCATGCACTGTGGAGGCTCTGTTTCCTCATCCACCTTCATGGAGAGCCACTGTTACATCTTTTTAAAACCTTTTGTTTTCCATACAAAACCAACCTCAGTCCCTCAGCTTATCCTCTCAGGTCAGGTGCACCAACTGCTTGATGGTTTTGGTGGCTTCCCTTAACTCTCTCACTCTGTCAGTATCTTTCCTGTAATGAGGGGGCCTGAAATTTGGACATTTTTAAATTTTATTATTATTACTATTATTATTATTATTATTATTATTATTATTATTATTATAGCAAAGAATACCTATTAAAAGAGGATAATTAACGCAGTCTAGGATGCCGTTGGTCTTTTCTGCTATCAGGGAACACAGCTGGCTCATATTCAGGTTTCTCTCTGCCACAAACCCCAGGGACTTTTCAGCAGAGCTTCTCTTCAGCCAGCCCTATTGTCTGGTGTTGGAAGCTGTTATTCCTACCCAGGCAGAGGATTTGCCATTTTCCTCTTCTCTTACTCTACCACACAAGCTCTCAAGCAGTTTGTCATCTGTCCTACAAAGGAGCTCCATGCATCCAACCTCCAACTTCTTTCTGAAAACATCTTTATATTAGATGTCATTAAGCTCTGGAGGATCTCAGGTTCTGCCACAATTGTGTCCTTCCTTCTGCTAATTCACATCAAGAGTTTTCTATTCCTGTTCAATGTTCAGCCCTCCCTTCCCATGAGGGAAAAAGCTGGAGGAATGCTCTTCAATTAAATAATTAACTAATCTAGCTTTTGTCACTCTTAACTGCATGCCCTGCCAAATCATATTGTAGGCATTTCATTGCTTTGCTTTATTTAGTTTTTCACAGAGCTCTGAATTCTTCCTTAGGTCTTTCTCATTTATCGTTTTTCTCTGCTTCAAAAAAATTGCCTCAATATTCTTAATATTTGTAAGTAGTTTATAGTTGCCTTTCTATTTATTAAGTGATGAGTTCCCATCTCTTATAGATAATGATATTGTAGCATTGTAGTGTTATAGTGTATAGTCTTTTTTAAACCTAAAAATTGTCTGCAGGATAATAAAGTAAATTTCCACTATAATCATGCTTTCTTATTAAGTTGTTAGTAATAAATAGTACTCAAAGATATTTAAACTTTCCAAATTGTTGCCACCTACTATAGATCACTTTAGACTGAAAAGAACAGATTACTGGCTGTTGCAAATAATATTCTGTCCCACAATCTCTTTTTATAATATAGATATATAAATATAATTCTATTGATTGCACTGAAGTAATATATTTTGCGGTGGTTTTACATCATATTTTTTCAAAACTTCAAGGTTTTTATGTTTTCTTTCTGGATTTCAAAATACAAAACTAAAGGGTAAACCATTGTTCAGTTTATCCTTTCTTGCATTAAATAATTTATTACGAATGTTGTAAAATATTAAGATTTTTGTTCTCATTAACTTTTAAGATTCTTCAATTTTTTTATTCCTGCTCACAAATCAGATTGGCATCTGAAAATGTTAGCTCAAAACTTCTATTTGCATATGTCTGTCTTGGGATGACTTTATGCTCTTGTATCCCCTATCACCGCTCTATGCCCAGACATGATTCCTGAGCCTTTCTATGCCTTTAAAACTGGGTGCAAGAGAGAGAAAAAAAAACTGAGCGAACTTTTCAAAACAGTTTGTGCTTCAAGGACACAGAGATTAGCTGCTGCTGCTGAGGAGCAGAGGAAGCACTCTTCTTGCTTTTCAGTCAGCTTTTCGGCTCTGTTCCTTCGGAGAGAGACGGAGAGTTACATGTTTTTCCTCTGGGACTTCAGCTTTTCCCTTCTTCTCTTTTGGACTTGTTCAGGACATCAGAACACCAGAACACACTGGGAAAATTTCCACCTTAGGCTTGGAGGGGGCCCACACTGACCCAGCTCCAAAGAGGAGGAGAGAGACCACACCTACAGGACTCTAAAATCTTTCAGATTTTCTCTCACAGTGAGAAGTTTTGTTATTTAACATTATTACTATTATTTTCCTGTGTGTTTGTTAAATAATTAGTTTTTATTTTCTCCTTCATTTTCGTCTGAGGAAAATTTTTTTTTTTCCTGAACCTGGTGGGGGAGGGGCGGCTGTAACCTGCCTTCCTCTGAGGAGACTTTCCTTTGGGACGTTTCCCTGAATTTTGCCCAAACCGGCACAATGTCCTATGTTTCTCGAATTACAATTTTTGTGACTTAAAGATTTGTATTTTTTGTCTATGGGAAATTCACTCATATTTGATAAGTCACTCTACAAACTCCTCCCAAATCATTGGTATTTCATTTTGTCTTCTTTTTCTTCACCAAACCATAAAATATTTTCTTTTGAGCTATTTTACTAGTCTCTCATTTTTGGTCTCTTTTTTATTTTCACATTCCTCAAGACATGACTGATTCTGTAAACATGCAGCTTGCAATTCATTTTACAGACAGGAAGCTGTGGATTTGTATCCTCAAATAATCCCCCTCTTCATTTTCATGGTCTCTGGTGTCTCTTTTCAGTATATGCCTGAACATGTCACATAAGATATTAGCAACATCTGAAATCTCCACTGTAGTCTTCTAAACCCTTATTTTCAGCTTAATATTCCTTTCTGTATTTTAGCTTTCACAAAGGTTCTGAATTTTAGCTGTAGTTCATCTGTTTCCCTTGCCTCTCTGTCACAGCAAGTGTTTTTTAACATTTTTCTAAGTCAGTGGTCTGGGCATAAACTTCCCCTGAGGTTCATCTTGTTCTTGATATTACTGTAATGTCAGAAACCAGTAAATGCACTATTAAAATGCTTGATAGCAACAAATATCCTACCTCATATAGGATTGCTGATAAGCTCCAAGTTTATGAAACACATTTCTCTTTACAGCCATAACTTTGTATATGTTTAATTATTCTCCTTATTCTTCCTTTCATTATATTATAACAACACTCATTAATTATAATTGGCTTTATATGGAAGTGCTTTTAATGCTTCCACATTGCAGTCACCAGCAGTCATTTGAATGTTTCAGAGAGGCATACAACCTGTTATTTGTTAATATTATTCCTAAAATACCTTGTATTTTAACTTCTTTTCACAAAATGTCTTATGTTTCATTTTCTGTTTTTCCAGAAGGAACATTTAAGGTCACTATTTTACTATTTTTTTCTTATCCTTCAATAAAGAATTTCTTCACTGATGGTGTCAAAACCAATAACTGCTGATAACAGAACATCATTTATCATGAAGCTTAGTCCTATTTCATGCCTCACAGTCCTTTCTCTCCTATAAAACAATGTGCATTCACTAACTTAAAAGATCCACATCCCAGGTGTCTTGTGAGGGTGTGATGTGTATGCAGTGCTTCAAAAGCACATGGCAGGGTCACAGTTCTATTTACGCTCTAAATATTCCATGTTCCAGCTCCCTGTCCTTTTCCTATGTCTTCTAATCCTACCCACCAGTGTACTTTTGAGTTCAAAGTTGAACTTTTTAGAGGGCTTGCAGGACTTGGGATATTTAAGGAAAGGAATAAAATGTTTGCTCTGAAGTAATTGTGATTCACACCAGCACAGGTACATGATTTGTGACCATTGTTCTGCCAGAGATATTTGGCTTTCTACATGGGAATGATTATTGATGGAGGTAAGGAATTTGTATTTCTTGAAATAAAGTTTAAGAAAATGCTCAGCACAGAGAGCTAATTCATAGTCACAGGCCACAAGACGGGCTATTGATGCAGGTCAGCAAATACATGAGACATTCTGTCGATAGTAAGATGCATCTCAAGTAACTTGGCCACTGCAGAACTGCAGCCACTTTAGGCTGAGGGTGCAGGTTTCTTGAAGACTATAAACTGTAAGATAGACTGAAATGTCAGGAAAAGATACATTTGAGTAATGGTACTGCAATACCTGAAAATGATAAAGGAGGCAATCTTTGATGATATTTCCTGATTTTGAAGGCAAAACATCTCTAGGCTGAATATGTGTTTGCCTCAAAGATTAGAACATTAAATGACTGGTAAATTTATTCCTGATAATAAGGAAATAACAAACTCAAAAATATGCATCATTTAGTTTATCAGGGAACCAATGTCTGAACACATAACCAGAGTAATAGTATGAAAATAAGTAGACTGAATATATTAAAAAATCCAAACCACATCAAAAAACAAACACAGGCTTTTGTTTGTTGTCTATGAAATAATATTTCAAAGAAGATATAACAGCTGGATGCCTACAAATTTATGGGGCCTGCTGGGATTCATCCAAGAATCCTCAAGGAATCTAGCTGATGTCATCACAAAACTTCTCTATTATTTTTGAGTTGTCTTGGGAACCCGAAGAGGTCCCAGCTGACTGGAAGCTGGTGAACATTGTCCTCATTTTAAAAAAGGGCAAGAAGGAGAATGTCAGGAACTACAGGCTTGTGAGTCTCACTTCAGTGCCCGGTAAATTATGCTGAAGATTATTCTGGGAGGTATTAAAAAACACCTTGAGGACAAAGCAGTCATCAGTCACAGCCAGCACGGCTTCATGAGGGGGAAGTCCTGCCTGTTGGACCTGGTTTCTTCCTGTGACAGGGTATTCCACCTAGTTGATCTAGGAAAGTCAACTTTTTGGACTTCAGCAAAGCTTTTGATAGTGTCTTTCACAGTATCCTTCTGGACAAAAATTCCAGCACACAGCTGGATAACCAGGTTACGTGATGGGTGAGGAACTGATTCACAGCTCGGGCACAAAGACTTGTATTGAGTGAGGTGACATCAGGCTAGCATCTGGTCACTAGAGGGGGTCTAGAGGGGTCCATCCTCAGCTCTGTGCACTTCAACATCTTCATTAAAAACCTGGATGTGGGACTCAAAGGAATATGAACTAAGTTTGCCAACAACACTAAACCGGGGAGAGCCATCAACTCCCTTAAGGGCAGAGAGGCCCTGCAGAGAGACTTCAAGAAATCAGAGAGACGGGCAGTTGCCCACCGTATGTCATTTAATGAGAGCAAGTGCCAGATACTGCACCTGGAATGGGGCAATCCTGGTTGTGTGTATAAACTGGGGAATGAGAGGCTGGAAAGCAACACTGTTGAAAGAGACTTGGGGGTCCTGGCTGATGGTGAGTTGAACATGAGTCAGCAGTGCCCTGGTAGCCAGAAGGTCCAGCAGTGTCCTGGGGGGCACAGCATTGCCAGTGGGGCAAGGGAGGGGATTGTCCCACTCTGCTCTGCACTGGGGCAGCCTCACCTCGAGTGCTGTGTGTGGTTTTGGGCACCACAATATAACAAAGACATTAAACTCTTAGAGGGCATCCAAAGGAGTGCCATGAGGATGATGAAGAGTCTGGAGTGGAAGCCATATGAGGAGCAGCGGAGGACACGTGGTTTGTTCAGCCTGGAGGAGACTGAGAGGAGACCTCATTGTGGTCTTCAACATCCTTACAAAGTGGGTACAGATCTCTTCACTTGTTTGACTGGTGACAGGACTCGAGGGAGAGCCGTGAAGTTGCTTCAGGGGAGGTTTAGGTAGGATATCAGGAAAAGGTTCTTCACCCAGAGGGTGGCTGGGCACTGGAACAGGCTCCCCAGGGAAGTGGTCACAGCACCAGCCTGACAGAGTTCAAGAACCATTTGGACAATGCTCTCAGGCACATGGTGTGACTCTTGGTGTGCAGGGCCAGGAGTAGGACTCAATGATCCTTGTGGGTCCTTTCCAACTCAGCATATTTTTTCTATGCTTCTATCAAAGCCTTGTCTCTTGCCTCTTACAAATTTGTATTTTGAATTAGTAAATCTAAATCATCATTTCACACAGAAGTATTAAAGGATGTCCAGAAACACTTAATAGAATCTGGGAAAGGGAGCACATGAAGAATACACTCTCATATGGTAGAAATAAATGTGAAAATATAAATCTTTAATGAGTAAAAGAAAGACTTCTTTTCTGCAGTTTTGGGAAGATATACCAGCATTACTCCATGGGAGAGGTTTCACATAAATATGGCTTGTAAAATAAATGCAACCAATTCAATAAGAGACAGAAAAAGTATGCATCAGGAATTTAAAAAATCAGATTCAGAAATTCAAGATATTTTTAATAATAGTAAAAGTATCACTTTGTAATCTCTGTGGAAAATAGGTGATTTCAAATTAATGGATTATTTTTAATTCAATAAACCTAAGGGAACATTTCACTTTATACAGGGGAAATTAAGGAAATCTTTGAATTTAGTATCCAGGGGGAATTTAGGAGAGGTATCTGACAGAACAAAGAAGAAACCAGCTAAAAACTGATTATATTTTAAGTAAAAATATTCATTAAGAGCTGATATAGAGTGCCATTTGATGATATAATCACAGATAATTATAAGCTTCAGGGGAAGTTCTTAAAACTGATAGATTATTGCATTTTATGTTTTTAGTGATTTTTAATATTTCAGGTATACATTACATTGCATTCTATCATGGTGTGTCCAATCAGAAATTATTGGCATTAACAAATAATTTTCACTTATCTTTTTTGTCTGACTTAATATGAATTTAACTCATTAGGATAAAAAATTAGCATTACATTCTAATCTTTAGGAATGAATTCTCTTATGTTATTGACAAGTATATTAGAGCAGGGCATAATGAATGAAAATCTAACAGAAGAATATATTTGGGTTAATAATAAAATCATTTCACACAGTACCTTATTAAGATGTGACTTCATTAGCAAAATTGACAATTTATTTGAAACCATTCCCATTGTAAACTGCAAAGCAGAAAAGAATCTTCACAGGAAAATCAGAAATTAATATGAACTGTTCTTTGCAATCCTGTTGTAAATCTCCACAGGTAAGTAGTTAGTTATGGACAACCAGATGAGGAACATATGCTTTTTAGTATATGTTGTTTCATATATTTATTATTTTATATAAATAGTTATATTTGCAATGAAAAATATTAATTAATAGCTAATATATAAATATATATAAATACACAGTCATAATACTTATGCAAATATAAATATGCATATACTGTGAATGTGCACACAAATATAAATTTCTTCTTGTTTTGTTTAGATGAATACTTGAATATTTATTTATGTAAACATACAAATATATTTCATATTATTAGCCTCATAGTACTCTTATAAGTCTAATTATTTCTTTTAAAAAATGGGTCTTGATGCACATGGAAGCTATACAAATTCACATCAAAAAATTGTAAGAAAACGGACAGTTGAAGGCATGTAGGCCAAGTCCTAGATAATGGCTCAAACCATGGAAGCATCCTTCTTTTCTTACTAACTCAGAACATAGACAGGGCATTCTTGCAGGAAAAACTCTTAGCAGAAAATATTTCAAGGATAATAAAAAATGGACTAGCTAATGCTCTTGACATAAATTGTTATCTCTTGTTCTATATGTACGTGTGAATCGGAAATTCTATCCCCAGATCTGTTCATCTGTATCTGGTTCCAATTCATCTGCTTCCTTGGATGAACGGTGACTGTGACCTCGGTTATTGTTTTGCTTTCCTTACTATCATTCATATTTTGACTCCTGTAGATATAAGTTTAAAAAATTAGCTTGACCTACTTTTGGTCTCTAAAACTTTTAAAATATGTTCAATGGCAGGATATAAAGCATTAATAGATACGACCTACCAGCTAAGCACATCTCTTATATTTGATAAACTATCTCAAACATCTTCTAGGAATGCCAAAAATTACCCACTTTTCTTGGATGTTCCTTGGAATTGTTCCCTTATTCTACCTGAAAGATTAAGTGCCTCTAGTTATTTAAGCATTGTTGCCCTCAGCATGAAGGGCAGATTCAATAAACAATTACCTTGCACTGTAGCAGCCCTGACAAAGAGCCCTACCAGTCATCAAAAGAAAGTTAACACAAAGAGGCACCTGCCACTATAAACAGAGAGACGGGGGAAGACGTGTCCTTTTCTTCCCCATTCATCCAGAGCTCTGAGTAAATAATTTCCACAACTGAAATGTTCTGTACCCATTTTCTTCCATTTTACTCTCCATCAACTGCCAGCAATCAAACAAAACTCAGCACTTCTTAGGGCTTGGAGGACACATGCTGAAGGCATGTGCACACTCTTCCCACTCTGTTTTTACTGACACACATCTGCCTTAACAGATGCATACCATTTCACAGGGAAATTCTTAAAATACTGACAGCCCAAAGAAATCACAGTCTTATAGACTTTCAAGATATTTTCACTTTTTGCTGATGACCTTCCCTCTCTCCCTTCTGCTCTGTGGCAGACTGGACAGGGCTTGAGAGAGTTTTGAGAGACTGAAAAACTTGTATATCAGTACTGTTTATCTCCCCTCTTCCTAGATGCTATTTTCTTTCACTATCCATTATTGAGTGGGAAAATTGTTGAGGCTTGGATTTCCTCTTAGGGTCCAGTTTTTCTGTCAGCTCACAGCCACCACAAAGTCTCTGCTCCAGCATATCTTGGCCTGTGAGTGATTCCAAAGTCCAAAGCTTAGGGGTCATCTACAAGTATTTATATGTACTAAACAGAATAGAAATTTTTGCAAGACCTGAAGGTTTTGATATGGAGAAGTGTAAAAAAATTCTGCATCTCATATATTGAAGAGCAGATGATGGACTATAAAAACTCCGTATGATTTATGTGAATGAAAGAATATATTTATTTAAAATATTTAAGTAAATTAAATATTGCTGACAAAAAGGAGTACATCTGATCACTAATAAAGTATCCAATTTGACAAAAAAACATTGACGAGGAATGGAGAAAAATATTCAGAAGAAATTGAAAAAAAAATTCTGGTATGGGACTTGCTGTCACAGATCCTATTACCTGCTGTCACAGATCCTATTACCTGAAAATGAAAAACATACATGGATAATCCATGCTGTTCACAGAAATCTATTTTAATGCAGAAAATTACATTTATACAATGGATCAACTTGGCTACCAGGCATGTTTCAACGCAGTAAGTGCTAATCACTGGGGTAGTGTCTAAGAGCATGTGTGTGGAAGAGATGCTGTTATATCAGGCCACTTAGGCTCATTACTCTTCATGTTGCTGAACAGACAAGTTGAATCGGTGCCTTTTTTCTCTACAAAACCTCAATTTCGTGACTCTTGCTTAAGAAACTCTAGATCTACCTGTCCTTTCAGCACAGATTTCCCTTGAGATCTCTGGTGGGCTTTCACCAGGGAGCCCTGGAAAATCCTTACCTGTGAATTAGCTTAACAGAAACTTAAACCAACTGAATAATTTCACATTTAGCAACAAAAATGCATAAACCAAGAAAGAATTTGACAATTTTTGTGATATTGAGCTTTTTGCCTATCATTTAATTTGACTTGGAAACGTAAAAAGTACAAAGCAATAAAGTGCTATAGAATTGCCAAGACAAGAGCTCTTTTTAGACACTACCTAAGATCCAAGGTGTAGACTAAATCTAGGAACATTTGTGCTGACAGTATGCTGTAATTCTTGGTCCAAAATTTTTGATAGCATGCAATCAGATGCCCTACAATTAAGAAACTACATTTTTCTTAGAGATATATGTTCCATCACCATCTTTCCTTTACCACAATGGCCTCAAGTGATGCACGTCTTCTAGAGATAGAAAGATCACAAAATCCAGTCTCTTCCATACATAACACAATTCTATTTCCCCTTATTGAAATTATTATACTTAAAACCCTTATATATATTGTTTACAAAGTTATTAGTATTATAACATATAGATGTTAACACTTAGAGCTAACACCATCAAGAATTTTCTGTATTAAAATATATATTACTATCAATTTTCTATATTCTATTTTATTATGACTAAAGTAAATTATTATAAAATACAGTGCCTGCTTCCAAAACTATTTGTATTGCCTATTTAAATACAAGAATTTTTTTATAAAAGCAATGTTATTCATTTATTTTTAGAGATAAAAGAGGTAATATTTCAAGAATATTGTTGTATTTTACAAATATGTAAACTCGCTAAGATTTGCATAAAGTAAGGTAATTGAGCACATTCTTCAACTACTCATTGAATCTGGGGAGAACAGATGCTGCTTACTCCCAGAGGCATGCAGAAAAAGGGTGAAGAATACATTATATACTCAAATATGACCCTCTTATTAATACAATTTATTATGTCAGTCTGCAAGTGCTCCTTTTCATTTTTATGAGACAGAAAAGCTTGTAGGTATAGTAAAAATTATTAGGAACTAGAATTTCATTCTGATTTTAATATTTACGTAACTTTGGATGGGGTGTTTTTGTGAGGGTTTTAGGTGTTGATTGTTTTGTTTGGTTGTTTTTTTCAGTTACTCAAACTACTTCTCATGCCAATAGAAGCAGCTACAGTAAATCACCTTTCTCATTAATTGGTGTAGAGGGTTCCACGTAAATTTAAGCCTCACAGGTAAATGGATGAATGAGATTCACCTGCATTTTTCTTTAGATGTCTATCCAGTAAATTTTTTTCAAAAGCTGTTATTCTTTTTTTCAGTCTTTCACACATACATAACAATATAATTTCAGAGGCTATGGCTATCTTCAGAATGTGTGTTTCTTATTCCAGGCACGTAGGGCACTCGATCAACTGCCTACTTTCAAAAAAATAACAAAACTACAGTGGAAAAGGTTTCAATCTTGCCTTGTCACAGAAAAGACAGGTAGTGGAGGACAATGTTGTCATTCTGATAAAATTTCATCATAAATAAAAGTCCACAGTACATAAATCTTCTTAGTATGGAAAATTAGAGATCAATTACTCTGTTAATTCACATAGACATTAAATATTTTGTATGCACAGTTTCTGTAATTATGTTTGTATAGAAGATGAACAAATCCTGAATCTCAGCACTGCAAGAACAGGTTGCTCTGGTATAAATTAGCCGCAGTTTCATGATAGTCTTTCAATATTATGTAAAATGAATTTGATTATCCAAACAGTAATGCGAGTAGATGCTAACAAGCTCAACAGAAGACTAAGTAGTCTGAAATCAGTGATCCAGGTAACAGATATGTATTTTACATGTGCTCAGTGGTTTATAGTCCATGGTTTAGCAAGTCCATCCACACATTCCTGGCATCTAGTTATTTAAATTTTTAACTTACTCTGTTTAAAGTGACTTCCAATTTTCAGAAATGTGTTCCCAGAAAATTCTTATTGAACTGCTCAAAATATCGAGTAGTTCTCAAAGAACAGCTTAAAACAAGGTAATAATTTTACCTGTGGTTTGAGATTACAGGGTCAGAAATCAGACAGCTACAAAGCAAAATATTATAATGAAACATCTCTCCCTTGGGAAAGTGTAAGTATTGCTTTCAATATTCCCCTCATGATTCAAAAGCTTCGGTTTTTAAGACACAAAGTATCACTGTCATTTTCTTACTCCAGAAGAGAAAATTAGCAGCAGTAAAAACTTACAGTGTTCAACCTTGATTCCATTAACACATCTGAAGAATTCTTCTGCCTAGTCAAAACCCATAATGTTTGAGCTTTA
Organism: Gymnorhina tibicen; assembly: GCA_013399875.1. NCBI lineage: Eukaryota > Metazoa > Chordata > Aves > Passeriformes > Artamidae > Gymnorhina > Gymnorhina tibicen. The sequence continues at coordinate 273,691 of VXAZ01004020.1, forward strand.
TGTCCCAATATATGTCTGGAAATCTCACTTAATGCTCTCCATAAAAATAATACAAATAACCCTAGTAGAAGAACTCTACTTCTCTCTGAGCTCAATTGCACTTGGAAACTAGCATTTAAATATTGGAAAAAACTCAACTTAGATATATCTTTATCAGTATATCAACCCACAACCTTGGCAGGTCTAGAGATATTCAGCTGATGGATCACTAAGCCTATCTTCCAGTTTAGTTCTAATTACAGTCTCTTCAGGCAATCAATTTCAAGGGATTACATTATAACAATAACATTAAAAATAGATAACTTGTACCATTTCTCTTACAGTATATGCAGCACAGGCTATTCAGAAGGTAGAGCAATACATGACAGTCAGAAGCTCTGACTTTGGTGCTGAAGATACTGAAACGTTCCATACAGTTCAGACTCTGAAGCATGTTTAGGCTTTATTAAAAAAAAACAACAACAAACTAGCAGAAAAATAAATTTTAAAAAAGATCCTTATTTTTCTGACATTTAAAGTCACCAAAGCTACTTTCTTTACTGCACCCTTCCAGAATAAAATGCTAAGCCTGAAGGGAGGAATAAACTCCAAAATAAGAAACTAAAAAAACCTGTTTCAGAGGGGAATTTAAAAAACCCTAATACACTTGATTGTAGAAGGAAAGAAAGGTGGAGAGAACCATAATGTTAAAAGTTTACATGGGAGTTATTCCACATATTCTGGGTTATTTTTCTGCATAAACAAGATTTATGTAATTAAATTCTCTGCATGAAAAAGAGATGTAACTTCCCCATGGACTACTGAACTCCAGATTGAATATTCATGAAAGATAAGGGTTTTTTTTAAGAAGAGTAGTTCTACTTTTTACCACAGAATGACACAGAAATTACACTGAGAAATATATTTAAATGAGGTATTGGTAACATGCATTTCTCCACAGGATCTAATGCACATATTTCTCCCACAACTTTTCTTGAAATCTTGTTCTGTAAATGTAGTCCTCCAGTGCCATTATATTTCTACATGGAAAATTCAGACTATTTACACAATATTAAAAATTATTTAAAGGCAAGAAAATAGTTGATGTTGTAAAGACAGAAACTGTGGGAGAGGGAAATGTTGAAATTTTTCTCACCCTCTCCTTCAGTATAGAAATCAGAATTTGACTCTGACACCCAGCACAAGTTGTATCAGTGATATTGTCGAAAACCTTAATACTAAGTTGACTAAATATTACTCCCCTTAATGGTTGTAATTCTCATCATCATCTTACAAGTTTGAGATTTCAGTATTTGATCAGTAATATCATTATTTTCTACTCCTGGAATTACTACCTCTATGCCAAAATAAATGAGCCTTAATCAGTTTTGGATTGTAAACTGAAACAGCAAATTCTGGAATATGAAGCACCATAAATATAGACATGTAACAGATCAAACAGTGTGCAGTATTCAACACAATTTTTTTAAAAGGGTATTTTCTTAACTGTTCCTTCGTATTTATTTTGATATCTAGTAGTCACTGTTAATTCAGAATTGAAAAAAACTTGCCTTGGACTGCTTAAGTCTTGCCCTTTGGGGAAGCTATTAGTATATGATATCTGATTACACGAAGGATGGCAGTCAGAGAAGAACTTAGGTATCTAAAACCTATGTAGTTACCTAAAATCTTCAGATGAAGAGGTATAATAGGTTCAAACACACTTTATTTGTTCATTAATGAGTGTTATTTCCCTAAATTTGGAGAAGTGTGAAAAATGGGAAAGAAGAAAATATGCCTCTTAGAAGAGACCAGTCCTTGTACAAAAGCCAAAGTCAAAATGCAGTAACTGTGGTTGTATTTTGGGATGCCTTGTTCTTGAAAGTGCTGTGGAGACGTGGGATATACTGTGACAGATAGGCCTGCTTTTGCATTTGTTATTATATGACATTTTTCTTTACTAAGATACAGTATTGCAGAGGGAAAGATGATTTGTTTGCCTTTTCCTGCCACTTAATCTGTAGGTCTTCCTGGGCCGCAGAGGCAGAGTGCAGGCAGATATGACTGGGAGGGGTGGTGGTGACCTGGGAAACCACACCACTGCAGGGGCTGAGGGGCTCCTGAGAACCTCAAGGGGCATATATAGAGATCTACATGTCCTGCAAGTTTGAAAAACTGCTTGTAGACATCTGGAAAGGATCATGTCAAACTTATCACAATTTAGACATCCATTGAAAAGATTCTGGTCCTAGGAAGAAATCTGGGTTAAAGGATGTTCTTTTCAAAGGCACAATAGGCTGATTTTATAGCAGAGTGAAGGAGGCTGGCTTTCAACTCTATGTCTCCTCTGATTCATTCTGAGCTTTATACAAAAAATATCTTGACTCAACTTGTAGTCTGATAGAACCAAATTTCAAAGGTCCACAGCACTTCTGGGGGGTTTAGGGTGTTCACTGCACATGAACTTCCCTGTCTGCTTTCTCTCTCTCTTTCATATCCTTTCAAAAGGTACCATATTCATGTAAAATTGGTCTATCGGTAAAGGAGTACTTTGGAAGCAGCAGGTCTAGGTTTAGGCCCTCCTCTGTCAAACCATGTTCAAATCCATGTCCATCTTCTGCTTTTACAGAGAAAAGTCTGAAAAGTATGCAATACACAGTATTCCATTTTTTATGCAATAGCTGTGCCACTGGTAATTGCCAGGAAATGGAGAAAATAATCCAATTCATTTCAAAAGCTCACCCCAGAGCTATACTAAAATACTGACATAGACATGTCTATTGTGCAGCAAAGAACAAAGTATATTAGAGACAGAACTTTGAGAGGAGTTCCTGAATTTCAGTACCTGCTTATGAATTTTATTCATTAATTACTTGAGGTAAAGTATGTATGTAAAAACTTCTATATTGCACAGGTAAGGCCATAACCAGACTACACTCCCATACTTCTTCCCTAATTTCTAGAGATCATTGAGAGTAAAAAATTATATGTTTTGGATACTTCGTAAATTTTCATAGTAATCCGTTATTCAAAGGTTTCACATGACTTAACGGAAAATGTATACCTTTTCTTCCAAGTAAGTTTGCTTTGGAGTATGAGTTATTGGTTTTACAGGTGCCTTTCAACATTAGTGGAAATTGCAGTCTTCAAGAAAGGAATACTGTACTGTCCTCAGGAATCATACTTACCTACATGTCAAAAAGTTTTGATGGGGGAAGTCTCAATGAGAACTATACCATGATATCTTCTAACAGATTAGAGAGGAAAATTATTCCTGCTTGCAGAAAGACCCATAAACATTCATTTTACAAGCTTCTGAGGATTTAGATACATCAACACAGGTGCTGCTGGGCCACTCCTTTGCTGTTTTCCAAAATTGCTATATGAAAAAAGTTCCTCAGTCTCTTTGTCAGAAATATTTCATGTTATAATTTTATTGATGTAATTTGTGTTATTAGTGAAATAGCTGAACAGTGTTTTCAATAATCAAGTAGTAAGTTGCATTATACTAATTGGGAAAAAATTCAGTGTAGACACAAAGGATAATATACTTTAGAAAATATGAGGCTAAACAAATTTTCAAAGAATCAAACTCTAAGGCGAATTTAATATAATCTATAATTATTTTGCAAGATATTTTTGTTTATTAAGACTTCGCTCACAAAATGTGGTTTATATACTACTTATATCCAGAAGCATAATAAAATATACCATCTCTATCCTGAAAGATTCCCAGCTCTGCTATTTAGGGTAGTAAAAGACTGTACATAAAACAAGCTATTATTTTGATGATCAAGAAAATGTATTTTGCAGTGTAATTAATTGTCTGTAAAAAGGATTTCTTTTCAAACCCTGTGATTAGAGCCTCTTTAGAAATACCTTTTTCCTCCACAGTTTTCTACATTCTGTTAATTGTATCTATCTGAATCTCTCTCTGCAATTTTTCTGCTTATCAGAAAAGATGCTTAATGCATTGGGATTAGCCTATTGGATGGATACTTATAATTTACATTTTATGAAAGAGTTTCACACTGTTCTAAACAGTTCTTCCTTTATTATATTTCCAGACAATGCTAATAACAAAAGAAATTGTGTATTTATTTTTATCACTGAATAAAAGAATCAGATTGGTACAGGAAATGTGATAGAGAGGGTAGCCTTAAGCAGAGGTATATAAACCAGTCAAAACTGGATCAAAAGTAGACAAGGAAAGGCCTTACAAAACTCTGCAAGATGGATAGGTTTGTATAGATTGCTGAAGCTTACACAGAGTGAAAAGACACTGTCTGTTCAGCCTTGTATGTAGAACTTACTATTAAATGTGCATAAGGAGCTTTTTTCTCTTTCTGAAAAAATAGTATTCCCTTGCTTCTTTCAATCAACAGAGATAAAAATGGGGTTCTTCCCCTATATGACTTATAAAATCTATTATTTTTAACTACATAAGTATTAAAGACATTAATTCTATTTTCTTTTCAACCCAAATTTCCAAAAGGTTTTGTTCTTCCTATACAGCTTTCTCTTCAGACTTAACAAAAGGAGTGACACAGCATAAAAGTTTCAGGAAAATTCACCTGGAAAGAATATATACTATACCTACATTGGGCAAAAAATAAGATGTGCTGCTGGGCTATTTTCTAAAAATTATTTCATTATTATATATTCACTATATATTTCATCATATATCAACCATATTAAAGTACATGTTACCAATATTTTACAGCAGGGGTGGTAGTTGCTTGTGAAATGCACCAATTTCCCCCTTTTCTTTCAGATACTTAATTTCTACTGTAAGTTTATAGAATGTTTTGAAGAAATCATGAATATGATGGGGAAGAGGGGTGAATTAGTTATCATATACTCCAGAAGTGAGATATGCTTACTTTCAGTGTCACCTTGTGCATGCCACACACGGTAGACCAGAGTATAATGAGCATGATACGTGTGAAAAAATGTTTCATACTAGATAAGAATCCAAGGATTGTCTACAAAACAGAAAAATTAAAAGTACTTCTGAGTTAGTAAGAATTGAAAACTTCAAATTAATAATTAAGGCTAAGAAATAATAAGAACAACAATTTAGTGGGTGAGATGCAATGGTATGTTCTGAATCAGCTGAAGAAGACCTGTTAGAATCAGTAAGGTGATTTCTGCTCAAAAAGTACAAATGCTCAAAAATACAGTGTTTACACATACCATCCAAAGTTCACCCTGCTAGGAACAAAGCAGACCTTCTGCCAGGGTTGGCTACACATTCCTTCTGTACAAGACACTCCCTGGGAAAAGAGGGGAGTTTGCATATGCTTCTGTATAAAACTGGGAGATGATCAGAGAGTGCAGACACTCAGAGGAGCTCATGAGTTCTCTAATCTAAACCATATACCAGCCTTTGGAATCACCCTGTCTGGTAAAGGTAGTGGTTCTTGTTTCTGCTTTGAACAGCACTATAAGCCTGAAAGATATAAGACTGCTTACAAAATGACTGGAAGCAAAATTAGTAAGATCCTTGAAAAAGTATTCCTGGACTTTTGTCATATCAAAGTTTGAGCAGGTACAAAAGCTTCTCATTGGCAGATTTCAATCTGTCATCTGACCACTGGATTAATTTTCAGTTATGCTGACTTGTTCCAACATTTACAGGTCTGCAATTTTTTCTTTTTGCCTCAGTTGATTAGATTTTGATATGCCTGTGCAACAGGGCAAAACCAAAATACAAATGCTCCCTGAAATTCATAGCCCAAATATCAGAATCAGGTAAGCACTAGAAACCCTTTGTGGTCAGGAATGAATTGTTCAGTTTGATTGGGTTTGCTTTGTTTTGTATTTAAGTTGAATACAAGGGTTTTGTTATTATTATAATACTTCAGAATAGAAGTAAATGGAAAGTCCTCCCTGAGGTACATTCTGAAAACTCTTAAGAAACTGGGTTTCATGCACAGTCAGGAATATGGGGTCATTGAGAAAAATTTAGATGTTAGACATCTGCTTCTATGCTGTGGCAGCCATGAGTTTTATTGGCAATATCCTTGTTTGTTTTGTAACTTAAAAATAAAAAATAACGACATTGACAGGAGTTAAGTGGAATAAGCTCCATATTTTGTGGTTTGTTTTTTTTTCCCTGACTTTCTGTCCTTTCTTATATATATTTTTAAGGAATTATTATCAGTGTAATACTCACATTCCCAAAGCCCATTTTCCTTGTCAACCTGAAAGTTGTCTTCCCAAAAGGAATCAAAGGGAAAAATGCCATTGTAAAGTATTTCACTTCCAAGTTGAGGAGCAAGTAAAATGCCAGCAGCTAAGGTGCAGATGCGATTTTGCTGCAAACAATGAATTTGTTTTCCAATTTATTTCTCAAATTTTCCTCCAGAGACTCTCACCTAAATTTCCTTACTCCTCTCTAGCTCTGGAATAAATTTAATGCCAGGAAATCTATTTCAGTAATGTTAATCCCAGTAGATACATAAATTTGGATGTTCCTTTTCAATCATATTGCTAGGGAAAAAAAAGTAACATGCCTAGATCACTATGTGAATAAAAGAGTGTCCTTTTATAACAAATCAGGAATTAAAGCTACAGAATTATTACAAGGTGATATTTACAGATTTTGGTCCCTAAATTTGACTACCAGGCCAGTACTGTGTGGCATGGGCGACATATGACTTCTGTCAGGAGGTAAGCTGACCTCTGAAAAAAAGATGAATTGATTTTTTTTCCAGTTAATGATAAAACAGTACTGGAAATAAAGAATATTATCCTTCATCTACATTTTTTTTTGGATCCTATGAGCAGCTATGTTGCTTAGGGTGCTTAAAATATTTGTGTACCACAAACCCCTGGAATTAAGTGGTCTCCTTGGTTTTAAATATTGGTGCATCAAAAGTAATGCTCAGTTCTCTGCCTTTCCGTGAGTTTAAGACAGAAAATATAGATGAGTTTCAGAAAAAACAGCATAAAGAGTGAAAGACTCTGGAATAATCTTGCTATAGAAGCCGTATCACTTTGGAGCATTGTAAACATACTAAAGTTTGCCTAATATATAATGCAGAGGAAATCTGACTGGTAGAAATTTGATCAAAAGTGAGGTTCTGTGATCCAGAAATAATTTCTTGGCACACTGTGATAACAGAGTAAGAGACACCTGTCACACCTGACTACACATTTCTGATTTTTTGTCATCTGAAGCATCTCTATATACACACACTTCTAGAACATTTATAGGTTTCCTAATACATCAGATACATGGTTTTGGTTTCCTGTTGTATCAAAAAATGAAGGAGGAGAGGACTTCCTGAAGAGAAATACACATCATCCAGACTAAATCCATTAAAATGATGATGTGAAGTGATTAGAGTATATGCTATTCATTCAAGCATAACAAGAACTCTCTAGATGGAGAAAAGCAGGAGTGAAAATTGGATATGTTGTGATGTCATAAGGGCAAAATAAAAAAAAATTGTTAATCATAGATTTTAAATCTTCTAAGGCTGGAAAACACTACTTCTTCACTGCCTTTGGAGAGAAAGGCAAAACATTTGGAAAATCCTTGCTATATAAGTAATTTGGAAATTACTCTAAACACTCTACCATATAGTTGACCTTTCAAAAAGTGAGTTTATTCACAAACATATAAAATAGGAGCAGCATTTTAGTGAAAATAAACTATCTGAATAAGTGAGTTGTAGATCTGGATTTATATATAGAAAAAACCCATACACATATATCCCAGGTTCAATTCTGCTGTGGATTAACTTTCGTTGTGTAAAAAAGTCTACAGCATGATGCCAGCTTGTTGCCACATTGTAGGAATAAACAGCTATTTCCAGTCATGGAAAGAGGAAGGGAGGGGAATAGAAAGAGCAAGGGCAGGAATGGGGGCAGATAGAAAGGAAAAATATTTCATTGTCTTAGTAAACCTTGAATTCTCTCAGAAAAAAAAAAAAAGTAATCAGCAGCATGACTACAATTTTCAAGGAATGAACTTCTTTCTAGAAACAGAGAAACTCAGCTACACAATAGCAATAACACATTTACAGTGGTTACACACTTGGAAAAGAATTGTCAGAATGAGCAAAACAAAATAACTTACGTGGAAGGCAGTTTCAAGACAAAGAACATTCAAAGACAGCAAAGAAGGATTAAAAAGTAAGACTAATAAAGAAGCACTGAGACAAACCACAATTCAATGTTCTTTCTGTAGACTTTCTTTATTTATTACATTTCAGATGATTGAAGTCACAATTTTCAGATCTATGTAAAACCCACATGATCTAGTAAAGAAAAAGGCATAAACCTGATATTATAAAGGAAAATGCACTATTACATAAATTCTATTGGATGGACTAAAACACTCAACTTACTTAAGCCACAGAATATCTATAAATGAAGAGAAACAATTGTCTTCCTCCACAGGAAATATATATAGAAATACTTTCTTGAAACATGTGTATGCAAAATCAAGCAGTTTTATAGATCAAGTAATCAGAAAACTAAGTTGATTTAGTCTTTAAGGATTAGAAGGTCTTATATTCCCACTAGAGAGAATGCAGTTAAAGTAATGGCTGAAGATCTGTTCTTGAATGACAAAATAGTATAGCAATACTGGCAGAGTTACCCATTGCCCTCTTCTGCTGATTCTATCATGCCAATGAGCTAAAGAATAACCTTTGTCAATTAACCAACTGGGGCACCCACTCCTTCCTAAATTTAACTGTTAATTACTTCCTGTGAAGTGTGAGATTTTAATACATTGTTTTTAGGTTATTGCAAAAAAAGAATTAGTCTAACCTTTGATCTGAGCTTGAAATCGGTGTTAGAAACACTGAAGTACACTTTACAACAGGGTAGAAAAATCAGATTAGTTCTATGGGTACTCTGATGAAAATTGATAATCAGTTGTCATTTCATTCCCTTCAAATAAGGTTCAAGCATTTAATATATAAAAGCTATATAGTTTTGGGATAATTTTGGGATAGCCACACTTTTAAGGAAGAATTCAGAGCTGATTCAAGTGTCACCGGTCATGGGTTACAGATCAAACAGAGGTTTAAACAATTGTAAATGTAGCTGGGTTTGATTTAATTGAAAAGAAACAAGATCAAGAAGGTAAATTGTTAACAGCATCTCAGATAAAGTCATGGAGGAGCTTGACTTTGTCATCTTAAATGTTTAGCCTCTACTCAGCAAAAAAAATACACGCCAAGAGGATCGTGAACATTAGTTTATTGCCTGAAACAGCAGCAGTTTTAATTGATTGACAAATGAACAGAAACAAAGAATAAAAAAAATAAATGAAAACACTCCAAGAATGGGCAGTTTTGTAATTGGAAATTGTAAAGGTCATTGAACATGGCTTATTGCTATCTGTTTGAATGGAATAATTGTTTTGTGGAAACCTTTATGTGGAGCCAGGATAGAAGCAATATTGACTCTCATAAATAAGAGTGTTTTTTATTAATACTTTGAGCATGAGTGGACATAGCAAATGTGGAGTTGTGCTGATTCTGTAAAAAGTGTCAAAACATTTACAAAACAATACTAATATGCACTTTTGATTCAGTCTGAGATTATGCAAAATATTTCTGGGGAATATTGTTAATCTGGGTAACAAGAAATAAAAAGAAAAAAATATTTAGGAGATTAAGAATGAGATTATTAATTTAACTGAAAAATTACTTTTTTGCAAATAAAATAGACATTCATTGGTCCTGCCTGACCAGCTTAGGTGCATGCTAATATGGAGTCACTAACTACATCAGTGGACAAGGGAAGGGCTACAGATGTGATTTATCTGGACTTCTGTAACTCTTTGACACAGTCCCCCACATCCTCCTTCATTCTAAATTGAAGAGAGACGGATTCGAATGGTGGACTGTTAGGTGAATCAGGAACTGATGGGATAGACACATCCAGAATAGTGGTGAACAGCTCAGAGTCCCAGTGGGTGGCAGTAACAAGTGGTGTCCCTCCAGGGATATTAATATTGGGATATTAGTCTTCATTAATGATATAGAGAAAGGGATTGAGAGCACCCTCACCAAATCTGCAGATTTGAGAGCACCAAACTGAGTGGTGCTGTTGACACAACAGAAGGATGGGATGCCATCCAGAGGAACATGGACAAGGACAAGGGGGCCAAGGAGAAAGTTATGCAGTTTAACAAGACCAGGTAGAAGGTCCTGTACATGAGTCAGGGCAACCCCCATTATCAACACAGGCTAGGGGATGAACAGATGAAGAACAGCCCTGCCCAGAAGGACTTGGGGATGCTGGTGGGTGAGAGGCTGGACATGACCCAGCCATGGGCACTCACAGCCCAGAAACCAAACGTGTCCTGTGCTGCATCCAAAGCAGCGTGGCCAGAAGGGCACTGGTGAGGCCCCACCTGCAGTGCTGCATCCAGGTCTGGGGTACCCAGAGCAAGGAAAGGCATTGACCTGTAGGAGTGGACTCAGACAAGGACACCAAGATCATTAGAGGGGTAGAGCACCTCTCCTATGAGGAAAGGCTGAGAGAATTAGGATTGTTTAGCCTGGAAAAGAGAAGGCTTTGTGACTTAATTGTAGCCTTCCAGTACCTGAAGGGACCCTACCGGAAAATAGAGAGAAACTCTTTACAAGAGCATGTAGTGAGGACAAGGGGGAATGGCTTCAAACTGAAAGAGTAGGTTTAGACCAGATATTAGGAGAAATTCTTTACTGTGAGTTTGGTGAGGCACTGGAATTTGTTGCCTAGAGGAGTTGTGTATGTCCCATCTCTGGAAGTGTTCAAGGCCACGTTGGATGGAGCTTTGAACAACCTGGTGTACGGGAAAGTGTCCCTGGCCATGGCAGAGGGGTTGGAACCAGATCATCTTTAAGAACATTTTCCAACCCAAAATACACTAGGATTCTATGATTTATTATATAAAAATGAAAAAAAAATTAGATGACTTGCATAAATTCATAACCTCAAATCCCCTTTTCAGTGCTTCTGATATTATTAATACACTGTTTGAAATATCCCAAACACCAGTGTTTAAATCATTATTGTCCCAAATCTGACATCAATACATGAAATTATTTTCATTGGGAATGCATACAAGTTCTTCAATTTCCTTCTTAAGTAGAAATATGATTCTCCACACTATTTTGCTATGAGTGTATGTACAGACATATATGTAAGCATACATAAACTCTTCAAGAGTTAGGAAAAAACTCTTCTTTTTGGGGATAATCTTCAGCTAAAGACATATCTTTTTTCAGATATTTATTTTTTTCTGATATTTAGAACATTTGTTTCAATCCATAACCTAAGAACAGATGCCCATGTAGACATTCTTTATGCTTACACATTTCTCAAGAAAGAAATATCTCTATCCTTTTCCTCTGAACAACATATTTTTGATAATTAATATGTGATGTAGTAGTTTAAATTTAACCTAGTTCTTTATTTGTGTGAAAAAATTCAATAAAGCTTCTTTCAACGGACTGAAATTTTATTATTCTGTTCTGACTATGTCATCTTATATGAAACTGAAATCACCACATCCTATTACAGTGGTTTGAAAAATGATTCAATATGCAATTTAAAATGCTGACTATTCATTGCAAATTGAGAAATCATGTCAGAGAAAACCCCTGTTTGAATCAGAAGTGAGTGTGAAAACCAAATAAAATCTTTTCAGTCACAATTCTGGTGTTTGTCACTTTATCTTCTCTAACTTTAGCAAGCTAAGCTTTCACAACAGAAAGTCACTGTGAATTATCTTTAGCTTGCCTCTTGAGGGATAATTATTTCATATCACTTGTGTGTCAAAGATGGAAGGTTTCAAATCAGTCCTGGAACTGGTTATTCCTCATAATGAAGTAACATTTGAAGGGTTCATTACTCTGTTATGCATTTCTGCTAAACCATACTGAAGGTTTAAACCTAGCCCAACAAGTAATTTGTTTTTTGTACTATATTAAATACTTTCTTGTCATTTTAATATATTGAAATGTTTTTCCTTTTGTGTGCTGTCCTACAGCCAGTTTTCACTTCACAGGAGTGGAATTGAAATGAGCTTTCTGAAAACAAGTTTTCTATTAAAAAAATTGAGAACCATTTCACCAAACACTTCACAGAGTAGATATTTACATCGGCCCTGGTGCTCCAGACTTGCTTTAGTGTTATCGGGGAAGATGGCACATAAATCACTCTTTAAGGAGTGCCTATTTCTCCCACTTTAGCTATAAAGGGAGTTCAGATGTTCAGTACTCTGTTCAGCACACAGATGACCAATGCCATGGAGGTACTCTCAAGTATCCCACCTCGTCTCCCTTCAGAAGACCGCAGGTTCTGCATCCAATATTTCAGGCCTGTTCCAGATAGCTTAAGGCAACTCATGTTCTTTTATGTTATCACAATTTAAAAGGGCCTGTGAGCCAACAAAGTAGCTCAAAGGTCCATGTACAGGTACCTGGAGTGGGATGCAGTTCAAGATTAACATCTTTCAACATAGATTTACTGTGTGTATGTGAGCTCTTTGTAGGCACCATTATTGTCAGAGGTCATCTATGGCTTCATATGACTCCCACAGAGGCAGGTAGTGCCTTTTGAAATATTCTGAGATATTCTAAGGTATCTGAGAGCTCTGCAAAGACCTGGAAGATAGGATAAATTCTTCTTGTATGTTCCTCTGGATTGACAGGTAAAGGCCAGCTGCCCAGAGACAGCTCAGGATATCTTAGGAATCCTTGGGGGCCCAGTTGATTTGTACTTAGGAAAAGCAATGCATCCTTGCAGAGAATCTGCTCAAACTGTGGTAGACACCTGGTGTCTTCTCACCTGAATTACTTCCTAAGCTTAACTGAATAAGGACTTATAATTTTGTATAAACATAACTCTATACTGACACTTCAGATGACTTAGTACTTCTTGTCTAAGGGTACATATAATATTCTGATTCACTACCACCCTCCAAAAAACCTCAACATAAAGATTCTATTTTTGTGAGATATTCAAACTTCTTTTCTCAAATGTGAAGGTAAAAGTCATTGTAAAAGTCTCCCTCAACAATTCTATGCCATTAATTTAATCAACTTTATTATTCTTTCTCTAATACTAATTTTACCATTGAACATTCATAAGAAATTTTCACTTAAGTCATACCCTTATTTATTTGTCTGTAACATAATTGACTGCATATGCTTGTAAATACCCTATTTTTCAGTCCCTGTTATATTCCCTTTCCTCTCTCCTTCAGTCTCTCAGAGGTCCTTTTAGATGTCACATTTTGCCAACATTCTTCCCCACTGTGAAATACTGCAGAATTAGGACCGTTTTAATGAGCTACCTACCATATTAACCAGCTGTAACTGTTTAATACCTCACTTTACTCTGGGGGACATTACTTAAATTTAAGTATGTGAAAATATAACAGTGACCTCAAATAGCTATTTCTACTTTTATTTCTTAACTTCCAATTTTACGGGTCTTTGGTATAATTTTAGCTGAGTACTGTTTCAGTCAGTCTAACAGACTCCTTACACATTGAGTTTACTCCTGACACCCTCCTTTTACACTTAATTAACTTGATTAAATATTTATACTGCTGTCACAGCCTATGTCCCTATCGAGATTGAGGTCCTGTTGTGTTAACTGCTAGGTACAGTACAAACACAGAAGTCCATGATATTACTTACTTAAGAAAAATATTGTTAGCTTTCTGTGAAGAATTACTTACTATATGAAATATTACTCAATCTTTCTATTAGAAAATAACCTTGTTTAATACAAAGGGTTTTAATTTGAAGGAAAAATTATATCGTTTTTCACACTTAAGGATTAAGATGGCTGTCTGATTACAGCAGTAGTAGTATCTTACCTAAATTATAATTATGAATATTATCATTATGTTCAATCACCATGACCATCAGTACTTACTACAAGGTATGCAAAAGGAGAAATACAAATAGCTTTATAACAAGTAGCAATTCATATGCATTGTTAGTGGCAAAATAGACCATAAATCAGACTTTTGCATTCACAGGAAGGAAGAGTAAATATGGAGCTCATACATTAGTTTCTAAAGGAGCTCATACATTATGTATCTCACATATCTCAGAAGCAAAGCAGCAAAAAAATAAGTTATCTAAGAACACACACAAGAGAAAATTTTAATCCTTATGCATATTCCACTGCATATACTAAGCTCGTATTATTTCTGAGTAAGTTACTGAGATAGCAAACCAAGTGAATAAGTTCATAGCAGAGACTGGTAGGGTAGGATAATAATCTAAGCATGGCAAAATTCCCAGTTCTACCAAATTAACAGAAACAGCAATAATCTTGATATAATCCAAATTTAAGGTTACACAGTTTTTATTTAGACTTGCAAGAAAATGAGAGAGAACCTGACAGTTATTTAAGTAGTAATTACAGATCCTGTAATAATTCAGAAACTAAATATGCCATTTTGTTCAGAGAACTTAATTCCCAGTTTATATGAGGCACCAAAGAATTATGGCTGCTTTGACCATCACCTTGTAAGAAGCATACACTCATAAAATCGCTACATATCACAAATTTTGGTCACAAATCTCCTCGGATACCTATATTCTGAGCTGCCTCAGATTAAGGAACCTATTGCAAATTGCAGATGTGTTCCTAAATTCTGCCTATACACCTGGGTGCACTCAATCCATAAGGCATACTCCTCCTATTTAAAAAAAAGGTCGGTGACCATGAAGAGCCAATCTGAGACAGAATGGCTTTAGGAACTGTAATGGAATATGCCTAAGGCTTAAAGATGACTAATGTATCTTAAGCACAATTAACAGATTGGGATCCTATAGGGGTTAGGTGAGTGTGATAAATTAACAATCACTGATAGACTGAGATTAGATAAAATGTCTCTATTGTAAGTTTCCTAAAGATAAGATAGTAATTATTTCAATGATATCCTCAAAAGGAAAAAAAAGCAAAAAATAGGGCTTCAGAACAGAGTTTAAAGGGAAGGATAAGTTTTATGAAGTTTTTGTGTATGTGAATATACTGTCAAACAGTATGCAACCAGTGTAAAACAACAGCACACAGTATTTGGCATCAGTCACAAACTAGTAGTTTTCAGCATTTACCTCTGTTTGGTGACTAAATAGCTACTATATCTGTTGGAAAGTAGCATGAAAACCAGAGCTATTAAGACTTCCAAGCTGTGATACATTTATAAAAAGCATGTTTTCCCAGTGTAGTGACAATGTTAAATAAATATGTGTTCCCTTAGCTATTCTGAGATCTGGATGAAACTAAACACCTCATTCAAGATGGTAAGTAAATAGATTACTTTTAAAATTGTCTGCATGTAATGAATTCCCTGTTTAAGTAAGGTAAAACAAAACACAATTAATATAATTCAGTCTTCAAGTGAAGTGCTTAAATATCAGGCTACTTTTGGGAGAAACAAAAAACATTGTTAGCTACAAAATACTGCTTTGCAAATATTTCTTGATGGCCTGATTTTTATTTTTTTAAAAAGTAAAATATTCACCATACAAAACTGAAATAAAACGAGAACAATATTCAATTGGTAAAATATTCAGAAGGGCTTCAAGGCATAAGAGCCAGAACATCTTCTGCTGTCAATGTTGCACATATTTGAAAGTGCACAAGTCAAAAGACCAACCCTTCATCTTCAGGTATTAGGAAAAAAAATTGTTCTGTAATATTGCTGAAGCTTGTCACTTAGAAAAAGCAGAATTCCCTATTCAGCCTCCTGTTTGAAGATGCATATGTCTTTTTGGCAAAACAGGGAAAGACTGTTTAATTTCTGAATGGGTTAGAAATGACTGTCTGTAGACAGGGATGTCTATCAGGATGACAGGGCATTTGTTTTCTCTCTCAACTGCTAGGCCACCAGACTATTAGTTCTTTGCACTAGATAAAAAGATAAATTTGCATCTGGAGGACACCTTTACATTTGCTCGAGATTTTCTGATAGTCTTGCTCTTCTGGTACCCAACATTACTGATCTAAGCTGACAGATCAGTTAGGTTGCAGAAGTGTGTGGTCACACTTCTCCAGCCCGCTGTGAGCTGAGGCCATGCACCACCTCTGTGTAATCTGCCTACTCCTCCCTCCACTGAGGTGGGATGGCTGGCTGGGCCTGCCGATGAGGCTCAGCAGTTCTTGCCTTTTGGATAGACACTTTCTTCCTGAGTTTCTCCAAGGTTTTCAATTCAGTTTCCCAGAGACTCCTTCCAGAGAAACTGATGCATTATGGTCCAGGCAGGTGGGGATCTATCTGTCCAGTGGCATCCAGAGGGATAGTTGTAAATAGCTCCTTTTCAAAATGTCATTGTGCCACAAGTGGAGACCCCCAGGGATCAATATAGGGCCCAGTGCTGTTCAATATCTTAATAAGTGATCTGGAATGGGTTTAATATAACCTGATGAAGTGTGCTAATGTTAGTAAACTGAGTGGGGCAGTGAACACTCGGAAAGAGAAAGTCACTTTTCATTAAGACCTGAATATGCAGGAAGAGTGGGCTAACAAGAGCCTTACAAAGTTCAAAAAGGAGAAATGTAAGGTCTTGCACCTGAAAAAAATAATCCAGAAATAGAGCATAGGATGGCATCCGCCCAGCTGGGGAGCAGCTCTGTGGAAAGGGACCTGAGGGTGCTTGTGCTCATTGTGAGCGAGCAATGCTGCTGCAGCTAAGAAAGCCAGCAGGATGCTGGGGCTGAGTCAACAAGGGCATCACCAGCAGAGATCACCAGTTCCCCATCAGATCAGATTATCCCACTCTGTCCAGTGCTTGTCAGGCCACACCTGGAATAATGTGTTCAGATTTTGTCCCTGCTTTTCGAAATAACTGTCATCATGCCAGAGAGGGTCCAGATAAAGGCTACAAAGATGATCAATGGTTTGGGAAGTCTGCCATGTGAGGAAAGGCTGAGAGAACAGGGTTTGTTCAACCTTGAGAAAAGAAGGCTGAAGGGAGACCTGATCACTATATTCCAGTATTAAAAGGGTGTCTATGAAGAAGATGGAGACTCCCTTTTTAAAAGGAATCACATATGAAAGATGATGGACGATGGGTACAAGTTACTCCTGAGGAGACTGCAATTTTTCAAAATGAGGGCAATCAGTTATTGAAATAATCTCCTCAGGGAAGTAGTGGATTTCTCAACATTGGACACTTTTAAAATGTAGGGGGTGCTGGGCAATGTCTAGACAATGTTTTTACCAAGAACGTTTGAACCACGTGATCCTTGAAGTACCTTCCAACATTTTATTCAATGAGTCTATGATTCTACGAACAGTTATTTTGGACAGTCTCATAAAGAAGAAGCGCAGATGGTAAGGGGATGCAGGATACCATATATATCTGTATACATATATGTAAATATATGTATACATATGGTATATATGATATATATGTTCTCTTTCATCCAAAGATATTAAAAGTGAAATGGTAAACGGAATGGCTACTAGGTGTTATCAGGCTATTTATGGCTTAATTTTTACTTAATTCTCTGAATTACAAATAAATAATCTAAATAGTTTCCTCAACTATTCTGAAGTACTTTATGGTCTAGGTTATATATTAATTATGCATTTCAGTTTAATTAATTTTCAATGTTTGTGCACAGTCCAGAGCAGACTGCTCCCAACCTTTCTTTCATTGCAATTCTACTCTAGCTGATTTTAGAACTCTGTGCACATTAATGTTTTGGGTTTATGTTAAAAATGTTTAGAGATTCACTGCAGTAAATTGACACTTCTTAATTCCTAATGTGATTTTCAATTTGCAAAGACTCCCTCTGGAATGAGGGAAGGGGATACATCAAATAATATAAAATAAATTCAAGTTTCTCCATCCAAAGTAGAGAAAAAATAATAAGAAACACTCTACATATAACAAAAACTTTTAAAATATTATTTACAAATTATACACAAGAAACATACATAGTTAAATAAAAAAATCTTTATTTCCTATTCTTTCCTCTTTATCTAAGCTGTTATCTCTTTTGTCTTTGTATCTTGTTGGCCATCACACAGTAGTAGTGAATATTCACCATTGATTTGATTCAGCTGACTGCAGTTCTAAGAAGATAACACAATAATATCAATAATGGATAATATTAATATATTAATAATATATCTAAAATGGAAATAGCTTTCCATTGTGCAGTGATCTTTACTGTTCTTGCTTCTGTCCCTCAGAAAATGGCAGAACGTCTCACTGTTCAAAAACATTAGTTTTATTTATTTCAGAATCAGCAGACTTTCTTGTCCCCTGACTACACAAAAAGGTTTGAGACAAAAAAATATATTGATTGATATATATGTAGCTGTCAAAAGTAAACCCTTTAAATGATTCATTTTCAGTGACAATCCTAATAGCTCTTTTTCTCTAATACCTTATCAGCCCATACTCAGATAAGAATATACAATACATGAAGATTTGCAATCTTCACAAAGTGTCTACAACTGCATTTTTATAAACGTCATCACCTGCTCAAGACAGACAAAAACCTACACCTTCTGCCCAGGGAAGTGGTAGAATCACCACCCCTGGAAGAATTCAAAAGGTGTGTGGATGTGGCACTTGGGGATATGGGTTTATGGTGAACACAGTGATTCTGGGTTAATGGTTGGACTTGCTGATCTTAGACTTCTTTTACAACCTTAGATAGTCTATGATTTTGTGATTCTATGATTTGTAACTATGACTCACAGTCACTTAGCAACAGAAAACAAATACCCTAAACTTTTTGCTGAACCCTTTACTGTTCTAGTGGACCACTGAAACTTACATTCCTAAAAAATTCAACTGCAGATTTTATCAGACACAGCTAAGTAACAAGATCCAATTTTTCCATGTTTAGACTGCTGTGATGAAAAGAACGGAGAATTTACTCATGAGACTTCACTGAAAGAGCTCTGTAACAGAATATGATTTCTTTTTAAGACACATAATTGTTCTGTACAAAAATTATCCTACTTCATGTTTGTATACAAGATCAGATTAGACAGGCCTCAGTATTTTTAGATTCACCAGTGTTAGGGGAAATCATTCTTGCTAGGATCAGCAAAGTCAAGCTAGACAAACATTCTGTGGACCAAGTCCCCATGGAACTGTCTCCAGTCAGCATGAGAACACTATCAGAAATTATCAAAGACGTCAAGAAAATATGAACTGTGGCTTCTTATGTCTGGAGTGATCATGAGATGCATTTGGATATGATGGAAAAATAAATGACTATGTACTTTTTAAATAATGGATTAATGCCTTTAAAAGTAATATTCGAAGTATTTTACATTTATGGAGATAATTGGGCAGAAAATATCAATTGTGCTACATTGCTACAGTACTACTCAGGAAAATCTGAATAAAATTTCATATCCTCTATTGTTACATTTAAAAAAGTATAATTTAACAGTAAACTGTAAAATGAAAGATACCCGTGTCTTTAACAGAAGAAACTTTAGAAAAAATATATATTTCATGGTAAGAAAATCTTAATTTTCATTTTTTTTTACAGTTAAAAATTATTTTCCTTTCTTGAAAATGTAAGTAATAATGTGTATTGTAAGTTTATATGCTTTCCTCCAGTATTAGTTGGACAAATGTCTGTCTGATCATCAGTGTAAAAAAAGTAAAATTAAGTAATTAATAGGAAAATGTTGACATGGAAGAATAAACATCTCTATGACCTTCCTGGTCTTTTAGCAACAGAATGCTCATTGTGCATCATTCAAAATCATATAATCTGGGAAGTATTTCAAAGGCTTCCCGTAAAATGTGCTTCAGAATTATCATATATTCCAGTATTGACTGAATATACTATTATGAATAGAAAAGGAATCAAAATTAATTATTTTCATATGATGTAAGATTTGAAGGGACCTTTTGGCTCATCAAATCCTGCTCCACACTATCTAAGAAACTTACAATGTTCAACTGCTGCTACACATTTTGCAAGATTTTTTTTTGATAAGTGGTTTGTTCAGCCTTTTCCCCAGACTAACAACTGAGAAGCTTTTTCTAAATTTGCTCTCTGTGCTACTTATGAAAACAAACATTTCTTACAACTGTGCATGTAAATCCTTGTACTGTTCTGCTAATTCACTCTTATGCCAACTTGCCCTTTATTTCACTCCAAGGAGGAGGGCTATCTAACCTCCTATTCTTTGGTTTCGGGCACTATAGCGTCTTGTTACAGGGGCACACAAAGGGTTAGGCCTTGTGTTTGCAGACCTATGCAGTTGGGAAAAATGGAGAAGGGCAGATTCTTTTAGCACAAGCTAAACACACATCTCAGTTACACTGCAGGCTTAGTTTGAAAAAAAAGCAAGACAAAACAATATAAAACTCTTCATTTTGGAGAGATTTGGAGGACTCAGTTATTCCCACAGTACGTGCACCTTGAAACCTGTGTTCAACAAAAGACAATGGAATCACAAGAGCATCACTGTAGAGTACTCCATCTGGTACACCATGATTGTTCTCAGTTCTTCCCATAAGGATCAAAAAAATTATCAAATCACTGTAACCACATAAAAAGCAGAATTGTTGCTGAAATAATTTTTGACTTTATGCACATGCACAATGGTAGATCACAAGGTTGAAGTTTGTATTTCATGTTTTCATATACACTAACCAAAGTCAAGGTTTACTACTATTCTTTCAGAACCAAGCAATATATTTTTGATAAAGAATTAAAATACAATTCAATTTGATTTTTAAGTATCATAAAAGCCAAAAATGATCCTCTCCTTTGCCATTTGTCTAGTAAAATCCAGAAACATGGGCTTCACAAGGTGGTTGCTGGCTTGGTACAGTAACATTTAGGGAGCACGGTAGAAAGAGGATATAGTCCTGTTTTCAACAATTGCATTTTAGAAAAGCTTTTTGAAAACATTGACAGATCATTGCTTCTTTTTTTTTTTCTTCATGTAATGCTGATAAACTAAATTAATTTTTTCTTCTTAAGACTGAATTGATTTCCTGTCATTTGAAATGGGTATGACTGAATAGTTTATTTTCATCAAGCAAAATATTCCACATTTTTATAATAAAATTTATAAATAAAGTATGATCTATCAAACTAAAATATTCCAGTAAAGTAAAACCATTTTTATTATATAGTATTGGATTATATTTTTTTATTTATATACTAAACAGAAAAGTTAAAAATCATTTGTTTCAGTATTATCAAGATACAGCTGGATTCTAATATTTCTTAGAGTTGTATTATAAGATTTCAAACCTTTGACATTATTTAGATTTGAAGTTAATGTGAATTTCAGAATCTCCCAGAAGTTATGCTACCAAGCAGAGGTATGTATTAAAGAAAAAGTTATGCAAAGCACCACTGGGTAGAATACTTTTACCTTAAGATTTGGGAGTGAGCACTTCCATTTTGGAAATGGCAGGTCAGAAAGATAAATCAATCCCATATGAAGTGATAGATATGTACAGCTGTCTTAGAATGCTCTTGAAAGCAGAACTTTAAAGTAAAATCAGTAAATTCCTGATGGTGTCAGGGAAATGGTTCTTATCAAAATAATCTTGCTTTCCTGATCACATTTTTTTTAACCCATAATGTAAACACTAAGCATAAATCACCGTACCACTTTATCTATCTCTGTTTGACACCTAAGAGCCTTATAATCTCCACTACCAGAACTTGGACCAAGCAGACACACTCCTGGCAGCTTGAGAGATGAAGAAAAAAGGAACATGGCCATCACTCTTGCTACACTTGTAGTAAAAGACATGACTGGAAATTAGACAATTAGCAAACAATCAAACAATTGCCTCTCCAGCCTCTCTACTTTGATTTTCTTTCTTTAGTTTGTGTGTGAGGTGGGGAAAATATATAAGACTATGGAAGAGATTATTTTCTCTCTTGAATGCGTTTGCACGGTGAGCACTGTCATTACGGTTAAAGAACACCAGCATATCTCTTACACTGAATACCTCTGAAGAAACAAAAGCATATCTAATAATGCAACTTAAATTTTTTAGTGCTTCAGATAGCTGTATTAATTAGGTCTAATACATTAGGTATCTGGGTTGCTTATAAAGCAGATCATTCCCCCAGAAGCATTTTAATTTATTCTCTTTGTGAATAATTTGTTCAGGAACCAGGAAGGAATTATGCTTCTGACATAATGGATTAATAAGACAGTATTCAAACAACAAAGGAAATTAAGTACAAAGGTTAGTAACCATGCATGAAGCAAATTTTTAAAAATACATAACCCATTTCTCTGAATTTCTAATGTGCTTTAAAAAGCGGATAAATTTCACTGACTCCTTGTGATGAACAAATATTTTCTTGAATACTGCAGGGGATTTTTTTGTTGAACAAAGAGAAATTTATGTATGTATATATGCATATTTACTGAAGTATAAGAGTTGATTTATGAATATCCGATTCTTCCTTATAGGGTTATGTTTGCCTGTTTGTTGGTATGTGTGTAGAAGTGCACACACTAAAGGAAGAATTTGTAGAGAAAAAAAGATTCATTTCATTTTGATGAATATCCAGGAGAAGAAAACTTTGTTCAAGGTTAATGCATATATTTTCAGGTGGAAATATTGTATGATTAGTCCCTTTTAAGTGTCTTTTACATAGGTTAATTTCTTCATTTACCAAAAGAAGAAATAGAGCATGGGAAAATGGTTAGGAAAAATCCAAAACGCCAGAGCTTTCAATAAGAGATTGTTTTGAGGGCTGTTTATGAGTAACATACTGTTTACGTGCAACATGAATGATGGAAAGACCTCAAGGTAGTTGGAGACATTAGACTTTTTCTGTAGCTGGGAAGATGTTCACCTATGTTAACTCTGTGGGAAAAAAGTGTGTTAAACAAAAATGTTGGATGTAGTTTGCTACATTCTCTGCAGCTTTGCCTGGTTTTATTGTTTTGTTTTTTCCAGATGCTGGAGTACAGGATGAACAGTCATGCAATAATGAGAGCACTGACCAAAAATCCCTCTTTTTGATTCTGTTCTCAATGAGCTATTGACAAAAAATGTGTGTTTTATTCTAAAATTGGAAAGGAAGATTGATTTCTAATTAGTATTGAAAAACATCTGCTGGTTTCCAGTTCCCATGAGGTTTTGCAATACAATGACAGTTATTTGTCATTAATTCTAACAAAATATTTCATCCCTACTTATCATCATACTTTAATAATCAGAAATAATTAAAATTACTTTTACATTAAAACTTTTATAAATACATAGAAACCTGTTAATCAATTCATAGTGAGATAAATGAGGACAGAGTGCCTTTTTTTTCTGCATAACAGAGAACGAAGTTCATTTGGAGTCTATCACTGGACTCCTGGGCTCTGTCAAAACACAAGGAATAAATTATAACAGAAGAGGAATGCAAATTCTACAGCTACAAGTCTGTGCTGTAATTTTCAATGATGTTTGTGAGCCTGCTGCACTGCTCATAACAAATATTTTCACACAGTCTTATGCACACGTACTCATCCTGTTTACAATGTTTCTTTCCCTCCTGTGATTTTTTTTAAAAAAATTGTTATCAGATTGCTGCAATCCCATTTCATTTTCTGAAATTTGGAAAATCGGTTTAAAATCATTGATACAAATCAATGAATCACTTATTTTTGGTGGAGGGTGGAGAGGAAGAGCATTGCAGTATTTCAGGAACTCCCAATAGGTTTCTCAGTCATCAGTCTGAATGACTGAGGTTTTCTGGTAATAATAACAACATGGTCTGATAGTCAAGGCAGCAATCACACTGAAGTGGAGCTCTGCTGTCTTAATATTATCAAAATGCAAGTTGTTGTTCCCTCTGTGGTCTCTAGAGGACTCAGGTAAAAACTCAGAGGTCATACACGACCTTCAGAGTCACAAAAGACAAAGAAATTGCAGTGAAAACAAGGACTAAAAGGTTGCATTTCTACCTTTCCCTGAAGAATCAGATCTCTCTCTGATGGATCTGGCTGATCTATTTAGAATAAAGGGGAAGTCTCACTTCATCCCCAGCACACTGGTTGCATAAGGCTTTCACCAGAACTCATTTACAACTGAGAACTCTGGTAGCACATGCATTTGTGCATTCCCTTCATACAAGTTCAAGCAACAAACCAGATTAGTTCAAAACAAATATAATCTCTCTGGTGTTTAAAATGAATACTTCCAAAATGGTTAAACATGGCTTATTAAAGGTTTTCTGCTAGTTGGTCATTCAAACCTTGTCTTTCCACCACTGAATTTTGTTGGGTGTTTTTGTGTTTTATAAAGAGAGAGAAAATTGTCTCATAATCCATTTGCTAAAAAGTATTAGGTAAATCTTAAATTGACAAATGTCATACAACTGAAGTAAAAGTTTGAAAATCTGGGCCTGTTGTGTCCTGTAGAAAATTGCCAACATTCTGGACATTCAGAAAAGCAAGTAAACAAAAATAATTTAGCTAGAATTTCAGAGACAGACTAATTCTTACTTCCCTATTTTGTGATGTAATATGGCCAAAGAGTAATACCATTATTTATTACACAGGACTTTTTCGTATGTCTCTAAGAACATTTTTCAGACATTTATTTAGTCCTTGAAACAGCCACATAAATCAAGGATATTATCTCCACTTTATACAAAAAAAACCTCAGTCCTGGGTAGGACACACACCAAGTTTACTCAACTATCAAGTGATAGAACTGATTATTGGACTAATGAGGACTGGAATGAAAACTCAAGCTCTCCTGAATAAGGCCCAGTGGAGTTGGTATTGGGACCCATGAAAGACATTATTGCTTTAACTCATAAAAACCAGTGCATTCCTATAACATTTTAGTACAAAGATGGTTCTGTAAATATGACACTCAGAAAATCAGTTTCCAAAATTCTCAGGACAAATAACTATGCTAGTTTTCTGCCTCAAAAGACAGAATGAAGATTCCATCTTCCTTTTTTATCCCCACCGAAGTCTTCATTAATGTAGATACGACACAGAATAGTGAGGTAGGAAAACTGAGGTCTCTTCTGATCCATTCAGTTGTTTTCTTCTATTATGTGAAAAGATTTAGAAACACATCAGCAGAAAATTTTCAGGCAAAAACCAATCATATTCTCATCCAAGCTATCATTTCTTCCAACAATATCAGCTGTGCTTTTTCTACAGCAGGTCACACACATATTCATGATGTGAACGATTTTTTTTTTTTTGAGAGAAACAAAGAAAGACTCTTTGATGTGCATTTTAGATTTAATGAATTCATTAAGGCATAACTTTTGGATTTTAAATTATTAAACATATTTTTTTATTGTGTAAAGTTCTTTTAAGTAGTAATTACTGTGTTAGTTTCATTCTTCATCTATATATTTATGTTTTAAAAGGAAAAAAGGTGATGTTACAAACGCCATTACCATCTGAAATATCAGTTCTGCACAAGATCAAGCCTCCATGGCAGAAATTCACTCTCTGCTGTTTTTCAGATATTAGATGAATATATCCGTGTTTCCAAACAGTTAATGTCTATTTTTGTTACCTAGTAACAGAAAAACAAATTTATTTTAAGATATTTGTATTGAGTTAGGCTGAAAGAAACTGTTCCTCTACATGTATGGGTAGATGGTGAAAGAGAATAAAATCTCATTAAATACTTCTGAGACATTCTTTTTTCTTGTATGCTGTATGTGAAAGTAAGAAAATATGGAAACCAAAACAGATAACAGTGATCCACACTTAGCAGAGGAAAAGAAGAATATAATAAATTCCTACACTCAATCTCAATTCTAGATTAAATATCTTCATTGATAATGTGAAATTCAACAACCCAACTCCTAAACTGAGTTTAAATCAATGGAAATATGTTATCTAATGAAATACTAGCTACATGAGCAGTATAAGTTTGTTTCAATATTTCTCATTCAATGAAAACCTCTAACTGATACATCTGAAATGAATTTTCTTGCAAAATGACAGTCTAAATTAAAAGTTCCTTAGGTGTCCTTATCATCCACATAATCTATAATATTTGTACTAAGATATCCTACAGCCCCTAAACATTTAATTATTATACTCAAAAACATTTGCAGTACTCAGAGTCAGAAATATAACAAAAATACACTTAGTCACAACTCCAGTAAGATGGTAGACTATACTACTAAATGGAAAATTCATTGACGCAAGAATTTCAACTTGCAGTCAATACCCTGTATACCACAATTTATTTCGCTGCATTTAATCTGTGAAAAAGGTCAGAGAAAGATGTTCTTGAACTTCTCTGGTATATAGAAAAGTGTCTTCTACAGAAAAAAATATAATTCCTGTGCTGAAGTTCATTTCCAAAGGAAGCAGAATTCTGTTTTATTTTCATCTTGTGCTGATAAGGAGATGAAATCTTCCCATGCAAATAAAGAGAGTTTATAGCCTCTTATTTATTTTTCAACATTGCTTGAATACATATTCTGCTTTCATTTGGCTGACATAATGAATCTAATATTCAAGAGTCAGAAAGGAACTCAGTTCTATATTACGTTCAAAAAATGGAAATATATTGATTTCTTTCTCATCACACAGTTTAGTCACATCTCAGTTCTTAAGCCTTCAAAATAAAAAAGTTCATATTCATTGGGACACTTGGAAAAATTATACTCTTGCTCACAAAATTTTCAGCTTCATATAATTTTAAAAGTCACTCTGGGGTGCAGATCAGGTTTCCCTTCACTATCTACAACGTGTTAAAAACATCTTAAAGATCAGTCCAGTTGTGAAATGTAATAGCAATGAATTTTGAAAGGTTTGAGCTTTCCTGAAACAGATTTTTCAATTTCTAGTGAATTAGAGATGAGATTAAAATTCTGTTATCAAATCAGTGCAGCTGTATACTACTAGTTATGATTAAAAAGTTAAGGTTTAAGAAAGCAAGCATTTCCATCTCACCTAATGAATGGAAAAAAAACTTCCTTGGGTACAGAATGTGAACTTAGTATAAACTGTATAAAATGCACAAAATGTATAAAATTAATATAAAATACTTGATTTCATCACTGTCTCAAGATATGCTAATGTAATATTAATTTTTGTCACTATCCTGTGAAATTATTTCTGGTTATTTAATCTAGACAAAATTTGACACTTGTTTTAAAAATATTTTGCTTTAGCACTGTTTAGGGTAGAACATTGTGTAGGACTAGAAGACTAGACTGGTCAGAACCTGTCTACAGTTAGCAGTAATATAGATAAGATATTAAAATAAAAATATAGGTATATAATATTGTTATAATATTATATATATTCTAGAACAACAAAACATTAGATTCACCTCTTCAGATTCAAAGAATTTGCTGTAAGTTGAAGAGCAAGTATTACTAGTAAAAAGTTAAAATAAAAATATTTATTGAGGTAGAGGGATGATTCTTTTTCCTTGAATCTAGTTGGCATTCCCCATCTTCCAAAATATTCTTTTCTCACACATACAGCTGCACAACTAATCTTCTCAACCTGAACTCAGGTACAATATGTTAACTGCCAATGTCTACCATATGCTATGAATATCCACACATTCTACCTTAAGGTTTTTATTTTTCAGTTTGTAGTCGCATCTTCAATAAGTAATATTTCTTAATTAATAAAACTGACAAAAAGTTTTGAACTGCTCTTCTCCACTTCAAACTTTGCAGTCACTACAGGAAAAAGACTCCGAACCCTTTAGCCCTGGACATTATCTCTTTCTTGATTGTTTATAGTTATTGGCCTTCAGTATATCGAGAAATAGTATTTGGTATGTGGCTAAAAGGCAACCTAGTGTACTTCTGTGGACTCAAAACCATGCCATAGAAATTTTCTGATCCTTTGAGCAGTAGCTATATGAATATGTCTTTCTTTAGAAGATTAAAAAAAGTAACCCTGTCCTTATCTGAACATGTGCTTGTCTTTGAGCACTGCATTGTCATGCCACATGCTGAGCATTAAGTTCACTTTTTTGATCAGGATTTTAGGTTTGCTGCTGGAAATCTGGTTTCCTGCACTGATTTTATGGTGCTGCTACATTTCCACTATCCCTTGTCACCTTTTTAATCTACTACAAAACTAAATTTATTAATTAGGAATTAATTTTTAATTTAATAATTTCATATTTTTAAAGTATTATTGTATCCATCTGGCCTTATAGAGAGTGAAAATCTGAAATCCACTTCCCAAAGGCTCAGCTATATGACATCCAAGGATTAGTTTAGTGCAGAGCAGCTGAATAAACTTATTTTACAGAGAAAATTTTTACTAAACTGAGACATAGCACATGGAGCACCAGCAGCCTCACTTCTGTCAGGCTGTTGGAAACTACACTGAGACCAGTGGATGGTGGGACCTTCAAACATTGGGATGCATATTTAGCAAAAGCCACCTGGCTAGTCAACACCAGAAGATCTGCCAGTCAGGCTAGCCCTTCCTTATCAGAATACTACATACCGTAGAAAGGGATAAAGTTCCTGTAGTGCACATTAAAAATGTGCTGGGCAAAAAATTATGGGTTATTCCTGCCTCAAGCAAAGGTAAACACATCCATAGGATTATTTTCGCTCAAGGACTTGGGTACACTTTGCAGGTAATGCACAAAGATGAGGAAGTCCAATGTGTGCCTCAAGAGGATTTGCTTTTGTGTGAAAATAGCCAATGAGTTAAACTGTAGTTAATAGCTATAGTTAATAACTGTTCAACACTGTGTACCACTGCTTCTGTGGTGGCTCTATGTGCATCACCTAGCAGCATCGATCTTAACCACAAGTGTTCTGGGGATCTGAGCCTGACTTTCTTTTGATCATCACACTCTCACCAATGAAGAATGAACCTTGATAAAACTGCAGAAGTGCAGCAGTACTGGAGTCAGAACTGACTCAAATGAGCAGCATGCAACAATCCAACACCTTACACCATCTTTCTTGCTTGAAAGACTGTTACCCAGGATGAAGGCCAAAGTCATGGACTAAATGGACTAAATTAATGCAACAAACTTCTTTTTTTTGGTGGATGTTTTACGAATGTTTGACAGAAGTGTTCCACAAACTGAGGGAATGATGTCTGTATGTATGTCTATCAAGAGATAAACAGGGAAGGTGATGGGATATTGGGAAGTGTCGTCATCCCAGTATATAAATGCTGTCATGCCCAAGATATACACTGGGGGAGTTACCTGGAAGAGGTGCTCATCTGGGTTTTGAAAGGGGGGTCTGACATTAGTCAGCAGGTGGTGAGCAATTACATTGTGCATCACTTGTTTTACCTTTTTATTAGTAGTAGTAGTGTTATCATTCACCACTATTGCTGTATTTTACTTTATTTTCAATTTTAAAATTTTTCTTATTTTAACATAAAAGTTTACTTTGATTCTCCTCCCCATTTCACCAGGGCGGGGAGCAGAGAGAAAGGGGGGTTGAGCAAGTGGCTGTATGGTGCTTAATTTCCAGATGGACTTAAACTACACCACCAACAAAACAGATTAATTGAGAATACAAGGAAAGGTTATATAATAATCTGAAAAACACAATCTTGAAGATATTACTCTTATCTACTGCTTTTTACTTTCAGGTCTAACAAGTTGCACTGCAAGAAGATGAGAATTCGATCTACTTGCAGCACTGCAGGAGAGCAGGATGAGGACCAGCTGAACCCCAAAGCCAAATCACCATGTTGGGGTGGCTATATCTTGCCTGTTGTAACCAC
Source organism: Gymnorhina tibicen (assembly GCA_013399875.1). Taxonomy (NCBI): domain Eukaryota; kingdom Metazoa; phylum Chordata; class Aves; order Passeriformes; family Artamidae; genus Gymnorhina; species Gymnorhina tibicen. The sequence goes on from VXAZ01004020.1 coordinate 303,344, forward strand.
CTTACGACAGAAATTATTACCCAGCACCGAGAAAGCCACATGGCTTTTGCTTAGCTTGTAGCATAATATAAAGGGTCCTGCGGAGACGTGCTTGATTTCTCTTAGCCTGCAGAAACCATAATGTAACTGAAGTATTAAAATAATAAAAAATAATAATGAAAAACACAGATGGAACTGATTTCATTAAAAAATTTCAATCCAAATATTAAAACCTGAGCCCTAGTAATTTAAAATGCAGGAAGAAGATCCACAGGTGATTCTGCCTTATATTACATATTCATTGGTAGATGGAACATAGAGGGAATATTAGAAACTCATCCAGAACATGTACAGCTTGTAACAGTATGAGTGCAGACTGTTTATTTAGTGCACTGGAAAACTGTGCTAACACGAGATTAAAAAAATAGTGTCTGTAACTGCAGGTCAAACGGGATCTTCAATGAAAATTCTACAAGAATTAAAAAACCCCCACAAATTACGTGCAAGGCACACTGGCAACCCTGTTTATGACCTTCTCTGCTTTGCTTCTTTAGTTAAATCTCTGTGTAAATGTGTCTGAATAAAAAAACAATTCAGCTCCTCATATACCATTTTCTGGTATCTGCGAACCACCTGTGGTCCACATGCTGCAAAATGACAAACACTAGAATAATTTGAAGACATGATCACCAGACAGAAGAGAAGGAATAGGAACAAATATGACTAAGTAAGAAATAAAATGGTAAAAGGCAAAGTTCATAGAGAGACAGTAAAGAGAAGGGAGGATATTGGTCAAGAAACGCAAATGAAGAAAAATAAGCTAAGAATAATCACAGATTAGCAGGAATATTTAGCAGGAAAAATTTGTTCTCAGAACAGAACTGATGAAAATCTTTCTTATAGATGTGTATTTCTTTTTTCTAAGTCACCTCCACATGAAGTAGGTGACTTCATTGCTAGCCTTGTGACATCATTGCTAGCCATGAGGCAGATGGAAGCTTTAGGAACACCACCTCACCAGCCAACCTGCATGTGCCAGTTGCGCATCTGGCTTCTGCCAGTCAATGTACAGTGAGGTTTTTCTGCCTTTCTTTCAGAGTCTCTGCATTCTGCAATTTGTTTTAACAGAACTTGAAGTGTTCTTATCTAAACTTTGGCTTTCTCTATTAAACTAGGTAAAAAGTTCAAAATTGTGAGGAGGTAGGAAAGAGAGTGAGCATTAGTTATAAGAAGAAGCCAAGTAATACTGGTTCTCTTTGAGGAAGGAGATGAACTACAAATAGCTTATTTGGAGTATCTTAGACATCAATTAAATGTTTTTCACTGTTCATAGCTGAATCCTGAATTTTGAAAGCTAAGACAATGTAAGGTTGAAGTGTAAAGTATGTAGATATGACTGAGGAAAATGAGATTCAGGAATGAATAAATGATTAGTTTCAGAAAGGAGCATGCAAGTCTGTGCCTCTGGGCATGTTAAATTGAATTTACCTACACTTCTATTTTACACAGTTGGAAATTCACATTAGCACAAAAATTGGCATTACATAGGCAGTCTTTCCAGATGACCAAATTATTTTTGTAAACCTGAAACTGTATTGCAATGATACTTGTGATGAAATTGGAATATCTTATATCTTATAAATCCTATCAAATCTTGTTGCTGCAAAAGTAGACAGGGCAGTGCTGCAGAAATACATATCCATATTACTAAATTTGGTCCTTACTGGGCCACCAGAGAGCTGTCACATCTGCAATCTGGTACTGAACTGGAAAGCAACATCAACAAAACTCTTTCAAGACTGCCTGAATTACCTCACTAATCTTTACCAAACCAAAATAAAAAAAAATCACAATAACAGCATCAGCCTCATTTTCCTTTTAACAAGCTCTTTCAAACAATTTTTTTCAAGGTCTCATATTCATAATAGTTCTGTATTATAAAAGATACAATATTCTATTTACTGTTAGAGTCTCATTAATGCTTACATTGAATTACGTTAAAGAAACTAAACTATATTTATGAGTCATTGTCCTTTTTTTTATTGTTTTCTGCATGTTAATGATTCTTTTTATCACAAAAAAAAGCACAAAGTTTTAGCAAGTGTTAAAAAAATGAGAAAAGGGTAGATGAACCGTAAATTTAAGAAGAGTTTGTATGAATGATTTGTAGTCAGTCATTGTGCAAGACAAAGGTTTGGCTCACACAGTGCTCCTCAGAGCACAAGTACTAAATGAAGCAAATGTCTGTCAAGTTTCTTGGCTCTGAATGACTGCTGATCATGAGAAGAATGTTCAGTTCTGTTTCAGCAAATCTAAAATTACATTGACTAATTTAGTCTCTGTAAGTAATAAGTAGCACTTCCAGCCTGCATATGGATGCATCCCGTGATGAAACCTAGACACAGGGAAACCCAGGTTATGAAAGAAACACTGGGTGTGTTGGTCATTCCCCTGGTCTAAATGATCAGGGAAAGGGGATCACCTCTTGCATGTTGCCATTGATCCATCTAGCCATTATTAGATCCTAATCTTTACGCCCACAAAATCAATGGGCTTTGTACAGCTGCAGGTGGTACTGAGGGGTCCTCAAAAGATTAAGGATCACAAAATCACATAAGAATTCTGATTGGAATGGACACCTGGATGTCCAACCACCCTGTTTATGCGGAACTATTTGAAGTTGGTTGCTCAGGACCATGGTGTTTGAATATATCCAAGACGGGAGATTCACAATGCTCTGGGCAGTGTGTGCCAGTGCTCAGTCACCCTCACAGTACAAACGTGTCTCCTGATGCTCAGAGGGAACCTCCCGTGTTTTGTGCCCATTGCCTCTGGTCCTGTCTCTAGGTACCACTGAAAAGCAGACCTTTTCTCTGTCATCTTTATACCTTCCCTACCTATATATATCGACCCTGCCTATATATATTGATGAGATCCCACCCAAGCCTTCTCTTTCCCAGGCTCAACAGCCCCAGCTCTTCAGTCTTTCCTTACAGGAGAGATGCCCTTTTCCATTAATCACCCCTGTGGCCCCTCACTGGCCTCTGTCCAATATGTTAATGCCTCTTACTTGATAGCCCAGAACTGGACGCAGTACTTCAGGCATGGCCTTACCAGTGGCTGAGGATCTCCTCATAGCACTTCCTGCTATGCTGATGGGTAAACATTCTAGTCATCATTTTGTAATCAATTTAATAGCTTGCAGAAATACTTGTAACATTTTTTTAATACTGAGGAATGAGTGGAAAAGAAAATTACTTTAAAAAAGCCCGAAAAAACCCAAAAAACCATGTGTGTGGCTCACTAAGAGATGCAATTTTAAAGCTATTAATTTCAGGGTTTATGACGTTAATACAATGGACTTTCATTGACGGAGGTAGAAACACTCAATAGACTACAAAAACATGCAATGTTTTGGGTTGAAGGGCTACTTTAAACGTCACTTAGTCCAAACCTCCTGCCATGGCAAGAGACTTCATTCAATAGATCAGGTTTATCAAAGCCCCATCCAGTTTGGTCTTGAATGCTTTCAGGACTGTGGAGCATCCAAAATTTCTCTGTTGCCCCATGTTTTATGGCTACAGAACTTGGTAAAAATTCTTGCTATCCTTCTCACAAGCCCCCTTTATGTACTGGAATCTGTAACGAATTCTCCCCAGAGCCTTCTTTTCTTCAAGCTGTGCAACCACAGCTCTCCCAGCCTCTCTTCATAGAAGTGGTGCTCCAGCCCTTTGATCACCTTTTCTGGACCCATTCTAACAGGTCCATATCTTTCCTTGTTCTGGGGACGCCAGGGTTGGAGGCAGCCCGCTCCAGGTGGGAGTCTCATAAGAGCAAAGTAGAGGGGGAAAATAACATCCTTTAACCTGCTGGCCACACTTCTTTTTATGCAGGAAGAAATTGGCTTTCTAGGCTGGAAATAAAACTTTTAGTCAATACAAAACCTGTACAGGAAAGCAACAGGGAATTAAAAACGTCAGTTTGAGCTCTATAATTCTCAAGAATCTGAGATTCTATACTGGTAGATTTTGGCCACAGCAGTGCAAGGATACAGATATCAAGGAAATGTGTACATTGACATTGGCCAGAGAGGCGTTAGTCAGAGGGCAAAAGTGGTTTCATATGGAGAAAGAGGATGTTGCTTTTCGTAGTCTGTAACTTTAAAAAAGGTGAACTCAGGTAAAGCAAAAAGAGAAAAAAATTTTTCCCTTCATAACCCAGCACCAATTTTTTTGTACCCAAAAACCTGACTACAGAGAAATATGACCACTTTAGAAAAAAAGCATTCCCATTAGTATATCCCCAGCCAGTTTCTTTCTGACGAGACCAATATATTTTAGGACATCTTTACATTTAGCTAGAGCTTACAGGTTTTTCTCTGACAATAGTGGCTATGGAAATGTATGAGAACTAATAGTCTTTCCTAATGTGTGCCAAAGGCTCTTCCCTGTCCCAGTCTGCAGATGACTAGTGAAATCACAAGTCTTTACTAAGGGAAGGACACACCAGATATCTTCAAACTGTCTTTATTTATTCTGTCCTTCATAGAATAATTTTATACATTGATTTTGAGATTTAAAGAGTAGTAAAGTAGACTTATAGGTAAGGAAGACAGACCAGTGTAGGAGAACTTACACCAAATAAACTACCAAAAGTATGTTTTTGTGATTTAAGCAAAGACTTTAAAAGTGACATCAAAACATTGAAATAAGAAGGAAGAGTAGTGTATTCTCTTAGAACAATTCTTGTAGTGCATAAGGTCAAAATCAGGCTGTTTATTTTAGTCAGAAAATTTAAGTATTAGACCACAAAAACCACAGGTGGTTAGTGAGCAATAGTGATTGCCTATCTTGGATGCCATATCTGTATCAGTTGAGTGTCTTTTAGTGATTATTAAGGAAGTTTGTATGCTGAACACAGACCCACATCAGGCTGTCTACAAAGAGTACCACGTTTACCTGTGGGCAGTCTGTGCTTTGCATCACTGTCCTGGTTCCCAGTTACCCAGATCTGAGTAACTATTGTAGTTCACAGTGGAAGACAGTCTTTCTTCCGCTGGGGAGTAAGGGATGCAGAGGCTGAGGATGCAGAGGTCTCTCATCCCAAAGTGGAAAGAGGACACAGTCATGACGTGCACACAAAGCCTATGGTACGCACCAGGGAAGGCATCTGCTATGCTGTATGTTCTTTGGAACATAATTGCCCTGGTTCTGCAGCCAACTCTTAATTGTCTGTATGTTTTGTAATAAGCAGTCTCTGGATAAAATTCAAAAATAATGCAACATTTGTTATTAATCAGAGTACTACAACTGTAATTCTACTTGACTTCCTACATAACCAGCATGCCTATATTCATGTACTCCTATGGTTGCACAATATCCCAGATTCAACTGGCTGGGTTAGAAGAGGTTTTTGACTGCTGGTGAGTGTTTGTGATATGATCCCATAAATACAGCTACATAGGTTCCAGCTCCTTCAGACTGAAGTTTGCCTAGAATTCAGGTGTTTAACATGTGATTTAATTTCAAGATTCGTGTCATCTTGTTTAAATAAAGGAAAAGAGCTGCTTAAAAGCTTTTACTTCAAATGCATATAGTCCCTGGGATGTACTATAGAGCATATTATATGTGACCAAAAGAAAAAAAAAAAAAAATGTATTCACTCATGGAATGATTAATTAAGGAAAAAAACACATTAAAAGTAAGCTTTCTAATGCAACCAAATAACTGAAAAAGAGTAAGGCTGTCCCAAGAGGAAGATTGATTCTAGTACTAATGCGTGGATATTCAGTCTCTGAACGCATCCGGAGACACAGAGCAGGTGGAACCTAGTCAATTACCTCCTATTGTCTGTATGATTAAGTATGGTTGTTTGTATAAATGATGATACAGTTGTCTGTCATAATCCTTTGACTCTTGAATTTCTGAAACTCTGAGCAAAGTCACTGTAGCTACTTCTTTTAATGTAGCTCTCCTGGAGTTCAGAGAGCCTACTGCAGTGCCAGGGTGAAACACTGCGAGGCTCAGAAGGGAACTCACTGCAGGTATGCAAGAAACAGATCCCTCCTCTCTGTGTCTGTCATAGGAAGGAAGTTAACAAGCCTTATGAGGATTTTGGTCTGCTTATTCTCTTCTCTGCTTCTAACTTAGAAGCAAATTAAAGTTCTCTATCAGATATCAGGGAGAAATAATTACTCCACTGGGAATGGAACACAATTTTAGAAATTTTTGGCTAAACCAAACAAAGAAATTCATCTTTTTAGATAACCACAGCCTTCAGAAGTTTTACTTGTTCTGGAATGATTTCAGTGAATTACTGGTACTTCTGAGAACCTGTAGAAAAGGATTTGATGGAGAGCCTACTTCAATGTCTTACTAAATCATAGTCCTGCAAGCTAAATTAGTACTTAGGAAAGACTAACTGTAAAAATTCAAAAGATATACTAGAGTACAGATGAAATGTTTAGCATGTTTCTGGACATGTTTTACAGGCTGTGTCCTCATAAAACAATGTTCATGAAATGTAATACTTCTATAGTTCATCCTATAGGGTTGTTCTAAAACCTGCAAATTTCCAGTTGCTTCCCAGCACCCCTGTGGAAGAGGGCAGATCCATTTTCCAGTGATATCCTCAACTGATGACAGTTCTCAGAGTTTTAGTAATAGAATTCTAGTGTCCATACATTTAAAAAACCTACTGTTTTCTTGAGAAAATAGGACTACTCTTCCCCACAGAACAACTTCTGATTGTAGTAGAGGACACTAAACTTAGACATCTGGGGCCCAATTACCTAGTGCCAATTAAAGCAGTTCACATTAACCCATCTCTTACTCCCTGTGCTCTGTGTTGGGGGAAACCAAGAGGCAGTGAGAAAACAGCTCTCCTGGTATGCTAGTGACAGTGCTTGATTCTAACAAGTTGGCATGAGCCAGTACTTGTTTGTCCTGCAGGGAGAAGAATGGCTTAATTTTTACAAGAATATGGAGAGATAAAAAGAAATCTTAGTATAAATTACTTAAGTAGTTAATTAATTAAGGGACACAAACCCATAGGAAATCAAGCACTGTTTCCAGGGATCATTAATGTACTTAGCTGTTCCTGTTGTTTTTTATCTCCCCGTCGTTCTATGAGAATTAAAAGATGAAATAATGAAGCAAGATGCTATAATTCCTACTGTTCTTTATCCATTGGTTACAGCAGCAGTCATGAGAACTATAGCATTAAATAGGATTCTTGATAATTTTGGGGCTATTGGGCATGATAATATTCAGACTTTCAGAGAGGGATAAAAATCTGGCAATCTCCTAATATTCTAACGTTATTAACTTGAGAAGGATTTTTCCCAGATATTGTTTTCTAGAGTACATAATGGGGGTTTTTTATGTTTAAAATTAAAACAAACTAGATACTACACATTTTAGGAATTGGATTTGTAAACAAAATGAGGACTTCTTTTTCAGAAGTGAGGCAGTGTTTCTAAAGTATTTTTATAAAAATATAAAATTGCATTTTGCTAATATAGTAACAGGGTCAGTTTAAAACCCATGAACAGCTGTTTTTGTTTAGTTCAACTTTATTTTCTTGAGATATCACTAAACCTCCTTTAATTTTACCATGTGAATGAAACTGACTTTCTAGAAACTAGATCAAAATAATATGCTCCTTTTTCCTAAATCAAAATATTGGTTAAAAAACATCCACAGATACTAAAAAAAAAAAAAGCCTATTAGAATCTTCCACCAGTGAAAGTCATGACCTCTTTGTGCTGTTATTTTCTGTCTAGTTACTGCAATATAAGATCCAGATGTCTGTTCTGCCTTTATAACTGAAAACAAGGGTAACTGAGAGAAAGACTTCAACACACCCCTTGTCAGTGCTACAGACCATTAGCAATACTATAAATAGCATGATCAAATCCCAAATTACAGATTCAGTCATAAAAGTGTCTACATTTCATGCTGATTCAGAGGGGCAGCAGCATTAACTGCAATCATCAAGGAATGTGACATCTCCACAGTATTTTCTACAGCTCACTGGACTGGTGACAGGACAATTGTTAAAAATTAATGGGGACCATCAGATGTGGATAAGTACAGCTTGGCAACTATGAAAGCTGTACTTCTCATTTGCGGGTGATAATATAATATTATTCTGTGATGATAGATTGTAAGAGATTATGTTTCATTCAGGAAACACTCTTCTGACTCTTTGAAATTTTGACCACGTTATTTTGTTTAATTGTTAAATTTATAAGGAATAGGAAGAGAGAAGTTTTTTACATTGTTTTCTTTCTTGAAAGTACTCTTCACCTTCTGTTTATCCATTATAATCCTTTACTTCTCAATTAGTTAACATTCTAAGAAAGTCAAGATCCTAAAATCCAAATTTTATTAAGAGATTGATTGTGATAGTTAATACACAAAATTTCAAAGTTGTATCCAGTAATTCCCCAGCTACAGGTCTGGATTTAAAAGGTATGGCACAAGTTTGTTTGAAATCTTATTATTTTACATGCCTATATTTTTAAACTACAACTGTTTCAACCAAAATCATGGGCCCAATGAAGGATTTATTAAATACTCTGGGCTGTTTTTTTTGCATCAGGGCAGAGTAAACTGTCACACAGTTCAGAAGATTCTTAACAATAGAGGCTGCAGAGAGGCTGAACCAAAAAGGATGGACTGGCAACTGAAAGGATAAACTTGTGACCATTTTTCCTGAAATTATAGATTCTAGACATCTGATGTTGTTGTCAAAGAATGAGGCTAGACAAGTGACATTTCTTTGTCCATGCTCAATACTGTCAGTGTCTGAGGAGTCCCTAATGTTAGTGCAGGGAATTGAAGACCTTCAGTAGAAAAAACACTTGTGTGCTATCTCTGTCTTTTAGGAAGAAAGAGGGAAAAAAGTATAACCAAGTTGAAATACTTTGAAAATATGCAGTGTATGTGAGCAATAGCTAGATTCTCCAGTGACTCTGACAGCAGGTAAAAAAATGATATGGGAGACGAATTATAAGTTTTAAGCATGGGAGACAATACTTGAATGAATGTAAGAGATGGAGCATGCTTCCCCCTATTGCCAGACATAGATCTGCGTTTCCCAAACCTTTACATTTCTTGCAAATACCAGTGGACAAGACTGCCGGCAAATACCTGTGGAATCCCAAAGTCTTGCACCAAGTGCTCTGTTCAACACCCCTGCCACTGCAGAGATGAAGTCCAGAGTCTATCTATTGCAGAAATCAGTAACTGTGACTCCTGTGTGCCTCAAATAACAAGTATAATTATTTGTTTGTTCATTTATTATTTATGTTACTTGTGGGATTCAATGCTACTCAAATCTAAGAGATCTTAATTAGACAATATTTAAAAGTCTAGAAGTTTGACACATAATTGAAAGTATTTGAGTAGGTTATCTATATGGAGTGAATTTCCCCTCCAGAGAGGGATTCAGCTCATCTATATGAAATAAATATCTTAATGATGAGAATAATTCTTTTTTGGAGATGCCTCTTTCTCTCCACAGATTAGAAGAGGAAACTTCCCGGCTAAAATTAGCCAAAACCAATATCACTAAACCATGTAGGATTGACTCAATGCATTCACAATGTCACACTCCTGTGTGGAAATAAATTATGGAAAGAAAAAGCACCATACTATATGTAGGCAAAAGGTCTAGACTAAAGTTGTAAAACTACTTCAAAATCTGAGTTGTAAGTCCTTGACCATAATCATCTTTTAGCACAATCTTTATTAGGTATCAGGGCATCCACTGGACTTCAATGAAGATTCAAAACAAAAGAGAAAAAGTTGTGTCTGTACTGTGTGACAAACGTGTGATCTACATTATTGTTCCTTTCATCATCCAGACAGGTGTCCTATTGGAGGACATCCAAGATGTGTTCTCCACGTCTGTACATCTGGATTTCTTTCTGAAGGAAAACAATGACTTGGAGGGACAGGTGTAGATCTGCATCTCACTTCTCCTGCTTTAGAAATACTCTCTGTAATCTCTATTGCCTTTGAATTCAGTAAGAGAAAAATTTTAAAGAAAAAATAAATCTCCTCATCACTACATAGATGAAAAGGATTTTTTTTTTTTTTTTACTTTGGTAATGGAATATAAAGATAAAAAAGCAAATGGAACAAAATGGACTCTCAGGTCTCATCTGGCACCCTTACACACAAAGGACCTCACTGATGAACAAGGAGGATGGTTGCAGCACAAGGTTTTAAGACTGTTTTATAATCTGGAAAACCCTAGAGAAGTGTTCTTTTAATCAAAAAACTGACCCATGGACCAAAGCTTGGAGTATGAAAAAACTCCTCTGTCTCCTGCACTTATTGAAACCAGATACAAAAATAATGTGCTACTGCAAAACTACTTTAATATGTATTTTTTAGGGCTAATTTTCCTTTTCCAGTTACAGAGGAAGAAGGATTCTTTTCAGTTTGTGTTTTTACTACTAAAGGTATGGATACTTCTTGAGAAATTGATGTTATTATCATATTTCTGCTTAGCTGGCACCTTTATTTTCTGTAAGAAATACTAAATGCATTGAATTTTTGCAAATAAAAAATAAAAACTCCTTTTGTCACTTTTCTCAAAATTACCTGACAAGAGAAGAGAGCATCTTGTGTAGGAGGAATGACTCAAATCCTCATTTGATGCTATTACCTGATGTCATTGTCAAAATGTTCAAGTTGACTCATTCACAAAGAATCAGACAAACAAAATGGCCTATGCATACAATCAAGCAACCTCATGCTAATTCTTCCTTTAATACAACAGGCCATTGATGTAATATGGACTTTACTAACTAAGTGGAAGACCAGAGGGACTCTTTTCCAAAGCAATGGTCAATCTGCTAGGCAGTCCTTGGGCAAACATTACCACAGTTACCTTTATTATTTTAAAGAAAAAAAAAAATCACAACACTTTTTAGCCAAAAAATATGTTTTTCTTCTTTTTTCTGTTAAACTTAGTTTCTGATTGAAAATAAGAAAAAAACTTTATATTTTTTTCCATAAAATCGTGTACTAGAAATTATTTCTCTTCCTTTTGAAAGGTTAAACTAAAGAAGAAAGTCTCATTTCCTATAAGAAGCTGATTGCTATCTGTTTGGATTATCATATCATTAGGTTTCCTTGGATTTCTTAGGTCTGTGATTACTATCTAATAAAGCAACATGCATCAGTACATAAAAGGACACTTTTATTAAAAACAGTCTTTGAACACTTTGGATCAGAACACTGTGAGTAACAAATCAGCCTTACATCCATGTTATATGCATCATCCTGTATCTTAGCAGAAATAACAGATAATTTATTTATATCTGAATTTTGGCTAAACCAACTAGGAACAGAAATACTGGGAGATCTGACATGAAGCCTAGTAAAAATGCATTGATAAATGACATGGACCTACGCAATGTGTAGGTATGTAACCCCGAGGGAGAGGTGAAAACACTTTCTTTTTTAAATTAAAAAGTATTAAAGGCATAGTTTCAAGACTGGCATATGATAAATTCAAGTTTAATAATAATCTAAGCAAGAAGTGTAAAGTAGTAAAATGTTAAATACTCCTCTCCCTTATAGGCCATCTCACCTAGCAAAACTTGCTAGTCAAAAGACAAGAAAGCGTAATAAAGGTTTCACCTTAACGAAAATATGTTCTTGTAACACCATCCGTATTATGGATATGTCATTTAATAAAAGCCTGGGATTGTTTGGCACATTATTATCCAGAGCTGAATTAACAATGGTAAGTACCAGGAACAGCATAGACAGGACTGAACTAGTAAAGAGCACAAAAGTGTGATACATCTGAGAAGCCCTACTGTCTTAAGTGGTGTTTGAGATGAAAATAACTATTATTCTTCTGACAGTGATTAGAACAGAGATGATCATCGCTAAATTGAATGACAATATATCTCAATTTTGAAAGCACTTGTAATACTCACTACCTATGTCATTATTTAAAACTTTGTATTGTAGAATCATGGATTACTGAAATAAAGACAGAGTTCTTAAGTGACCTAGTGAATTCTAATCACTATAAAGTAAATGTCATCAAGCTCTTAAATTAACTGGAACCTTCTATTTATTATTTCCTATTAGGTACACTACTTGACTAGTTAAACTGGTTATTGGATTCTTCATACAGTAGCCCCTGATCTCCTTCAGTCAATTAAATTCTTTATTGAATCTGATTTGTCAGTGTCAGTGTCACTTCTAATCTCTTTAATCCACATAGGTTCAGAAGCTTTAAATGTACTTATTCTCTTGCAAAACTAAGAAGTTACACAGACAGAATCCTTCCCCTCTCTCTCCTCTCTCTGTGCAAGCTACAAAGCTGCCAACAATGAAAAAGACATAAACACTTGTTCTTCATCCTCTGTATGTACACATACGACTACAGATGAGATGTTTTTTAAGATGAGCTACAGAATATTAATTGGAAAAACATATAAACAAAAAACTCTCTTGGGTGTTTGGTACCAGCATATTGTATATTGAACGCTTATCTTTGACTCAGTTTCTTAGCAGTTTAGATTACAGAAATTAGCAGAACAAAGTAACTATAACTAATTCCAGAACTGGAAACTTTAAAATCATGGTATTATTCTTCACAGGTTTTGATTGATATCTGCAAAAGTATTCCAGAACATTTTTAAAGTTGTTACAACATCAAATTCCCTCTTCGTAAATCTCCCCATTTCTTTGTTCATCAACAAAAGCTAGATTTCAAAGGGAAAAACAGGTGTTATAGGAAAAGAAAGGAAGAATGCAAGTATTAAATGAGTGGTCTGTGTGATGGTCTTGTCAGCCTAATAACTCTTTAGTTCACCTGAAGAGCAGCACAAACATGCAGGTTATTTATTTCCATATTGCAAAGTAGAGTTTGCCATACACAGACTTATTTTTCCTTTAAAACCATTCCCTTTCTAAAGGATCTCCTTTTTGCCAGTAAAAATCTGTTTTTTACATATTATAGGCATATAAGCCTCTGAACTATGAAAGCAATTTCCCTCCTAGGCTAGGCGCATCACCTTTATTCTGAAAGAGAAGGCAAACCAGACCAGACTCTTACCAGACACAGGGAAAACAATTGCTTCAGCTGGATCCAGCAGTGCCGTGTGCGAGCAGGCAGCCTGAGCGATCCCTGGGCCTCACACAAAAGCGAGATAATTGGCTTTCACGGAGGAGCTGTAAACATCCATCACGGCGGGGCTGGGCGGCGGCGGGCGCTGCCCCGGCCGGGCTGGGCGCTCCCCGGCGGGATGATGTCAGGCACAGCCCCGGGCGGGCGCTCATTGGCTTCCCTCACCTGGACCGGCCCTTAACCCTAAACTGCCGGCCGCCCACCGAAGGGTGGCTCTTTAATCCTTACGTACACACACACACGCAGGTGGGGGCTCTCTGGTTTTTCCTCTTTCTCTTTTTTTTCCTCCCATTTTGTTTTCACCTTTCTTTTATTTTCCTTCTTCTTTTTTTGCCTTTTCTTTTTTTTTTTTTTGCCTTTTCTTTTTTTTATTTTTTTCTGGTTTGGTTTTATTTTTTCCTTGTAACAAATGAGATTGTACAAGAAGCTCCTGCTTTGGGGACCAGGTGCTTGTTGTAGCTTCGCTATTGAATGTAGCAATTAAATAAATTCTAAAAACTAATTCACCTAAATTATTAAACAAGACCCTCAGGTAACTGCGTTTTCATCATCTGTTTACTAAATGACAGTAATAATCAAAATATTGTACAGGAGAGGTATTGAAGGAAAGGTTAATGCATGCAGCACCTGGAGAACTCACATTTTTAATGATTTTGCATTGCCTCCTCTTAAGGCATGAGATTAATAAAGGCACTCTTTGGGAAAAGGGTGTAAATTCAACACTATTGCACTATTGCAATGTTAGGTTGATTATTGTGTCTTTTTAAGTATTTAAAACTAACAGCAAAAGTATAGGGATGCACAAATGTACACGCAGAGTTATTCTTTGAATGCTAAGTAGCAGCCCAGATATTCTGTAGTAAATGAGGCATGAAACACATTGCCAAATACATGATGTCCTAAATATAGTGGCACTAAGTATTTAGCTATGTTACAGGCAATATCATAAATCATGATAACTTTAAAATTAATCCAAATCAGTGCTTAAATAATTGCTTTTTCCATAAATGAATATTCTGATCTCTCACCTTTAAGTGGCAAAAAAATCCTATTATTCTACAGAAAAAAGTAAAAAAATCTGATCTGCCACATGTTGTATCTTTTGTTCTGTGTCAATTTTTTTTAATCTTGGGAAACTAATACTTTCTTTAAATGGCTAGAAACCTGATCCAAAATGTATTTACAGTAAATAATATAATACATGAGTTTATTTATGGTCTGCTATCCCTCAAAAAAATTTTTGCTCAGTTTGTTCTTTGGGGAAAAAAATAAGACCAAAGAACCAGCTACACCAAGCCAAAAAAACCCAGAAAAATGAAATATAATCAAACACGGTTTAACTTAATCTAAAAGACATGTAAGATAAGATTTCTAGAATAAACTTGATAAAGAGATCTGTCATTTTCTTTTGGTTCTTTCACAAAATTTTAGAGACTCAGGAGATTAAATTCTGGGGACTTAATAAACACCAGTTTCATGTGGGGATCTGGAGGCTAACCTATTAGTCAAAACATACTTTAGGCCAAAATGAAAGCTCTTGTTCATTTATTTCTGCTCAGAAAACATGGTAGTTCAGATGGAAATGTATATAAAAAAAGATTCATTTCTATGCAAAGTGACAGAACTGAATTTCAGGTCAGAGAAGATTAATTTGGACAATGGGACTGTCACTTTTGCGTTTGTATGATTACAAAATGATGAAAGTAAGACATATTAACATGAATCGTAAGGAAAAAACTATTGATGAGATAAAGTATGCTTAGATGTATCGTACATAAAAGTTATATTCTCCTGAATATTTAATGCCGTATATAGTCTGCACAGTCTATAGACACATTGTTGCTATAATTTTATTACATTGGTTGATTCAGCATGAAAAATACCTGGATTTCCCATATCCAGTCAATCTTACATTGATGAATTAAAGTTCTATGCATTTTTTATTCCTATGTAGAGTACACTTTATACCTTTAAAGAGTGTATCACTCACAGATTACTTGCTCGACCATCTTTAATGGTAGAGTGCCATACTTTCACAAAGTTCTCAGCGTTCATAAAGTATGTTATTCTCCAGTGATAATAGAGAACCTATGCTTTATGAACTAAATGGTAACTTAGAAAATTTACTTAGAAAGTGTTGTACAAATGCTAATTTGGAATATTAGTGCAGAATACCTTTTAGTAAATGGCCTGTAAAATTTGACATTTTCTTTACAAAAAAAGTCTTTTTTTCTGCAGTAATATATGATTAATGAATGTTTTGAAATTGAACTATTTATGAATTTACTGATAAATTATCAATTTTTCCATGCTCATTTCAAAAATTATCTATCACCAGTATTTTTAAAAACATGGAAGAACTTGGAGATCCAGGCTAAACAAAGTAACAGTTGTAAATAACAGAGCAGTTCTATGATTGTAATCGAGTCACACAGCATTTTTCACACTTCCACATGCTGTCACCCATGGGTTATAACCAGTTTGAAATAGTAATAATGAAAATATATGATAAGATTTAAATTATACCTTTTAAATATGCAGTAGCATCAAGTCACTTTGGAAAAGAAAAAAGTTGTAAGGCCAATTTCTTTAAATGAAAAATCTCTTCAATGAAATAAACATATTGAATAGGTTAAAAGAGCTCAAAGCTCTTGACTGTGTGTGAAATCCAGGAACACAGAACTCATCTGCTCCTATCATTGTGCCATGCGTTCCACACACGAAGAGACTGGCTTGACAACTCTCATGCCTGGCACAGACAATAAAGGTGCTGTTGGCAGTGATACTTTTTGGCACTTTTTAGTCTCAAGTTCAAATCACACAGAAAAAGAAAGAAAGAAAAGACAAGAAAATGAAAGGGAAATGACTAATGATTTTCAATAACTATCTGGTTTTCTTTCTATAACCTCATAGTAATCTGTGTATGAATAATGCTGAAGAATCTAACTAGAGGGGATATTTTAGTCCTTGAGCAAAGTGAAACTCAGGTTTATTAGTATATATTTCCCATGAGCCCAAATCATTATTGCATTTAATTGCATGACAATTATTTCTGTCACATCAATTTAATGGTTAAACCAATTATTTATATTACAAAACATAGTTCTGCACCAAACACTAATTGAAAAACACAAGTGGTTCTTCAGTGTTGCTTAACCTATACATTATTAATATTGGAAGGGCTAGGTTTAAAGATTTTTGGGAGAATTAGAACTCAGTCAGGTGATGAATTTTTAGAGATTGATTGTGTAAGCTCAGAATTACAGCTCTCATAATCCTGTATACATGAATGCCAAGTCAGGTAGACCTGATGACTGTTATAAATGTTTTTTTCCTCCTGCATTCAGGCAACATGAGCTACCTGCTCTTAGGAGATTTTTATCCACAAGATGGCAGCTCTGTTTGCATGGTCCCTCCTTTTTGCAATGTTCAACTTGAAAATCATACCATAATAATTTTTTTTCCTTCATTTTATAGCAGATACGTTTTTGTATCTCCTGAGGAATTTAAAAAAAAATCCCCAGACAATGTAAAGAGATAAGCATTAATTAACCCCAATGTTGAAGTAAAATTTGCCAAGTGTTGAGTAAACTATAAGAAGAATATTTAACAGCAAAATCCTTAGTTTTATAGTTTTGAAAGAATCTCCATAAAGATCCATATGTTTTTAATGCTTCACTTTCTAGGCCATCAAACCCAGCATAACCTTTAACAGATTCAATTTAAAGAGTACAAAAGGTTTTACTGATAGAAATGGAAATGCTTATTTGCCTAAAGGAAACTTAGGTCAGTAGGTTTCCTTTCTAGGTAATGATCTATTTTATTTTGCTTTATACCTAAACTCATCAAGAATGCTCATTTATGTTACTAAAATCTAATAGATATATTTATTTCTAAGTTAAAAAATGCTGAGATATGTATATGTATGGATCAACCACAGACAATTAATAACCATTTTTGCCTTGTAAAACTAATAAAATTCAGAAAAATGTAAATAGCAGGCTCTAGCTCTTTTCAAGGGTTTCACTCACAGCTGAAATAATTAGCAAGAATAGATGTGAAAGCATTTTCTTTGTCAATGAAACCCAGTAAATTAAAATGAAGCTTTACTAAAACAATGCATAATTTAACATGGAAACAGTTTGCCCATGGAGTAGCCATTTCAAAGGAAATTATTTGGCCTAGCTACCTGTCTGCATGCAGTCTTTGATGGCACTTCTGGAGTGGAATCACTGATGCCTTAGAGAGCAGAAAGGAATTCTGAGTTACCTAAAATTTATCGTAGACCAACACCCTTTGCACATATCATTATAAATCAGTGGATAGGAGCTTACAGACTTTAGTAAATGCAGAACTGATTAATGTGATTTACGTCTTAATGAAAAAGAGATAAACTATTTTTAAGTAATGTGGGGCAGCAGTACCTGTAGAAATGGTTATCACGGATCAGCTGATGTTAACTTGTTAACAAGGCAACAATGCCACGATTCACAGCTCAGAGGCACATACCTGCTCTCTCAGCATTTTACACAATGGAAAAAGCAAAACTCTGAGATATGACATTCCAGAGGACAAGATCATGTTTGGCAGCCTAGGTCACATCAACATTGCCTAGATTGAGGTGTGCAGCAGAAGAGAAGTAGATTTAAAGGGTCTAAAGAGAAAAGGTGATATAACAGAAGGATAAAGGCAGTCTGAGATAGTTTAGACTTTTATGAAGATAGGGCAGGCTGCCCAATGCATGACATGAGCCTGAACTCAGTTATCTCAGAGCAGATGATTTGCTACAAATTACAATCCCAGAGTGAGCAGTTCATATAGCCAACTGTAACAGCACACTACTCGTCAGAGTATTGTCATAACAGAAGTGCTGGTCTTTCGTCAGAGGATGTCAAAATACATTTATGTCACACAGTTACATGTTCATTCCATAAACTAAACTGTGAAAAGTGTCAGGAGAAAAGACTTTCAACTTTTCTGTGCATGTGTATGTGGGGGCGATGTTCTATGTCAGCATAAGTTGGCTGTTATTTTGGGTCTACTGTGTGAGGGTCTATTTTAATACACTTTTTAAAAAATCCAGGCAATTTTATATGGATTAGAATGATAGAATAAAGCTACCTGGGCCAAGAATTTGCAACATTCTCCATAAGAAAGCATGAATGAGAAGATTGAATTTTTACACTGACTACAATAATTGTCAGAAAAAAAAGTCTAGGTTTAAGATAAAAGTGTCAACAGGAGGCTAAATCACTTTTGAAAAAGTGACTTAAGCTCTAGGTTGCATATATCTGAGACTCAGCTTTCTTACTGCATAAGTTGAGAGATTGCTGAGGTGGCAGTGGATGCACCAGAATCTTCTCACAGGAAAGGGCAGAACCATGAGGATGTACTCACTGGGCCTCAGACATGCTACAGAGAGCAACTGCCTGCCGTGTAGGCTCAGTTAACAGCAATACCATGTTTGTTCAAAACAGAGCCTGTTTGAACTGCTGTTTCAAATCAGGAACAGTGTCAGCTGACTGACCTTCATTTGAGGATGACACAGACATCATCTGGATAGAGGGAAAAAGAGGATGGAAGCTACTCAAATATGGAAATATTTCCTACTGCTCTGATGATCACGTCACTGCAATATTTCAGCTGGTCACAAGGTGGTCACAAGCATATCCCTGTTAAATGGCTGTTAACTTTTCCATAACTAGAACTTTCAAAGAAATATTTTACAAATCTGATTCCAGAGCTGGATGGTATTCATACAAAAACTCTGAAGAATTTTTAGATCTCAGAATTATTGGATCTCAGGGTAAAAAGTTCTAAGACAAAACTGATAAGAATATAATCGCACAAATTTTCTACATAAAATAGGATAATTTTCCAAACCATCCCTTTATCAACTAGTTTCCATAATTGCTTTGGAAATCTTGCATTTATTAATCAATTATACTTCGATAATAAATTACTTCATTATTGATGCCTAGATACGGTTTTTAAAGTTTCAAAGTTGAAATAATATTTGGTAAGGACAAATATAAGAGAAAAAACTCATAATGACTTCACACACAGGAATCGGAACATAACCTGAATTATAAAATACAAACTTCACAGCTTTTTTTTTTTTAAATTTAAATTTCTGTTTTGATAACATTATCTGTGAGTGTAACCCCAAATAGAAAGATCAAAAGCACTGCTGGAAGCTATGATTGCTGTGTTATATAGTTTACCCAAAGTAAGGATCACAGGGGTAAAAGAATAAGTAGAACTTCCTGAAAATAGTGTTTTGAATACTAATGTTCATTTCAACATCTTGACCTGTAAGATAGTTGACCATTTTGGAGCAGACTTTTCAGACACTACTGTAGTGAGGGGAACTCTGTTAACATTTAAATCAGCAGACAAAGGCAATTTTTGTAGGTCCAAGTCTGAAATACTGATCTTTGAGAACACCTCTCATGATCACTACAAAATACGATACAGGTATCCATCTCTTGAAGTTTTCCAGTGCTGGGCATGCCAAATTCCAACTTGCAAGCGATACTAAAGGTACTGGATATTAATGACAGTCTACAAAAGACATACATTATGTCATAAATGCACTACATGACATAATAATGCAGAAGCTGTACAACCCTTCCTCATTCGCACAAGGATTAAACTTGTTCTTGAATGTCATCCTCACATGACAACTTTTTCAGCTGTTTAGTTGAAAGTTTATCAAAGAGAAAATCATTCAGAATAAATATGTCAGTATTCGGTGTTTTACCAGGAGATTTTGAGCCAGTATGAAATGAAGAGCTTGTTTCTGCAGCTAGGATGACAGTGTACAAAACCATGTCACACTAAAAAGGCAGAGGTGACTGATTGAGGTACAGTTCTGTGCTGACTGACCAAACAACCTCTCTGATGTGTTAAATGTTAAGCTAAATTTGAACTGACAAATAACTACATTTTTGTTATTTGTACACAAAAAAGGTTACTTCCAAAAGCATGTATAGCAATATCTAATACAGTCATTGCCTTAGTAAAATAAGCATACTGAAAATGCAGGAAAAAAATATTTTTTGAGGGAGATACTAAGCAAGGTACTCATCTTCAGTGTTGATTGCTAAGGGAATAATAAATACAAGACAAAGACCTCGAGGATGATAACATGAAGTGATTTAGTCTTGAAGACATTATCTTCGTCCTTACATTGCTTTGAGAAACAGAAGTGAAAAAGACAGCTTGCTGTCGGAGGTCTCTGCTAGTGACTGGAGAGATGGATTTAAAAACGATAGTGAATTGCTGTTATATTCATATTAATAGACAAAGTTATATACGGTGTATGAGGCATGTCGTAAAGTGCATTTAGGCATATTTTAAAGAAGAGTTTCTGACAGTAGTAAAAGAAAATGACAAAAAATGTTATCAGTATTCAGTATTACTCAATAAAACCAATTCCAGGGAATGGTAGTAGTGATAGGAGAGGAAAAATTTCAACTAAAAAATGGTAGATTTAGATTGCATATAAGAAAGAAATTCTTTACTATGAGTGTGGTGAGACACTGAAAGACATTGCCTTGAGATGCTGTGGATGCCCAGTCACTGGAAGTATTCAAAGTCAGCTTGGATAGCTTGATCAACGAGATCTGTTGAAAGTTGTCCCTGCCCATGGCTAGGTGATCTTTGAAGTCCCTTCCAATCCCAAACATTCTATGATTCTATGACTTTATGATAAAATCGTAATTATCTGCCATCACAGATAATGTTTTGAATGTTACAATACTGAGATGCAATTTAAGTTATTATTCAGTAAAGCACACATACAGCTTCCTGTAGACTGAAAAGCATATGCAAGATACAACACTAACCACTACTTTATTAAGCACAGTCCATTAAAATGATAACATCTTAGGTTTTAGACATCTTAGTTTTAGCAATTAAAGCTGGTCAAACCATTCTGCACAAGATAGTCAGTTGAATTTTGGGGGCAATTTTCTATTAGCCCGCTAGATTGAATCTGTCTTGGTTTAAATCTGTCTGCATGATTTAAAATGGTAAATCTCTGCCATATATGGGATTCAGTTTTAAATTAACACTCAACAAGTTCAGGTATCTGCATGTGGGTTAGATATCTCATTTTATAATTAAGGCAGAGCTAATCAATGCAGTCATTGGAGCCTAGAAATAAGTTCAGTTTGCTTTAAACGAGGTATCTTTGGACAGATACAGTTGCCTAAATACAAGAGTTGTTCTAAATAATATATTTAATATTTTTTGAGATGGCCAAGGGTATCTGAAGCACCAGCATGTCAGTGTAGCTGAACTTTCCTTTCTGAGAAGTGACAGGTGAACACTGGGGATACAGGAGACCTGCACCCTCCTCTCCCAAGGTCTTCAGGCCAGACAACTAAACAGCAACTTACAAAACCCCAAAAACCAGCTTTGCAAAGAATGTATGTTTTACTTGTTTTCCCTTTTGATGTGTACTTGAAAACTAAGTTGTGAGGTAAAATAATCCCAGTTTTTGTTATTCTATGGAGTGTGAGCATAAATTGCATATAGATCTTTTACTTGTAGGTGAAGCATAGGAAGAATGATAATCAATATAATGTTTTATTGTCTCAATATTACCTAAAATACACCAAGGAAGGAAAACCAAAAGTATATAGCTATTTTCATCATCAGGATTGTGAGAGTACATGTGCTCTCTAAGGTGGGACTTCTCCATAATGTGTTTTTCAATTGTGAGGCTGAGATTTTAAGAGATTTAATTTTGTGAAACGAATATTAATATATATTTTTATTTGCTGAAGTAGACATTAGGATATCTAAAGCAGAATATTTGTTAATTCATTTTGCATAAAACTGAAATTCAGTGTTCTCAGAAGAAAAATCTGTGAGAAAGACGAGCATGAAAATATGGGAGTTGCAGCCTATGTTAGACCTTTGCTGTAAGACTTTCTCTCTTGTTGCTTATTTCTGAAAGCCACATAGAGGAATTATTTGTGTACACTAGCACCTGTTAGCACAATATCTCACTGCATTTGCAAATTTGTAACACTTTGGTTATGTGAAATTATATAATCCACTATTTCTATATTAATTCTATTGTGTTTCTCTTGCTTCTAATTAATTTCAGGAAGTAGATTTTTTGTTTGTTTGTGTGTAGTGGGTTGACCCTGTCTGGATACCAGGCACCCAGAAAAGCCATTCTATCACTCCTCTCCACAACTGGAGAGGGGAGAAAAAGTATAACAAATGGTTCATGGTCAAGGTAAGGACAGGGAGAGATCACTCACCAGTTGCTGTCATGGGCAAAACAGACTCAACTTGAGGATATTAAATGAATTTATCACTAACGAAATCAGAGCAGTGTAATGAGAAGTAAAATAAATCTTAAAAACACCTTCCCCCCACCCGTTCCTCCTTCTTGGGCTCTGCCTTCCTCCCCCAGCGGCATGGGGAGACAGGGAATGGGGTTTATGGTCAGTTCATCACAGGTTGTTTCTGCCACTGCTGAGGCAGAGGAGACCTGCTCCAGTGTGGGATCCCTTCCATGGGAGACAGTTCTCCATGAACTTCCCCAGTGTAAGTCCATCCCATGGGCAACAGTTCTTCACAAACTCCTGCAATCTGTGTACCGGGTGCAGTTCTTCAGGCACTGCAATGTGTGTCCTCCATGGGGTCACAAGTTCTGCCAGGAAAACTTCTCCAACATGGGCTCCTCTCTCCATGGGTCTACATGTCCCTTACAGGAGCCTGTTCCGGGATGGGTTTCAGAGCCTCCATTAATGCATCCACCTGCTCCAGCATGGGTCTCTTCCGTGAGCTGAGGGTGGATCTCTGCCCCTCATTGACCTCCATGGGCTTCAGGGGCACAGCTGCTTCACCACGGTCTGCACCACAGGTCTGGTGCCTGCAGCACCTCCCGCCCCTCCTTCTCCACTGACATCGGTGTCTGCGGAGTTGTTCCTCTCACATGTTCTCACCCTGCTTCTCTCTGGCCATCATTATGTCTGAGCAGTAACTCTTAAAAATGTCATCACAGAGTCATTACTGTCATTTCTGATTGGCTCACCCTTGACCCGCAGCAGGTCCATCTTGGAGCCACCTGGGATTGGCTCTGCAGGACATGGAGGAAGCTTCTGGCAGCTTCTAACAAAAGCCATCCCTCTAGCTCCCTTCCACTGCTACCCAAACTTGGCCATGCAAAGCCAATACACTCTGTAAAGCATATCTTTGTTACACATAAAAATTTTATATAGTCCTCTATATATATTGCTGGGTCAGTGAATCTTCTGGTTTTTGAGGACATAATAACTATGCCACAGTGACATGTTTTCTTCCTATTTAAATTACACAACTGAGGAACTGCTTGAAATGATGTCAAAACAGACCACTGTTTGACTGTTGACTTCAAGGGTAGAGACTTTCCCCCCACCACTGCTAAACCAAAACATAGACTCATGTTTTCCACATTAACATTGTTTTAACATAATAAATTCCCAAAATGGATTCTAAAGTATAGCTTATGATATAACCTTGCTTTGGATTCAGTTAATAATTAGTCCCTTTTTTGATTATTTTCTGAATTACTTTAAGTTACAAAATTATATAAATATTATCTACTCTGAGTTTCCTTATTGAAGTTAATGACTCATATATTCCAATTCATCTGCTTTGGATGAAATTAATAAAGTTTGAATCTTATTTTATCTTTTCTTTTCTGAAATTAATAATCTGTATGACCTTTGCTACCTTTCTTTGACTTAAAATTAATCTTCATATCTATTTTTGCTTTCTGTGTCTTGAATTGATGAACCCAGCTTTGTCTCCTTCAATAAAATTAACATCTTTCTTCAATCAGTTTATCTTAATTTTTATTTAGATGAGAGAATTCTTTATTAAAATTTTCTTGCCATCATTTCTTCATTTCCGTGAAAGGCCTGAAACAGTAATATGTTAAGAAACACTATTTTAAACAATTAATTTATTGCTTTAGTACAGAGTTTCTTTCACCTCTGTGTTCTCTTCCCATCCCATAAATGTTTTCAGTTTTTACCAATTTTATGTTTTATTTGTATTTTTGTCATTTTGTTTCTGTTTTGTTTCAGTCAGGTGCACGCTGAGCCTCTAGCTACACAGCTTTCCTCCCACATGCTCTCTGTGCACAATCAAATTTGCAGTGTGGCTCTAATTCATCCCCATGGCAAAAGGTAAGAACAAAGTCTGTGAATTGTCTAAGCCCAACAGCAGCCTTTAAATAGACTGTATATTATCACTGTGCATGCAAATGAGACTTGTCATTAGAGTTTCCCCTGTCTATTTGTTTGCAACTGTTAGATATGTACAGCCCAAAAAAAGCCCCCTGGGGAAAAAAAAACCCAGAAAACCATCAACCCTAACATAAACCAGTCAAAACCATCTGACTTTTATGAACTTTCAAAGTTGATATAAATGATGTCTCTTATAAAACAAAAATCAAAAATTAATCTTCACATTACTTGTCAGTATTCTTATTGACAAGATGGATGTTTGAGGTTTTTTCCCTTTATGTATTCAATTAGCTAGAAATTATTAACATGAACTGAATTTGACACTTGAAATAAAATGGCCTTTGTAGACTCACCAAAAACTGAAGGCAAGTTCTAAGTCTGTTTTGTGAGCTGGTTGAAATGTTTACTTACTTCATATTTCAGAACTCCAAGATGCCATTTCAGACCTTTGGTCAACCTCTATGACAAGGTCTCTATGTCAGTCATTATTTTTGTTGCCATGTGATCCCTAAGCTGTGATTGAAATTTGCATTTAAAAATCACATTTCTTCATAAAAATCACTTTAAGATTACATTATCTAGATGGCTCCTGACTACATAAGAACCAGAAATCACAGAATAACAGGATCACAAATGGGTAAGGTTGGAAGGGACCACAGTGGGTCATCTAGTCCAGCCTCAAAAATAGAAAATATTACGTGAGAATCATATAATCATAGAATCATATAATATCCTGAGCTGGAAGGGACCTACAAGGATCATCAGTCCAATTCCTGTCCCTGTACAGAATAGCCACAAGAGTCACACCATGTGCCCAAGAGCATTGTCCAAACTCTTGAACTCTGTCAGGCTGGTGAGCTGTTCCAGTGCCCGGCTATCCTCTGGGGAAGAACCTTTTTCTAATATCCAACCTAAATCTCCCCTGACACAACTTGAGGCCATTCCCTCTGCTCCTGTCACTGGTCACAATGGAGAAGAGATCAGTGTTTGGCCTTCCTCTACCCCTCACAAGGAAGTTTAGACTGTGATGAAGTCTCCTCTCAGACTCCTCCAGGCTGAACAGCCCAAGTGACCTCAGATTTCCTTCTAGACCCTTCATCATCATAGCTCTCGTTTAGATGCTCTCTAATACCTTTTTCTCACTGTGGTACCCAAAACTGTACACAGGACTCAAGGTGAAGCCGCACCAGTGCAAAGCAGAGTGGGATGCTGGTGAAAAAGAAGTTAGAAAGAAGGTCTACGGAATGAAGCCCTGCTCCTAAATCTATAGAACTAGTGTAAAAATTCTCAACCTTTTCGTTTAGCTTTGCCTCAAAGTGATAGGGAACACATAATCAATAACAAAATGTTAGTTATTGCCTTCAAGTTAGGTGAGGCTGAATCCCCAGCAGATTTAAACTTGTGCAGCTTTTATTTGTTTTAATTCAGTTGTGTCTTTGCAGATTGAAGAAGAGTGTCAAAATTTTATTTGAAGCCTTCACTATGTATGAAAACATCTCTTATGAGTGAAATGTCTCTGTGGGTTAATTTGAGGTCACTTAAAAAAAATTTAAAAGAATATATTTCTAAATTTTTAATCACTAAACATATTTAAATGAAATGATCCTCTTCATTAAGAAAAGTTCTTTGGGAAGTAATCAGGGAGGAATGGTAACTACTTTTAATTACAACACCCATCTAGTCTGAATAATTTAACTACAGAGCATTTTGTGTTACAATGAGTCATTGCTGCTGCCTATGATCCTTTATTCTCTCAAGCAGCTCTTTTAAACCCTTCACCCTCATTCTCTTTCTGTATGCATTATTCAACACCTTGAAGCACTAGTTAGAAACACACATAAAGAGGCAATGATTGTGCTTCAAAAGCCTACAAAGAAGGGATTCCTACTTATTATTTCTATATCCATTGTGAAACACTGTTCTGTACTTGGAACTAGCCATGGTTTGTATTTAAAGAACTGTTCATCAAGATTATTATGTTCAAGGAAGATATTCTTTGTGAATAGTAACTTTCCAAGATGAATGATTTCTTTCAGCTGCCTTCAAGAACCCTGCTCCCAGACATGCAGGAAAACAGCTGTTCACTGTGATGGTCAGGACTGAACACTGCTCATACCAAGAGAGGAAAGAGGTTCCAGACCTGAGTATCCTTTAAAATGAAAAATATCTTCCTTGCAGTCACCTACTGGTACTCAAAGATGACTGCACATAAGGAGAAATGTTATTGCTTAGATAGGATCTCTCAGTAAAGAGATGAAAATGTCATCATTTTTTAGTAAATAATTTGAAATATTTAAGCTCAGATTTTTTTGGTGCTTTGTTTTATTTTTTTTATTTCTTTAGCCAAATTTCAGCTTCTTCTTTCTCATTCAGAATGAAAATAATTTACATGATTGAAAACAGAAATCAAAACATTCATTTAATTCAAAAATTGTCTTAGGATATATATATTATTTTCTACTAAATATGATTTCATACAGTGTGTCTTTCAGATAGACAGTACTGAGGGACAGCTACTGAGAGGAAACATTCATTTTCCTTTGTAAAACTAGGTTTTAGACCTATCTAGAACATATTTCTTACAGTTATGTCAAGTCCTCCTTGACTTGTTATCCTCCTTGTAGCTGCAGGGAAGGTAAATGTTGAAAATTCATAATGAGCTTTCTTTAAGCACAAACAAGACCCAAGAAAATAATTTTTCTGATAAAAAGAGGTCATTTCTACCTACACAGTTAAAAAAAATTCTCCATCTGGGTTTTTTGTTCTCTAAGGGAAAAGAGCAAAATACATCCTAGAGAAGTCATTATAAGAGAATACCTAAAAATAATTAATTGTAAGGTGTGTAGAAACTGTCATATGTACATATGATGTCCTTAAATTAATAGAGGTTTACATTGCTTTCATTGTTTTCCATGAAGAGTGCTGTTCCATTCTATTTGACCTTAATTAGTGTAATTGATAGTAGTTTTAGAGCTGCATGCCATTTTAATCATGTAGTTACAGCATTCATGACAGAAGAAAAATGAAATAGCAGCTGGGAGTTATCTATTAATAGTGAGAGAATAGAAAGGTAAAAGGAAAGACTCTTCTCTTCTAGGACTCCAGGGCTTTTATGGCATTAGTAATGAATGACTAATGTATTCTAATAGGAGCACACCGATCTCAAAGGATGTAATGAAGGGCAGTAGGATCAATATGAGTTAGAAATTTTATATCATTAGTAAAATCACATGGCTACAAGAGTATACAGATAGACCAGTAAAAATGTCAAAGCTTGAGAATACGAACCATGTACCTGCATGCATGTATGAGTGGGATTACCTGGGCCTGTGTACTAGGGGCTCAGACTGTGACAGAGAGAGTGCTTTAAAGTTTCCTGGGAAAGCATGCAGTGCTACAGCAGGTCACAAAGTTAGAGTGAGAATGACAGGAAAATCAGAAATTTCTTTGGCATGTGATTATTTGGAATGGATTTGAAACAAGACCAGGGTATAATGAAAAAAGGCAAAAAATGAGAGTTTCCAAGTCATGAGCAAAACACCCTAAATGAGTAGATGCATTAATTAGCTTCAAGTGGCAATTTTTTTCTTGAAGGTTTCTCCTATCACTGTGAATGACACTCAGTTTCTGAAGCTGGAAGGCTTTACAAGGAAAGAAAACTTGTTCTACTGTCTCTTTCTCACAGATATGGTTAAAAAAAGCAGCATACAACAAAATAACCCTCTACCAGTGGTACTTAATGCATATTATACTGGGAGAAACAAGCTTGTCAAGTTAACTGCCAATTATATCCAAATCTATATTCCACTAAGTTCCTCTCTGGCACTACAGTTTGGCACTGTACTTTTGTAAAAGTTACAGTGTATGATGAATTCCTTCATAGATACTTACTATATTTTATATCTAAGAATTGTTTTTATTTCTTTAAAATAAAAAGGAAAACATAAACACAGAATTTAATAAAAAAATATGGCAAAGCATGACTGAATGGAAAGTGAAGGAATCTGGGGACATATATTAGTTTTTATCTGTACATGTAACTAGCAAAGATCTTAGTCGACTTAAGGAAGACTAGCTTGGTCATGAAAATAAATAACATAACATAGCTCTTATAACTTCAGCAGACTCATACCTATTTCAAAGATCATGCAAAAACCTCTGAAGTGAGGTACTATGTTATCCATAAAATATTTGTCAAGTTTCAGCCTTTATGGCATTTATATACAAACACACTCAAGAGTACACAACTGTCTTACAGACATGTGAACAGTCAGATGGCGAGACAGAAAAATATTTCTGAAGATTTGTAAAACAAATTCTCATCCAGTTTTTTTTCTAGTCTTGCAGAATGATTGTCGGTCTTATTTTCTTTTTTCTGTGTGTTTCTGCTCTCCTGTACTCTTACACAACAAAATGAACTTTGATAATAGGGATTTTAAAACTTTCACTACCTAGGAAAAGTGAAAAACATTCACCCTGTCATAGTCATTAAATCTGTTGCTCTTCTAGTCAAGAGTATATTGTGGCCACATGATGGACACAGTTCTATTTTTAGGTCAATCAGTGAAAAAAGGACACGCTTCCTTTTTCTGTGTATTTTGTTATGACATATTTTAATATTGGAGTTAATACATAAGGGTCAATAAAATCCAGGAAAAAAATGAAGTCAAGGTTAGACACAGGATTCTACCTTTGATATGAAAAAATATGCACAATTGTTTTTGTTATATAGCTATATAAAATTTGTGCAATGTTAGATTTTCCAAAAATTTTTAGTTCACATATTTAGTCTTTCACTACTTACTTAATTACTAAATATACAAACATTATTTGCTTTCTATATCTTCTTCTCCACTGGCTTAACTCAAGAGGCCTTTAGATGTAGCAATGTACCTCAGAAAATTAAATCTTTCAATAAAAGGGCAATGTACAGCAGAACCCAGAGGAAATATTTGAAATCAATTCACAACTCTGATGAGGCAGAGCATCCTGATTTCATTATGATTTTCCCTTCACAGTTATATAAATCATGAAAAACAATTAACATTTTTGATTCCTTCTTTGTCCTATACATAGCTCACTCAGTCCAAGTACAAATTAAAACTTCAGAGATTTACCTGAAATTTATTTTCTGAGTTTCTTGTAGATATTCAACTCAAGTTATTAATCAGCAAAAAGCACAGCATTTACTCTGTGAAAAAAATGGAAAACCTTTTTTTGGTTCAAAGCCTCATTTTAGTCTGCATGATTTAATTTACTGGGGAAATTGTGGAAACATCACTACCATCCTCCAATCAATAAAACCAACAACACCCCAAATCCCCAAGCATTTATATCTGTATAACACCTACTGATCATCTGTAAATGTTTACATTTAATTTGCTGAAAGAAAAAAAAAATGAAAATTTGCTGAAAAAAACCCAAACCACAGACAATAACGAACAAATAGGATTTGTTGTCTAAACATGTCTTTTTAAGACTTGCCTCAGACACATCAGGTTGAATAGGGAGATTTCATTGCAAATGCCTAGTTTCAACAGCAGACCCAAGAGAATTTGCATTAATTTTACAGCTTGTTTGAAATTTCTCTTATTTCAAAGGTTATTTTTGTTTCTCTCCTAACATTTCCTTAAATTTACACTCTTGGGTAAGACCATACTTTATATGATAGTGCAGCTTTCTTTGAGAGAAAGACTGTTTTGTTTTGCTGAATGAGACATAGTGTGAGTTTATTCATGGATAGTTATGCTGTTATGTTCTTGACTACTTTTTGTACTGAATCATAAATTGAACTGTGCAACACAATCTGCAAAGCATGAACAAGTTTGTAAACTCACCTGCAAACTCCCCAAATGACTCTACTTTCTCCTTCTGCTAAGGATGGAATTACCTTATAGGGACTTAGGAAAATGTTTGTGGCGGGGTATTTACTATTTTATCCTGGAATAGCCATGAACCACTTTCAACATGTAAATCCTGGACTTACGCTCCTTTGGGTTTTCAGAACATCTTGATGACTGAATTAACTAAAGCTGAGAAATACATGTTGATTTTTAGCTTGTAAGTATAAAATAGGTTGATTCATATTTCACATTTCATATATGAGGTCTTTTATTACAATAGTGGTATTGTTTTTATAGCACCTCATACACCATTCAGTTGCAAGCTGGAGGTGTTTGAGACTGACATCATCCTACAGGGCAACATGAACAGGATTTTAGCTTGCCATTGAGAAATGTTGGGAAAGGTATGCGAAGAATTTGATACGCTGTTTTTTTTATTTTTATTGGATGACTATAGCAATCACGGAATATATTTTCTCTGAAAGGTCACATGAAGTAGTTGTTTGCACAGTACATGAAGTGGCTGTTGCTGAAAATGTATTTCAACCTTCCTAAGTGTAATATATGAGGATAAAGGCTCTCAAATGTATAATACTGCATTTTCAACCCAGCCCTCTTAAGCAGTAATTACATGAGAAAATTAAGGTGAACAAGAAGCGGAGTATGCAAATAATCCATTTCAAAGATAAACATTTCATAAAACTTGCATTTTACTGAAAAAGAAAAAGAAAGCTAAAAGATACCCTTTGACATAGATTAAAATCAAAGTTTTCCATTTTCAATCTTCAATTTCAATTTACTGAACAAACTTTCTATGTTTGGACATCTTTCTTTTTTTCTTTCTTTCTGGCCTGACTCCATCTCTAGCAAATGTTAAATGATTTGTAAAAACTTCTCATATTTACACAGCATCGAATAAAGAAATAACATTTTTTCCATCTTGTGTGTAAAAAATTGCTGACTTTACTATATATACCCTCATTGACTTTATTACTGAGGATAAGAAATTGACAGTTGCTTCACACTAGGAATCTAAATATAATGATTGTATTTGACCAAAGGAAAATCCAGTTTCTTCAAATAAAACAAAAGGAGAAGCAGAAAATTTCAGTCTGTAGGTGATATTTTATGACACAAGTTATGACACCAGTTAACCAGAAATTAAGATTTGCTGGTGCTTGGCCAAGTATGAAAGTACTGCCTTCAAAAATAAAAAAAACCCCAACCCCAATTATTTTGTCTGGTACACACAATATTAGCCCTATGAATAACACATTTTCTCAGAATCAGAGATTTGTGTCCACTGAATGATTCAACAGTTTTAAAAATCCTCTCATAATCTCTTTTAATGGAACAATCCACAGAAGGAGTTATAGAAACTCACTGTTGTTGAAAACCTCTTCACCCTGGTTGTTATAGAAAGATTCTACATTTGGACCTGGACATACTAAGAGACATAGTTAGCAGTGTAGACTAAAATGTGTATTTTTACATACTTTTATACCTTTATACTTTTAACTTTTTGTTATATAGTTACATCTATATCTTCATGGCCTCTCTTCATCAATATTTTGCTTTCTTTCTTCTATTCCATATGAAACCAAATGAGCAAACTTCTGAAAGTCTGAATATAGCATGTTCCTAAATTTCTTTTATTCATTACATTTTTGACACCTACAATTCAAATGAAGAACTGAGTGAAAGATGCTTTTTTTTTGTAGACACCATACTGGGTATGTTTCATAATTTCATGGTATTCCAAGTTCCACTTTTTAATTATTTCTGAACAGCAAGTTGTCACGTACTGATGTAAATTAAAATTTCCCAGGGAACATTTCTAACATTTACAGATAAATTATGTAGCTAAACTCATAATTAAAAGAGAACAAGAGGCAAATGGACATAAACCGAAACACAGGAGATTCCATCTTAACATGTATGGAATCATACGGAAAACTCACCCGTTTTACTCTGAGGGTGGCTGAACACTGGGACACGCTGGCCAAGGCAGTTGTGGGGTCTTTATCCTTGGAGATCTTCACAAGCCATCTGGACATGGTCCTGGGCAACTGACCTTATGTGGCCCTGCTTGAGCACCGGGGTAGGACCAGGTGGCCTCCAGAGGTCCCTTCCAACCTCAACAATTCTGCGTGATTCAGTGAAATCAGTGCACAGTTAAAATTTCTGCTTAACAAACATCTGAGCCATTCGGCTGCTTAGAATAAGGGACTATATCTTTCTGTTGTTGGTTCAGTCACTGCACACTTAAGCTTTTTCAGACTTCTGTGTATATACCATCTGGAACAGTGACTCTGTTTTGAAGTTGTTGGTTTACTTCAAAAATGCAGTGTCTGTCAAGTCAGTCTCTAAGGATAGTTCATGTGAAATATTAAACAAGCCAGGTCCAAACTGCTGCATTGTTATTGATGGTGGTAAGAAAGGATCCATTTCTCAGCATTGTCTGCATTTTATGTAGCTGTTTCTTTTAACCCATTCACAGAGCAAACAAGTCTTCCTCTTCTTAATTAACATGTTTTTTGCAAAACATCAAGGTTCCATTTAGGTGTTTCTGATTTCCTCTGATTTTAACCATTAATCACTAAACATTCCTAACTTTATTCTCTAGTAATTGTGTTTCTGGAGGAAATGTGATAGGGCACATCTCATGAAAAAGACATGGTATTTGCATGCACATTGGAAAGAGCATTTTTCCTGGTGACCAGAGTATGGTGCACCATTTCCTGGTGACCAGGTTTTGTGTTTGTAACAGCTTTGTTTTGAATTACTTCATAGGCATGAGCATCAAACAAGGTACCTCCTTGATTTCAGAGACTTACAGAGACTCCTGTTAAGAGCTATTGTGGGCAGCACTACTACATCACCTAGTAAGTATCATAATCAGAGTTTCTTTGAAAGATAAAAAGTACCCTTGCTTCTCTTTCTCCAGCTGGTGGTTTTACAAGGGGGATGTGTTTTGGGCATGGGATTTTTCTGGGTTTTGGGTTTTTTTCTGCCCTTCTTTTATTTCCTTTATGTGTTTTTGTCTTCTGTCCAGTTCTAGTTTTTCTCAGGAAATGGGGTCTTCTCAATCCAGATTATCAGAGTTTAAGCTAAATTGCTACATAAATCTTCTAAAGCACTCTTCTGCTTCTTTTCACATCACTGTGATGACAGCTAGTCATCACTCTAAGGAACTTACATATTCTTCATGCTCTAGATCTCCCTGTCTAAATATGTTAGGGATAGATGGATGCTTTTCCCTAACTTCTCTTCAGTTTGAACCCACTTGGTCATCCCTCGTGGAATTGAAAAGCTCGCATCATTCATCAGATCCTTCATACTTTCTTTTGGCTAGATGTTAGTAGAGAGTGAATTAAGTGGTCTACGGAATTCATGAAACAGATTTTACTTTTGGGAGCAAGCAGGCAGAAAAACATCACAAAGCAATTGCATTTCCTAATAAATTGAAGAAAGGAGATAAGCAAATGGTATCTTCTAAGCAAAAGAACTTGGAAAAGACTATAAATTTCTAGAATTTATAAAAAGAAAAAAACTTACAAAAAATTAGTTTACTGTTACTAAGTATGCTGTTTACTAAATAAATAAATAAACCATCATAGAAACACACATCTCACTTGTTTGAAGTTCAGACAATTCGAAGACAGCATTATTGCACAGTTTTATTTCAGTAGTCTTTTATATATGCATTGTAATATGACCCTTGGCTACATGATTGCAGTCTTACTATATCTTTGGCATCTTCAGACTCAGTGCCTTAGTTGTAGCCTTCTCAGCTGAAGTTTGTCATTCAGTTTAGCTCCTGGACCTGCCTCTGTCCTAGCTACTGTTGTGTACTTGCCCATGCCCCATCATGTAGGCTGACTGTATAAGTCAACCTCATTCTCCCTGTTGAGAAGAGAAAACTCTCCTAAACTTAAGAAACTTATGTTCACTTTTTAAATATGAATTTCATCTCTTAATTTAGACACATGGCAAAATTTGTCTCCTCTAAAAAACAAACAAACAAAAAAACCCCATTAAAAATGAGGACAAATATTTCCATACACACAGCTGAAATGAAAAGAGATCACACAACTGATGGATTATCTATAAATTCTATATTAAATTCAAAAACCTATGCTAATTCTGTATTAAGTATGCACCATTAAATCTCAAAGCCATCCAATTCAAAGGTTAAGAGTTTCACACATTAACAGCAATTCCTGAAAACAGCATAAAATATATATTTAGTAGAAAATGGAATAAAAATGAAACATACAGAATGGAATGTCCAACAGAGAATATATAGAACACATGGCATAATAAGCTAAAGAAATCAAATTAAAAAGTAACTATATGAAAAGAAATTATATTTTAGAAACAACAAAATAAAATTTTAAAAATGTACTAAACCATTGAAATTAAAAAAAGAAAAAAAATCAAGTTAAATCAAATGAGTATTACCAACAAATCCTGCAAGTAATTTCTTTTCATTCTCTAGCAATGGGAGTATGTGACCACATATACATCATTCTTATGGACTCTTCAGAAACATTTTACTTAAAAGAATGGCTCCAGGATACAAAGGTAATTATCTTAACAGCTGAAAACTTTCGTTTTCAATGTTGATCATAAACCTTAAATATGTAGCAATCTCAAAGATGAAGCCTTCTTTGTATTTTCTTCCTTATAAAAAAAAAAATCCTACAATTTAAATGCATTCTTGGTTTACATATAACTATGCTTATATATTAGTTTTAATATTGTGACACTGTGACTGCTTTTATAATAGAGAACATATGTCTGGTTTTTTCTCCAGTAGGCAGTAGAATTGCAGTATGTGATGCCCCAATTTGTTTAAGTCTTGAAGTACATTTCAATTAAGTAATTAAACGTAACACTTGACTACTGATAAGTTTTTTCATGAAGTCAGCCCATTTTAGTAAGAAATGTTTGACATATGCCGTGTGTTAAAGTAGCAACATAAATAGGACTATAAAGCAAACAGATATCAAACAGCACTAAACAAATACAATGAAGATTTTGTGACCCCCACATTTGTTTGTAGTATCATAGATGCCATAAATAGATTCTTAATCTATATGTAAATTAGATTATTTCATACTATGAAACAGCATTAAACAGCTGCTTGATTGTCTTTAAAACAGCATTTAGGTGCCTGTAGAAAAGATGACTTTTCTACATGAGCTATGAACCACAAGACAAAACTTTCTCATTCTCTTTGGTTTAGTGTAAACTTCCTCATGGTATTCATATTGGGATATAACTATAGATTTTGGTCCTCTGAATCTTCTTAAGGAACCAATGCTTGCCTCTCTATTTCAAGACTCACAGATCTGAAATTTCTGCTGTCATGACTAAACATCTGCCTTTAGAAACACATGAACTCTTTTGCAACATCAGTGATGTCACTACTGTACTTCACTGGTATTTCAGAAACTGTTTTTATGGTGATGAACAGACTTTTACACCTGTAGAAGCACAGGACAAGGAACAAATTGTAATCCATCCTTTCTTCTGTGAAGAAAACTGTCCCTCACTGCATGTATTTCCTCCAGCTTGCTTTTCAAGCTAGTCTCATCAGGAATGACCAGGCCAATCTCTTTAACTTTCCTTATGTATAATATGAATGTCACCTTCTAGCCTGCTGGCCCAAAGGTGCTAAAAGGAAGTCTTTCACTGTTCACCCATCCTCCTGTGGTTTTCCAGGATATATCTGAATCGTCTAGACAGTTGGAGCTGCTGAAAAATACAGGCTGCATTGCATCAGTTGCACTACAAAGTTCAAGTCTTGATTCTTTGTTTTTCAGCACATAAAAGAGGATAAATTTTGTCAGTTACAACTGAGCAGATGTAATCTAATCCTTCCTGTCTGAGTGGTTTCAGGTAGACTTCTCCCCTAGACAGAGATTTTTGCTATTTACGGACAAATCTGATGTACTGAGTTCTGAAAATTGAGTATTTTCCTCCTGCTATGGGAGCCTCTTTGGGCCTGCCGAACCTCTACAGGTCACATCCAAACAAATGTGTTTGCTCTTAAACTATTTGGACAATATCCCCATAAAGGCCATTCTGTCCATTTTAGGCTGGAGATTCAGGATAATATTTTTAAAGAACACAATATTTATATATTAGTTGCATTCAGTCATTCACAGTGAAGTGTTGACAGAAAAGAATCATGTTTTTAGAACTGTAAATCAAATATGATAGATAAGAAAGCTGCAGAAGGATTACAAGAAAAAAAGTTACAGTAGTGTTTTTTCATGTTTTCAAAGGTAAATATATTTGGATTTTTAAGTTGGCTAAACATAGTGTGTGGACAGACAATCTACTTACATTCCAGCTATTAACTATTATAATAATATAACTATATTAACTATTGAGTACTTGAAAACAAATAAAGACTAAAACCACAAATAAATACCCCCAAAACAAAGTCTTCTATGTCGAAAAGAGGACTGTAAAAAAAACCAAACAAAAAACCCCCAAATAAACAACAACAAAAAACCCAAAAACAAAGTCTTCTATGTCGAAAAGAGGACTGTAAAAAAAACCAAACAAAAAACCCCCAAATAAACAACAACAAAAAACCCAACCCTTAAAATCTGGTATGACTGAAACATAAATTTTGAGATGTGTTTTCCTACTTGTATGTATGCATTTGCAAGAAAGGATCAGAGGAAACAGGCATACCTGTATGAGTTATAATTTAATTTGTCAGTTATTTATAATCATATCTTTCTTGGTAGGTAAAAATTGTCATTGAGAACATGCACATGCACCAACCATTAACTGATGGTTAGTCAGCACTGAAAGTTCACCTGCACAAAAGCAGCCTTGAGATGACCTGTATTACTTTTGCAATACCATCAACGTCACATTTCCAGAAACTCTTCTACAGCTATCTATTTCAGACAGTAATATTTGAAAAGACAAGAAAAGAGAGAAAAACAACAAAAGATAAAATTAGAACTGCTTACTTAACTTCACATGTAAATATTTTAACAAGATTTCTATTTAAACACTATGAAGTTTTCCATGTACAGTTTAAGGCTTTATTTCAACTTCTGACAGAGGAAGTAATTAGGGCATCATCATGCACCTATATGGAAAACCACTAGTCTTGGATTACACCTATGACCAAACAAAGAAACAAAACTGATAGATGAGTCCGCCAGTGCTAGCCTAGCCTATTGAAAATAACCCATCTGAACACAACTATAGAAATATACAGAAATATACAGAAATACACAGAAATATACAGAAATATACAGAAATAGGGTGATATAAAATTTTTACAATAGATGTTTTCAGTAAATGGTGCATTTTTGGAGCCATAAATTTCCATTCTACAGTTCATTATATGTTTTTTCCAATACATCTAAAGGTTGTCTGCCTTAGTTGTATATTTTATGCTACTATTTTTTCCTCCAATCACAAAGCTATGTAGAATATAAAGTATATAGAATATTAGGGATATAAAGCTTTCAAGCTTTATATATATTTTTTATATCCCTGAAAGCTTTCAAGATTTCAGCTTTTATGAGTTACAAAGGTAAAAAATCAAAAATGTAAGTTTAAGTTCTATAGAGTTGAGAGAAATATATTCTCTTTTGAATAACCACTGTCTCCTTTTGAAGGAGGGCATAGACCACTTAGATATTATGTTATTTGATATAGATTAAGGAAATAAACAAACTTTCTTATATACCTGCTGAATTACAAATTACGTATTCTCATTTAAAATATGATATGCAATGATTTAAAATGGCATTTATTGTAAATAGAAATAATCTTACATGTCTTGAATGTATCTTTTATATACATGTATTGAATAGAATACATTAAGATAGAAATAGCTACACATACATAGTGTCATACCAGCAGAACAGCAGGGCAGCGCTGAAGATGCAAAATGTTGTTACCTTTACACTAACAGGAGCATGGTATGTGTACTGTGTCCACCAAAATTGGTGAGTTTATGGATCAAGAGTGACCAGAGAGAGCTGCATTATGTCCATAAGACCTCAAATCTCACAGTAGTCTTGGAGTGGTCATTGGTTATTTTTATAGTAACTTTGTGAAGCACAAATAACTAGAAGGTTTCAAAGAGCCCAGCTGAACTCCCTCTACCTTTTCCTACCCTTTCCTATCATATCTTATTCTAAAAATCATGTACCGTTATATTGACAACTATATCCAGCCACTGAAAAGACTGAACAGCTATGCATCTTATGAACATATTCCATATCAGGGGACCAGCAAAGTAAGCAATATATATCCACATTTATGGTCTAAAGTCCTTCCACTGGATTGCTCTTCTCTTCGTAATATTTTCTTTAATTAATATAAAATACCATAATTGATTTTTATTAAATTTTTCCACTAATCCACATTTTCTAAAATGGATATGAAGAAAAAAGCAGTGTCTTACATCTGAACGACAGTTTCAAGTACTATTAGATTTTTGATTAAAAATCATTGGCAGACATTGTAGACATATTCCAGGTGAAATTTGCTTTCACTGTATGCAGATAGAAGTACAAAAAAGTGATAAAACAGGATAAAAGGCAAGATTTCAATTACTTTTCAAGGCAAAACATGTTCGTGAAGATCAGTGAATTAATAATTTTTTCATGAAGAAATTATGTCTTTAAAATTGCTGGGGAACAAACCCCCAACACAAAAAACAGATGAGATGTCCAGCACTCTAACAATTCCCTCAAGGGAACAGATATTAAAATGAAGTCTGAGTCATATTATTAATTACTTTGTAATTTCAGTAAGTGATTCATGGTATGATTTGATCTTCACAAATTCCTTGGAGCAAAAACTATGACTTTGTTCAGTTTCAGGAAGTAAATGATTTTGCTCTTGAAAAGTAAATTGTTCCAATTGCAGAACCGTTTCCAAGGCTGAGCTCCTCAGCACTGACTTTAAATTTTTCTTATTTAGCTCCTTTTTCTTTTATACATGATTTAATATATTGACCTAAAGATACAGATTTATTCCTTCATTTGAATGGAATCTCTTCTGCTTTTTTAATACCAGAAGATTGTCTCCTGCTCTTTACAATAACTTATTAAGTAACTTTACTAAACTACTTTGTTTAGTAAAATGCAAGGAAAGTCTAAAAAAATATTAAATATATATGTATATGTATGTAATAGAATAGAATTGTATCTGAGATTAAAATTGTTTCCAAAAACACTGTGATAGTCAACATTTACCCTCCGTTTATGGTGAATCATAGAGGTAATTTATAAAACATATTTAATTCTTTAATGTTTTGATTTTGTGAAGATTACTGGGAATTTTTTCATTTTAAAATCCAAACACCCTGAGATATTAAATTTGGTTTCCATTAGCAGCATGTGTATGAATTCCTCTTATATTTAAAATGTTACTGGACCTATTAAAGACAAGTAGACAAGCAGATATGTTGTCTTCATTGTCTTATTTAAAGACAAGTGGACATCTTGTCTTTAAAGGTAGCTGCTTTATAATATAATTATTGCTATACACAGAAATTTCTTAGAGCTTGTTTGTCATGGGTAAAATGAGAAATGTCTCATAGAATGGGAATACTTACATATACTTACCTCCTTTTCTATTTGGAAAGGATTTAATCTGTGATGAAAGTGATGTTTTGTTGGAATCTTTTGTTCAGTATAATTACTTATACAATTGGTAAGAAAAAACCAAAAGATGTGTATGTCATACAATGGAGAAACATGATCATAGTCACAAACATATTTTTATCTTCCCTATATGTTTTTTTTTAACAAATATCTTATTTCCATTGTTAGCTGCACTTATTCCTAGGAGGAAAAATCAAAACATTGTGTGTTTATAGTACCACCCATTATTCTCACTTTTTATGCAATCAAATAATTAGCTGCAAATTCAGCAATTTACACAAACTACAGTAGAGCTCAGCTAGGATGTCATGTGTAGAAAAGAGCAGTTTTAGTATATCTGACTCAGAAATGTGTCACTGAATCCTTATTTCTGCACCTTTCCATCTGACTTGTTTCTTTACTTGCCCATTTACAACGTCCAAGGTGTTTGAAATAATTTTATACAATTAAGAATTTCTTTTCGTTTCATCAGCTTCCTTGCTAAAAATAAAATAATAATAATTGAATGGAACAAAACCCTGCGAGTCTCAAGAGGTGATTTCAAGATAAGAAGAGTTTTGTGGAAATACCAACTTAAAATATTCCACGTCCTTCTTGCAATGGGGACAGAAGGTGGGATTACTCATAATCAGTTTGCTGTTCCCACTCACCAAATGACTCCACCAGTAGCTGCTGCCAACAAAATGTGGCTGGTTAAGGAGGCACAAACAGTACGGATGGAACAAAAAACAGTCATGGCATGAAATGGAAAGAAAAGTGGGAGCATCTTAAACCAGGATTACTGGATATTTCGGACCAAGTAATTACAGCAGAGCACTATTTGATATAGTGAACAGTGCAACATATATTTAGGGTGTAAGAGAGGAAAAAAAGCTACCAAGGTTTTCCATGAATAGTTTGATATAAACCTAGAGAGTTTGGAAATGCCTGACTTACTTTTTTTGTAAGTTTTCTGTATAGCGATGAAGCCAGATAAGTAACTGCACTTTTCCACTGGAGTTCAGGGTTTGTAAAGCTGTCACCACTGACACTTGCCTGATAGCACTGGGGAAATGACCGCTCACAGCACAACAAGAATGCAGATTGAAGTGCTTTGACTATGGGTGTCTTGGGGCATTGCTAAACATTTTGTCCAGGAACCAAGTCCTGTCAGTTCTTAAAACAACTGGAAAAACTGCCCCATGACACAGATCCTGCTCTACACATCTTTTAGACTACTAATCTCAGTTGTGTTTAACAAAAACAATGGCATCTGAACTGACAGCTCTACTAATTCTTGCTGAAAGTATTCTTAAATTAATTTGCATTATGCATAATTCAGTGTTGGAAAAGACAAAACGTGATTCTAAAATTAGTTGAATTAATGTGCAGAAAATAATTAAGAAATAATGAACTTCATATCTATTTTTATCTTTAGCTGGAATGACCTTTTGCACATAGAGTTCTTTGGAAATTTTAAAGCAAGTTAAACCAAGTCAGAAAGATTCCTACTATTCCCTGAAATGAAAGTATTTGGGTTTGCAGGTTGGTAGCCCAAAATTGGAGGAATGCTTCAAAAAATATAAGTATGCACTGGAAATTTAAATCTTCTGCTTCTCCATAACGTTCACGATTCACAGCCAGAATATTTTTGTAGTGATTGCCTGTAGAGAATATCCACTGGGTAGATGTCAGAGACTGAAATGTTATGGTACATGGTTTAAACGTTGTTATGAAGGACTTTTGTAATCTTTATAAAGAAGCTGTGACCACCAAAGCCTACCTGTCCCTGCCTCCTGAGGGAAACTTTGGACTTAGGAGATAAGACACCTAAGAGAACCTAAGACAAGATAAAAGTGACACTACTGTTCAATCATCTCAGGTCTAAGAAAAAGCAAAAAAGACTGAGGGAGAAGAATGGGGGACAAGAAAGCCAAACCCAGCAGCTGTCCTGAAAATCATCCCTGGCTGGGTTCAGGGTCGAGTAGACCACAGCCCAGAGGTCCATCTGCTGCAGGCCAGGTTTGCACACACTTCCCCCCCAGCCAAGGGGGGACGAGGAGAGATTTGGGTGCGTGGCATAACCTCTGGTTAAAGGGAGTGAACACCCATCCTCCCTCACACAAACTGTAAAACTCATCTGTAAAGTCCTGCCCACCCTGGGAAGACCACATCCAAGGGACTTCAGCTGAGGAGGTGACATAATCCATCAAAGACCCCCAACATGCCCCTGGACTCATTCCTGAGGCCTTGTACCACAGGACTGCAGATGATGTGAAGCAACAGATCCAGAGCCTTTTGCAGGAGACTGTGTCAAACTTGTCCCCCCTCTGGACATTTCCACCTGACTTAAATGGATATTAATCCATTGGACCCTATGTTTTTTTGGAGGACCCTCCCTGTCAAGAAGATCAGATGGAGAGGATCAACAGGACATCATCGGGATCCACTGCATGTTGATATATTCCTTAATCTGTCCTGTCACTATCTTTCTGTCCCCCCATCTCTTTTCTATTTCTTTCCCTTTTTCTCCCTCTCTCTGTCTCTCTCTCTCTTTCTTCTTCGTTTATTAAACCTAATGTTAGCTAAAACCCATAATATTGACTGGCATATGGTTTCATTTGCACCTAATTTGGGCAGAGGCATTTCTAATAATTTTAATAATTGGATCATAATAGTAGGGCTCTGACTTTTAATATGGGCCTAAGTACAGTAATGATCTAACAAGGACTGTACCTTCCACTGTCCAAGAGTCTTGATTCAAACCTGAAGAGTTGCAGCAAGGAAAGGAGGCACCATCACATAAGGCACTGCAGCAATGAATGAGCAGTAGTTTAATGAAGAAAGTTCTGGAATTGGGTTTTAATTGGTCGATAACTAACTGAATGTTGCTCATCAAATCACACTGAACCTCTGCCAAGAAGTTTTCACTTTTTTTTTTACCGTTCACTGTTTTTTTGTTTTCTTTTTTAACTTCAAAGAAATGCAAGGGAACAGCATCACTTCTAAATCTCATTGCAAATGACTATACTATGAAGTTGAAGCTGAAAAAAATAATTTTAAAATATTCTTTTTGGATGGAGGGTCAGAGCAAAATATCTACCAGAATTAGAACTAAAATGGGATTGAATTCTGGTGATCCCTCTACACAACAACTAATCTGGTGGTCCCCAAAGACAACAACGACTTTGATTATATTAAAATAAAAGCATGAAGCTCACTTTTATATGCTCCAAACTGAATAAATTAAGAATAAAAGAAAGCAGGAAGGGAAAAAATAACAGTATCTCAGGTAAATCTGCACTTCTGTGGTGATGGTGTATTCCTCTGATGCAAAATTTGTTCACCACTTCACCCTCCATACATGTACACTCACCTAGGTGAATGTATTCGTTATTTAAAGTTATAAATATAATGGATCCATGAAGACAGGGGGATTTATTTGAATAACAATAACTGTATACTTTTAAAACCTCCTTTTTGTGTAATATTTATGATGTACAATTGTAGTTTAAAATGTGCATAATTCAATGGTATATCATGTTACATAACCTAAATGTAATATATACTCTAACAGTTAGTCTTCCCAGTGTATACATATATATATCCTAATATGCTGAAGTATACCTTATATATATTACCTGCATATATATAACTGTATAATATATAGTACCTTTATGTATAATACTATGATTTCTTAAAATGTATATCTCATAGAATCATAGAATGTTTCGAGTTTGTAGAGACAACGAAAACCATCTAGTTCTAGCCCCCTGGCAAGCGCAGGGATACCTACACCAGGTTGCACAGAATTCCATCCAGCGTGACCTTGAACACTTCCAGGGATGGAGCATCCACAACTTCTCTGGGCAACTTGTTCCAGTGCCTCACCAACCTCACAGTAAAGAATTTCTTCCCAATATCCAATCTAAAACTATTCTCTAGCAGTTTGAAGCCATTCCCCCTTTTCCTGTCAGTACATACCCTTCAGCTACTGAGAAGGTAACCATTAGGTCACTCAGAATCCTTCTTTTTTCCAGGCTGAACAATCCAATTCTCTCAGCCTTTCCTCATAGGAGAGGTGCTCCATCCCACTCATCATCTTGATATCCTCATCTGGACTTGCTCCAACTGAGCAATGTCCTTCCTGTGCTGGGTACCCCAGACCTAGATGCAGTGTTCCAGGTGGGGTCTCACCAGAGCAGAGCAGAGAGGCAGAATCCCCTCCCTCTCCCTGCTGCCCACACTGCTTTGGATGCAGCCCAGGACACGTTTGGTTTCTGGGCTATGAGTGCACATGGCTGGGTCATGTCCAGCCTCACACCGACCTCTAGACAGGGCTGCTCTCCATCTGTTCATCCCCCAGCCTGTATTGATACCGATGTTTGCCCAGACCCAGGTATAACACATTGCACTTGCTCTTATTAAACCTCAAGAAATTCCCATGGGCACATTTTTCAAGCCTGTCCAGATCTCTGAATGGCATCCCATCCTTCAGGTGTGTCAACATCACTCAGTTTGCTGTCATCTGCAAACTTGCTGATGATGCACTTAATCCTTTCATCTATGT
Organism: Gymnorhina tibicen; assembly: GCA_013399875.1. Taxonomy (NCBI): domain Eukaryota; kingdom Metazoa; phylum Chordata; class Aves; order Passeriformes; family Artamidae; genus Gymnorhina; species Gymnorhina tibicen. Next base: position 347,802 of record VXAZ01004020.1, read on the forward strand.
CATCAATAAAGATATTAAATAACACTGGTGTGTAGGTATATATACACACATACAAAGTAACAAAAAAAAAAAGTGCCTCAATAAAATAAGGAAATTACATAGTTCATTGCGAAGACACTGACACATAGGTATCACTCGTGCTTTCCAAAGGTCAGAAAATGCAGCAATGACTGACATAGCCCCATCATAAAAATTATAAAACCCTGAAAAATTTTGTTCACAGAATTATGTAGAACTGGATAATACACGTGTATACATACATAATCTACATCAGAAGTTTCCCAGAAAATCAGTCTAACTGATCCAGTGATTACAGATCTAATATAATTGGGAGGAGTGCACACGGGGTTTTCAAGACTGTTATATTCTAAACAAGAGTGAAAGAGACTGTGAGAGTCAGCCTATATTATAAAATAAAGTATTATAACATCAAAGATAGAAAGTATTGAGAAAAAATGTTAACAGGGACGAATGTTCACATTTCATCATCATACACTGTCAGTTCAGTATAAAGTTTATTGCACTTTAGAAGGGGATGAATCAAATAGAGGAAACAGCTATTCAAATTACTTACTTGGTCAGGGAAATCAATGTAGTTTGAGTTCCAGTCTCTGCAGATCACAGTTCTCATCCCCTCCTGAAAGCGGAATGCAGTATTCTGTGCATCTTACTTCTCTTTTGAAGCTTACAGAATTGGCCTTTTCCATACAGACATTCTACTCCAAAAACTTGAAACCAGTTTTCATAATCTTGCAGAGAAATTTGCATTTCTACCCAAAAGGTTGCTTAGCATTTACAAAAATCTCAGAATGGAAAAATAATTTGTTTTATTTATCAATAAATTCCTTCAAACATGGAAGAAGAAAATAAAATTTATCCTCATGAAAAAACAGGAGAAATATTTTTTTTGAAAAAAGTCTCTTTCTAATTATGACTTGATAACACTTGGTACATACCTCAAGCACATTTCAGCATTTACTTGCTCAATATTATGCTCAGAAGTCATGAAAGTTAGACATCATTTCAATCAGCAGCTTAGAAAAACCATGCCTACATTTTTCTCTAAGAATCCACTACCCAGTCAAACATGGCAATGTGCACAATGGTGTAATACGCAAAACTAAATGTCATATCGTTCCTATATTTTCATATACCAATTGTAATCTGATTAAATAATATAACTGTTTAAAGTAGAAGCTTCCATTTTTAATATTTTCAATGAGTTCATGCAGAAATATAAAAAAGATGGGCTTTATTATTTGGTTATTGTACTCACAAAATATTATTTATACTGTAAAAATTGTTTTCTAATGTAAAGAATGAAATAATGTAATTAACTACAAAGTATTTAATTTCCTGTTGATTTTGGGAGTCTTAGAAGAAACCCATCTGAAAACTAACAGTGCAAATTAATGAAAGGAGAACAGCAGTCAACAAAAATGGAAAATACTGCTTACTTGGTTTTGTCATATATGGTATTGCATTTGGTTCATTATATGATGTTCACAAGAGGAAATGATTGGTAGTCTAATAGGACTTTGCATTTAATATTTCACATAATATAATGTGTGAAATATCACCAGTGTATTTGAAATGATGTAGAAAAATACAAATTCAGGTCTATAGTTGAAAGATTTTTCAACATCTCAATAGTATAAAATGCAGTAAAAATGTATGTGGAAAAGAAATCAAGCATTTTTAATATTCCAGATTATGCCTAGATAGATTTGACTATGGGAACCTGTTATAGGTTATAGGCCTATTATAAGTTATAAGTTATATTATACTTTATATATATGATATACATTATAAGTTATAGGCCATTTCAAACCCACGTGATTTTGGATTAAAGTCAGATCAGTAGTGCTGTGATATATGTTGTTTAATAAGGGGGTAACTAAGCTGAAGACTAGAAGTTTTAAAGTGTTTTCATGTAGTTTTGAAAAATAGAAATGTTTGCTTCAGGGTTGGATCTACTACTGAAAATAAGATACTTTCAGCACCTGTAGTTATTGTTAGAGCAAGGATTGTCACACCTGCCATACCCAGTCTTTTATGAAACACTACATTATGTTTGAGAACAGCTGATTGTTTCAAGGTTCCAGGCAATACAGGGAAACATGGAAAAATGCATGGAGAAGCCTTTGAGTAGTCATCTAATTCAGTGTTTTACTATGGTTAGTATGAACTGAGTTAAAAATGCAAACAACATTAAAGCACATGATTATTCATGTTTTTAATTCAGTGCCATGTAAACCTGTGTATTGATAATATGTAAAAGAAGTTGGACAACAGGATCTGGTACCTTGAACATGGAGAGGTTATTCCGAATAGAGTTTGAGAATTTAGGGAGATAAAAGAAGATTAAACTATTAATCATTTTGATTCTGTTTATACAAAAAAGCAAGATAAAGCTATAATGACACAAAAGAAAGAAAAAAGCCCCAGTTTTTCTCACAGATGATCAGTTATATAACTTGAAATATGTAAAGTAGAAGGATCTCATAGAATAAGAATCATTGTGAGTGTGAAAAAGAAAAGATTGTTAAAGTTAGGGTTTCTGATAAAGAATTTCAATGAATTCTTCCTGGACTTGGGCAATAGCATCACTAGGAGAGCTGGTAATGAGGGCTGAAAGGACACGGGCAATCGGCCCTTCAGTCCTATCTGTAAGGAATTGTGAATGTCTTTTCGCAATGTAATATCAGAAAGCCAAACTCACTGTCCAGGGCTACTTAATGAAAGGAATGAGTCAGCTAAATGAACATATGGATTATCTGGCACAGTATAATGTACTCAGGTGGTTATGTCATGAAGGTCAGGCACAGGCGCTGTCAGTTTTTAAATCACATTAGAAGAGAAGAAAAATTTAAGAGTAAATTATAACCATCCTTTATTATTTGCTGATATATTGTGAAATGTTAATTCCATATTTGAAAATACATTATGTAAATTTGAGTGTATTATTTTGATAAAGTACAGTTACAATAAAGACTATTCTATTCTATTAAGCCAAATTGGTAAGATTTTCTGTATGATATCCATGGATTATATCTAGCAACTCACTTAAAAGTTACAGTTGCCAAAAAGTATAGTTATCAATCTCTTGTGAGCTAGGTCTAAAGAACATTAATCCTACTTGGAAGTTATCACCAGGGGAAAGTTAAGAAATTTATGTTCAGGTCATGATCGATATCCTTGATTTAACTAACAGAGACAAACTCTGGCTCCCCAGCGTCTTCTTGTCTGCCAAGGAACTTAACCTAGTGAAAAAGACAAACCTTACTCTCTCATTTATTTACAATTATAACTTGGTAAAAAAAAAAGTTTTAAGTGAGAGGGTATAACCAAGGGAAACGATGTTTTACATAGAGACTTACAAATCCCAAGGAAAACATAATCAGAGTCACAGTTCTTAATTGTGGACTGAATATACATGTATATATTGACATAAATAAAGTCAAAGAAAAAAAGAAAGTATTTGGAAGACCTGAGACAGAACTGAGAAATTATCATAAAAGACAGGTTTAGTAGCTCTACCAATCTGAGGATTTGTTTATTGGGACTGTCTTCTTTAATGAAATTAGGGTTGATATGCCCTGAATTTTTGGTACAGTTAAATTTAATGGTCAGTTAACCAGGAAATTTTAATGTTTAGGATTCCATTTTCATTTATGTTTCTTAATGCCTCACTATAAAATATTTCTTCATTTTTTTTTCTTTATACTATGTTTTTATTTTGCGTGTTTTTTGTAAAGAAGACAGGAGATGAAGGCTACTTTTAATAATTAGAGAGAGGCATGATCAAACTTGGAATACTACAAAAATAAAACTCCTTTATACCAAACTAAAATACTATGGACTTAAGGTTAGAATCACCCTTATTTGAAAAAATTGATGTGTCATGAGAAAATAAATACTAAAGGGATGGCACAAATAGCATTGCTAAGTGTAACTTCAGACATTAATATGTCTCAATAATGAATAATAGATGCACATAGAATCCCATTTATTTCTACAGCTTCAAAACAACTATGGGATAATATGAATTCACCCAAAAGTGGCTGAAAAAAAAATCAAAAGCACACATGCACACTCCCTCTTCAATTCACGTTCCTTCTAACAATGTCCTATTTGCCACAAATTATTAACGATAACATACAGACAATTTTCCTTCATTCTGTTGGACAACATGTGTAAAGGAACTTTACCTCCCTGTCAGGAGGTATAAACTTAAACATCTCCATTAATCAAAATTATTGTCAAATTTAATAGCTTTGATCAGGGTCAGCCTGTAGTACTGTCAGCTGTAAGTTACATTCACACTATAAGTTTCAATGCAAGAGATTTCACAGCAAATAATGAGAAAAGTTTGGTTTCTCGTTTGTAAATTAGACCCTAGGTCTTCTAGTGCTTATGATCATCTTGTTTATGATAAAAGAAACTTCAGTACTTCAAGAGCAAAAGCATTTTACAGAAGTGGGTAGTATTTGATCAAAATCTTTGTGATAGTACCGCAGTCTGTCACGCTATTTCTATTAACCTTTTCCACAAACAGGTATCCAAAAAACTATGAATTTTTCAGATATGCTAAATGTTACATCAAATGGTTTAAGTGGATACTGTTAAGGAAGAAGCTACAAATACGCACAACAGCATCTTTTCTGCTACTCACTGAATTTCAGCTGTGATCTCTAAGTTGAACCAAAATCCATCAAAGGCCATTAAAATATGTATATGTGGCTCAATACTGAAACGTACTGCACTCTAGTAAAGCACAGTTCCTGCCAAGCAAATAGCAACTAGGACTTTCTTCAAGACACTATCACTGCTTGTCTCACCAGCTTTCTTCATTGTCTTAAGACACTTAAAAAGTAGCTGGTGGGAATACCAAAGAGTTCAAAGATTTTTGTTTGATCCCTTTCAGCTGATGACCATAGTTCCACTAAATATGGAACTCAGTGTAATAGCCCTGATTGTAGGGCTACATAAACAGACTGCTTTGGGTCTTTTTCTCACTAAACTGCCAATGAGTTGGTTAGAAATGCGTAGCTTTAATTGTTCCATGTTCCCCTTTCCAGTAGATTACAGACAGATTTAGACAATTGCTCATCTACAGCCAGAGACTTTTGCTCTGTGATTCTCCTTCAATTTGTTCTTCAGTATGTATGTGGTACAACAAGGAAGGAGAGAGAAAGAATAAATGGATACTAGTGTCAGCAAAGATGCAAACCAGGCTGAGTTATGGCATTTTTTACACTAAGATGTCTTGCTTTATTGGGTGCATTGCTGAGAGTGACTGTTTGGTGGAGGGCAATGGTTTCTACAACTATATGTAGAAAAGAGAATTTTATTACAAGAACGTCAAGTGAAACCTTTACATGCCTAGATAATGATTGAAAGGGTGAGGTTATTTCTTAATTATGTACTTATACCCATGTACATATCCATTACTCTTAGCAGCTTTAGCCGTAAAGGTTCCTTTTCTTTTCTATCTCTTTTAGCTTTGTAAAATTTCTGCAAGTCTCATGATAAGCAAAAGACCCAGAAAATAAATTTTTAGAAGGGGCACTAATCCCATACAACTTTTTTTTTTTTCTAAATTCTTTAGCAATCTGCCACATAACTTAGATGGATGACGGCATGCAATACAAAAATTGTTGTGTCATGTATTTATTTTAAAAAGGAATAAACTCTTAGTATGAGATCAATGCTTAGTGAGTAGTTCCCTGAATTGTTTTAGGTAGAAGAATCAGACATTTTTATTGCAATCTAGACTTCTTCAAGCATTACTGTAATTTATTATATAGTAAGAAGCCAATGTCTTGAAACAAACTTCTAGGAAAACATTAATTTAAAGAATTATAAACAGTAGTACTGTGTGTTAGAGGCATATCAATATTACAATAACCTAGAGATGGATGAGAAATTTGATTGGCATCAGTAGTGAGAATCAGGAAATTCTGAGTATACAACAGAGGATAAATAGGGAGAAACAACTACTTAGGGAAGATACTTATTAACTAAGAAGGGCTTTGACACAAAATCAAAACAACCACAGCAAACTTGCATGTTTCCTCTTATAATGTTCGTTTAATCACTCAGTCCACAGCCAGTGAGACTTCAGGTACATTGGGCTTGATGCTGAAATGTGATTGCTTTGCTCACACATAGCAACCAAACACAGTCACTTTTAGACAAGGCGTGCAGCAGCCTGGGAAGGTGTTGCACAGAAATCCATGTCTGTATCCATAATCAGAGCAGAAGGACAATGGATTACTGATTTTTATTGACCAGATATATAGAGTTAGTCACATCAGACCAGTTATTCTACGTAGTAGAATGGCAGAGAACTCTAACAAGTGTTATCTAAATCACTAGAAATGCAATTCCTCTCTTCAGTATATTTGCTTATTAACCTATATCAGCAGGCAATTGTCACACTGCATAGAATGGCAAAATAATGCAGAACTAGCACATTATGAAAAAGGTCCATCACAAAAAGAATTAATGCACACATTAAGATGTATTAGAAGTTCACATCATCCATGCATTAAGGTAATGCTTCCTCCCTGTATTATTTGGATTATTCCTTGTGGCATTTTGCATTTTGTCAAGCAGTGTGTTCTATGCCCAAAACACTGTTGCTGATTTCAGTAATCTACATAGATATCTGCTGTGCCTGTACTGAAAATGACTCCCAGAGAAGATAGTGTTTATCAGTGATGATGAAAGATGGGACAACACTATATGTTTCACTGGTTTGGCAATAAGCATAGTGTAGAATTTGCATACCAATGATTTTCAATATTTACTTATCTTTCATGCTTATAAGCTCATGCTTATAGGATTTACTTAACCTTTTTGTGTTATCAAATTAATATATGCTTTTGAAATGTTTTTTTTCTAAGTTTTCTTCTAGGGTTTCAACAACTTGAAATTAACTTTTTCATATATAATCTTTATCATCACCTCTATGAACTGTACATATATATATATGTGCAATTTAGTGACCTTAGTATGAGTCACTAAGTCAACGTATCCGCATGATACAAAACAATGAGGTTGCCCCATGTATAAAACTGATATATGTATATTATTATTTCACTAAATTTTTAAAAATTTCATAATTCCCCCCCAAATATATTTTAAAACATTACAACTTAAATTAGAATTGAAAAAACCTTCTAGGTTGAATCTATAATTATTGGTTTCAAATGAGGGTGTCTACTGACTGTAAATTTCTTATATCAGGTAGGTAGAAAGTAAAATCCTTCATTTTGATAATTTTAAAAGTAATTACAAAAACCAGATTAATTTCTATTTGACGTTGATTTCTAGTTGCCTGCAGCCTTTAACTCTTAAAATATGTTTTGAGATTAGAGTACTTTACAATCAACACATTTTGGGGCATATTCATCCTTACAAGAAGCCCTTTCTGAATGACCCTGAAATTTGAAGTCAATGGCACATACATTAGCTCACTGTTTTGCCACTCCAGACAGCTGAAATTTATCTCATGATATCTTTCAAAAAATATTTAAATATCTAAATATAGTGATGTATTTATTTTGATAAACAAAGGTGTTAATATCTCTGTAAGTTAAGGTGTGTTTTTGGAAGTACATTCTGACCTAATTTATGAGGTCCTCTTCTAGTAAGTTGTACACTTGCCCAGTTGGAATAGAGATTTTCTAAATCAGACAATAAGTATGTGCTACCACCCTGAACAGTTAGCACCTCGCTAAAGAACAGAAAATCAAGAAAAGGAACAAATAGTTGTTTTAACAACTATTCCTTGGTGACCTTTTAGGGAACCTGTGCTTTTTAGTATATTCTTAGGTGTACGATCTGGAAAAGGTACCAAACAATGACAAATATATGATTATATCAAAATTATTTAGAAAGGTTAAAGTTGATAACAAAGATTTGCAGAAGTGTTTTATAATACTAAGTAACTGAAACAGAAAATGGCAGAAGAAATTCAGTATAATCAGTGTAAAGAAAAAAATATGGGAAAAAGTTTATTTGTGCATATATATGAAAATGGGTTCTAAACTAATATTCTAGAAAAAGAATTAGGGTCATTGTGGTTAATGTTATGAAAACAGTTCCTAACAGCAATTGAAATTGTGAGATATTAGAGAAGAGGAAAAACTATACAAGAAAATCATAAAGCATTACTGCAATGTTTCATAATTGTGTAATTTCAATGAATCGTGAATGCTGAAGATCTTTCAGGTCTCCCCAAATAAAAGGAAAAGGTATAAGTAAAAAAGAAGTATGAAAAGACTTGTGTATAAAGAGATATTAAATTAACTGGGATTCTTTACCTGGAAAAGTAAATTATTGGAGAAGAATATACGATTGCAATAGAGAGAGATAAGTGTTATTCATTATTTCCGACAATATTAAACCCTAAAATAATAAAAAGAAATATTCAAGAACTTTTCTTGAACTGAACTGAAATCTGGAGTTTTTTTCACTCAATGTGCAAATGAATTGTGAAACTTATTGGCAACATGCTGTGCCAATATAACTGCTGCTGCAGTTATTAAGTGATATCAAACAGAAGGATGTAGAGACAAATTCCAGTTCAGAAGGTACTAAACTACAGAATGTCAGAAGCTGTGAGGTTAAACTGAGTGAAGCATTAATTTATTCTTGCATCCACAATTGACCAGTCTAACACAAGATCTAGAAGTAGAAGTCTTTTATCTTCCCCATTATCATTGCTTTTATGATCATTTCACAGTCTGATTCTTTCTTGAAGTTAAGCATTTGACTTGTGAATTTTTGATACGGGCCTGTGCATGAGTAAAATTAATGAACTGAAAACCATGAAATTTGGATGGCTCTATCTGCAGAGGTGCAAAGCACTTGTATCTTGTTTTTAGCTATTGTTAATTGGCTGACAATCCTAAACAGTCATAGTGCTATAGAGAGTGATAAATAGAGATAAGAGTGAAAGACATGGCCCACATAAATGATTAGCAAAATCCTTCCCTTTGACATAAAGTTACAATCTGAGTACAAAAACTTGATTTTCTTAATATGTGCCATTCAAAAGATGCGTACATTGCCATGGTAAGTACTGCATTCTGGTTTACGTTTTAAGATCATCACAAAGCTGAACACATGAGCTAAGAGAAATTCAAGTTTGTAGAAGTGGCAGATTTTTTTTCTCCCTAAAACCTGCAGAAGAGGGACAAAGTACATCTTCAGAGTTTCCTGTGATTCCATTCAAAGTATTCCTACATGTTTGAAATGTTTTAGCCTGTGTAGCTGAGAAAGATAAATTAGTATTGACTCAGGTATTCTGTAAGAAAAGAGAGAAGTAAAAGACCTAAAGGATTGCTGTGGCATTTATTCCATCAGTGCAGAGTTGTTACCTGACGTGTATTTCAGGCATTGGACTACTTTGCCTTTAAAGACTGAGCAATAAGTTGATGTACTACATATTATAGTGAATACTATTTTATGGTTTAAAATGAATATATATATATCAAAAGCATTACCCGAATTTACAGTACTATTTCAGTCACATTTTTCTTGGAAATCCCTCCTTGCATGTTCATAAAAACCATGCAGATTGCTATTCTTTAGGAAAATAATATCAACAGATTTTTTTTTAAAAATAAATTATAATTTTATGTCTTTATATACTTCTGAACTCTTAGACTTTTACCATGAGTTTTAACATGTTATATTCCTTTTCAGTCCTTGTGCATAAGGGATTCTGAAATTAAATTTTATTTTAAGATCTCATAGTATTTATCTTGCTGTTATTAAATCTGGTTGAAGAGGTACAGAAGGATAACATTTTGTTTGGATTTTTAAAGCACTAAAGAACAAAAAATGATGTTTATGTTACTACATTTATGCATGCCAATCAGATTGACACATCTTTCCCAGACTGAAGAATTCGAACTGGTTCTAGTCTATTGCACCTTGCTCTTCTTCATGTGCTGATCTCCTAAGAGAATGTAGGCTTCATGTATAATGAAGTCAATCTTGTGTGGGTCTCTTTTCCTATGAACAGCCCATGACAAAATTTGATAAAAATAAATAATTCATCCAGAATAAGCTCCTGATTCCCAAGGACATGATCTAGGTGAGACAAATCAATAAACCAGTATTTCCTCCAGCAGTACGTAAGAGAATGATAGTAATGGTCCTTTTATAACATAAAATAGCAGTAGTGTGTTCAGTAAACAAGCCTTTCATATGATTTCTGGGGTTGACATCAGATCTGTAAAGTTAAATTTTATCAAAGGTTGTAGTCTAAAGAATTTTGTGCATGTTCAAATTATTAATTCTTTTCCCATCTTCCTTTGTAACAAGAATATGAAAATTTCCTTCAATAGAAATATGTTAAACTTCATTTTGGTTTAATACATTCTACTGCAGATTTCCCTTGGTACATCTGGACTTTGAGATGTAGCCAGTGCCTCAGACAAGAAAAGCACTTTTCAAAAAACCTTAAGAGTTTTCTATAAGATTTCTGTGTTTCAGTTTGCATAGAGCAACAATAGAATGAAGTACTTTTTAAAGTGACATGTATTTATAGAACAGTCATTTACCAATATATTATAGAATAGTTATACATAAAATTCAGAATATTTTTATAATGTAACTTTGAACTAATAAAATGAAATGTTCTTAACTACACTGTCACTAAAAGATCAAAGGCAGTCATAGAATAAGTAGTCACTAAAGGATATAATTTGAAGACAACTTCATGTTTGTAAGCCATGCAAAAGATAGCGCTGAATTGAGATATATGTACATAATGGTTGGATGCAATGATCTGGGAGGTCTTTTCCAATCTTAATGATTATACAAATATTAAACATTAATTCTGTCATTCACAGTAGCTCATTAGATCTGGGTACATTTTTTTCTGGATCTAAATTCCCTGTTAAGAGACAGACAGTGTAACTTTTGTGCTTTTTATTTATTTTCTCTTTTCCACACATCCACGGCCTGTCACCTACAGATGTGCATTGCACTGTGCTGTTCACATTAAGAGTGTCTGCAAGAGTTAATGATTAATGGGTTCAGGCACTGACATTTTCTGCAGTTTTCACCTTATGCCCAGACTCCCCAGTTTTCTGCCAAATTTCAGAAATTTTGCACACCAAAAAAAAAATCAATATGGTCTTAGGTGCTGAATACAGTAACCCTTATTTAGAGAGACATATGGAAGAAATAAGTTCAACAATGGCCTGTAAAAAAATCTAGCTTTTACGTACTGGAGTCTTACGCACACCCGACAATGCAATATACAAATACTGGGCATGCAGAATTCTTCAGAGAATTCTTAAAATTCTATAGAGTTTGCCCAGCATATCTTTGTCTATACAAATCCTGATTTTCAAATCAAACAGAAGAGAGAACTTTTTTTTTAAGCTGCCTTTATTACCATGCCAAAGCCCTCATCTCCAAGGCCTTGTATGAAGCTGAACTAGTCAATTTGTAATTAAATCTTATAGGATACAGCAGTGATACTCGTTACAGAAAAGGCATTTTATAGTTAGCAATCTTATTTTCAACTAACAGGATGACACAAAAGTCACAGTTCACAGAAGTTTTATGTCTGTTATTTCATGCTGGAATAATGCTGCACAAACCAATTAGCCAGTATAATAGTGTCAGGGTATACTTAGAGAAAAAAATGGATATCACAAAATGCCTCTGACTTTCTAATATTTATAATGACCTGTGTATTACTGAGACAACAGTCTTACATTTGAAGGGTTAGTCTTTTGGAGTGCTAAGAAATAAATCTCATAAGACACTAAGACTATATATGATTAATATAGGAGGGCATAGCTAACATTTCACAAATAACATTTTTCTTACAGTTGGAAAAAATGGCCACAATTCTAGAAAAAACAAAACTGAATAAAAACTATTAAGAATAAAGATGAAAGTCATTGTAACGTAAGTCTCTCAGTTAATTCATCCATTAAGGTAAATAGAACGCGATAAATGAGAGAACGCAATAGTTTTTTCAGGCAGCTGAATTAAGGCAGCAATACACTGACGGTAGCAAGAAGGTTTTTCATGCCCATGAATGCTTGTAAGCATGGCCTGGGGTTTTTTTTTTGTTTCTTGGGGATCTTTTTTGGTTTTGTTTTTTGTTATGTTTTGGTGGGGTTTGGTTTTGTTTTGGTGTTTGTTTGTTTGTTTGTTTTGGGGGTGGGGGGGCTTCTTTCTGTCTTTTTGTTTGAAAGACATCTCATTCAGGACTATCACAGAGAAAGGAAGGAAAATGGGAAAGGAAGAATATTGAAGAGTAATTAAAGATTTGAAGGTTGGTGAATTTACTGCCTTAAATTTAGCTCAAAGTCCTGATTCCCAGAAAACTTCTTTCATCAGATTCTTGTAGATTTTCAGGTAGCTAAGATCTGGATATACTTTTACAGAGAAGTGATGAGTGTTTGTGAAGCACATCTATTATTCAAATCAATGAATAAGGCTGCCACTGGATTCTCAATAAGCCACCAATTCTTGAAGATCTACTAAAATGAAGTTATGATATTCAGTTACATTTTTACAATGGCAAGTGAGTTTCAAAAATTATAAAACAAAATGTGTAGGTGATGCCTTGAAGTGGCTACCGAAAAAAACCAGAGACTAGACAAAGAGTAAGGGAATAAAGGCAGGTATTTATTTGAAGGGTCTTCAAAGGTACACCCTGGGGAGAATGGACCCCAAGATGGACGACGGGTCACGAGTTCTTCCCCCTGTTATGAGTTTGGTGCATTTGCATATCAGCATAAATTCGCCAATTAAACTTTAGTTAATAAAGTAACTGCCCCCCCCAACTTGTCCCCCTTTTCAAGATGCTGGTTTACACATTTTGGGCCTAGGACAGTCTGAGTGTCCTTGAAGAGCAAGCCCGGAGAGGCTTTGTTATGTCTATCTTAGCATGAGAGAACAGTAGTTAACAGGCTTCAAGACAGTTCAAAGTTACAAACTAGGAATACAGAGAGTACAGAATTTGCAAAATATAAAAAGCTAAAATCTGAGGCATCATAGGAAATTGTCACATGGCAATTCTTTGTCCTGTGACTACATGACTTTCCTAGGAAGTTGCAAAGATCTTCATATTGCTTTGTCCCTCTAAGCAATCTCAGTATCTGAATGAACGGAAAAAAATATTTCACCACAGATCCTGACTACTAGCTCCTCTCTTTCTAGTCAGTGTGGAGGACATTTTCAGTCAAAATCTGTAGATAAACCTCATTTGGATATTCATATTACCTCCCTCTTATCATGACCAGGAACTTTAGACTTTTATCAAAATATCAACACATTTACATGACAATTTCTAATCATATTCTGCTACAATAGAGCAGTGACAATTTTTCCCCTTTTAAATATTTGATATTGTTTTAATTGGCTGACCATTTCAATTTCAAATTTAAGAAAAATAGTAATTTTTTATGTATTTAGAAAGGACAGCCAGGTATATTAATGAATATTAAAGAAGTCTTACAGCAGGATGCATATGTTCTTTTCAACAGAGACCAAAAAAATAAGTTGAAAAAATGAAAAAAATTTAAAGCAGTTTTCAAATATAGCATTATGGAGGAGGAATTGTACTTCATTCAGCAGGAGGTTTATACCTTCATTTCTTTATTTTCTTTAAAGAAAACGAAAATATCAGTCTTAAAGCAATAAAAAAAGGAAATATTGTGTGAAATTACCAGACAGCCCATCTTTCTGATAGCTTATGGAGCACAAGAAGAAAATGAAAATTAGTCAGTGAAACATTAATTTCTACAACTAGGACTGAAATAATAATTTCCTAAACTACTGCTGATATTCCAAAGAGCTAAGAAAACCAAGCACATGTTTTTCCTTAAGACGTAATGTAGTTAGAACAGAATAACTCCCTTTTCCTTGTGCCTAGTTTCCTTTATTTTTCATGTATTACATGAAAAAGAACACAGCTGGGATAAGATAATTAAAAAACTCAAATTCATCAATGAAAGACAGAAGCATTGAAATAGTATCTGTGATATTTAGGTGACATTTCCCAGATTAAAAATGCAAATAAAAATGTTAGCCAAAAATATTTTCATCTAAAAAGGAAAAACACTGTATGAATTACTTTGCATAGATTTTTTTAGTCTTCAGTAAGTTTATCGTCTTTAGCTCTACATGCTCAAAAGTCAACTAAGACAGAATACATCATGTCTTTAAAGGAGAAAAAATGTTGGCTTTTTATGTGATGCGATTTCCTGTTCAGTATTTGAAATTCATATTTGACTTGCAAATGTTTAACTAGGCATAAGATTTAGATTTGTGTTCTTGAAAAAGAATTATGAATTTAACAATTTAAAAATAATTATGTCTCTATAAATGCTTTTAAATTCTGTATTTATCACCACTACTTATTAGATAGACACACAAGGTTAAAGTTACAAGTTTAATTTACAGATTTTTCATTTAAATGCTGTGATATTTAAAATACTGATTTAATAATCTGTCTTTCATAAGGCCTTTATAAGTCGTGATATTAAAAAAAATATCATTTAACAGTGGAAGTGGTGGGGAAGGAATAATTCTTAATCCCTGCAGTACAAAGTTTTTCATTTGGTCTACAATGTCTTGGGGTGATTTTATGCTGTTGTATCCCCTATCACTGCTCTATGCCCAAACATGATTCCTGAGCCTTTCTATGCCTTTAAAACTGGTTGCAAGAGACAGAGAAACAAAAACTGAGTGAACTTTTCAAAACAGTTTGTGTTTCAGGGACACAGAGATTAGCTGCTGCTGCGGTGGCAGAGGAAGCATCGCTTCTTACTTTTCAGTCAGCTTTTTTTCAGCTCTGCTTCTTCGGAGAGGGATGGAGAGTTGAGGTTTTTTTCGTGGGACTTCGATTTTTTCCCTTCTTCTCTTCTGGACTTGTTCGGAACACCAGAACATCAGAACCCCACCGGGGGACATTCCACCAGCCTGGACGGGGGCCCCCCACGCCGACCCAGCTCCGAGGAGGAGGAGCGAGACCACACCCACAGAAGGACTCTAAAATCTTTCAGATTTTCTCTCCAGAGTGAGAGATTTTATTATTTAGCATTATTATTATCATTATTTTCCTGTGTGTTTGTTAAATAAATAGTTTTTATTTTCTCCTTCACTTTCCTCTGAGGAAAATTTGTTTTTTTCCCGAACCCGGTTGGGGGGAGGGATGGTTGTAACCTGCCTTCCTTTGAGGAGATGTTCCTTCTGGATGTTTCCCTGAATTTGGCCTAAACCACCACAACACTGTTCTTGTAAAATGAGAAGAAACTAATTCCATTTGGTTTGTGCTTCACCCCTGTATAGAGCATAGAGCATTAACTTCTCAACTGAAAACATAGAGCATTAACTTCTCAACTGAAAATAATCAATTGATTTCTGAACATATTTTGCAGCTATAAAGACTGATAAAAATATATAACAGAAATATTGGTCTTATATTGTATTTTACTTGTCCTTTATTGAATTAATTTCATATCACAAGTTGGGAAATGGCAGTAAAATAAAACATCTTTCTAATACCTATTCTAGGAGAAAAAAAGCAATTTGTAACAAAAAATATATTTTGAGTCAATGTGACCTTTAACCATTGAAAACATGCTGTTTGACTTTTAGGAAAAATGCATTATTTTTGAATTAAAAGATTATTCACTTTCCAGTATCAGGACTGAAGGAAGATTTCAGAACAGTCTTAGTCTTGAGTAAGTTGGCACCACAAGGAGCTCTAGATTTATCTCTGTTATTCTACAGCACACCTCCCCTGAACCCAAAAAGATGATCTAGTGACAAAGCAAGAAATTGTGTCTAATATATATTAATTGCAACAAAAAGCTTTGCTAGCAGATACTGAAAAATTCATTAGGAATCTTGACACAACAGTTAGTGGCTATTCAGTGGCTACACTGGAGGTAGACATAAACTATCCATTGAATGACTTTTATTTATCTATGTGACACTAAATAAAAATCAGCTTTTCCAAAATAATATTAGAAAATATAATCTGGTATAAAATCTTCTGAGTAGCTGGAGATTTCAAATGCCAAGTTCTTGATAGAAACAGCCTGTCTGATTCAAGCATGTTCCATCCAGTAGCATGGTTCTGACAATCTCTGAATGTGACCTACTCCCAGTGCAAAGCAATTTAATGCTCTACTGCACATAGAACAATATATACAAATACAAGGGGAAAAAAAAAGCCCAAACAGGTTAATAACTGACAGGTACATTTGAATATGACTGCTTCTTAGCCCTTGTCTGTAGCCAGGCACGATTGTTTCACCTCAGTTAAAAGATAGAGACACATGGCAGGCTGCCTCAGAAGTTCTCATTAGGCAAACAGCCTCTGTTGTCCATTAGAGGAAAAGTCTCCCTATTACTTAAGGAAACATGACAGCAATGGAGGTGAAGTCTTGGCAGGAAATTCACCAGTGCATTACAAAGCTTTTTGCATTCTACAACTTTCACCAGCCTCTTTCCACTCTTTTATCTGACAGCTCAAATGCCTCAGGCTTGTGGTCATGGCAAAGGTCAAGAACATAACAGCAGGACTATAAAAAGAGATTCTTTCAGGGGGAGAAGCTGCCAAACACAAACAAGTTTATGAGCACAAGACAATGAGATGAGAACTCACATCTCAACAAATTTACCTAAGTAGTTGCCATTACTTCTGAAAATACATAAAGAACATTAAAAATTCTTTAGAATTTTCACATACTCTCTGAAACCTAATGAAACTAAGGAATATTAAAATACCTGTTATAATATCAATATTGGAAAGCATAATTTATGTTGGGAACAATTGTAAACATGTATAAATAATAAGTAGTCTGTTGCAAACTATTAATTAAAAATATTAATAAAATATATATTGCTTATACCTAGATCACTTAATTCATATACAAATATATGTTTTACTGAAGACTAATTTACTTCAGCATGATGCTTAATTAAAAAAGAACCCGAAAATATGTTCTTTCTTTAATAAAGACAACATTTGCAATGTTACAGTGATCGAGTTTAAACCCAAGAAGTTTGCTATGTCTTTAATTATTTGCAATCAGTGGTAGCAATAAGGTGAATTTGAATTACCTATCACAGTGCCCAGTAGTACTCTTATCAGGTCAAGGAACAGGTTGGGTGTCTGACTGAAAAAGCCACAAGGCAAATTCCTGTGAAAACAAAGAAGACAAAGACAGTATCTTAGCTTCCTATTCCGTCAAATATTAATTTTTACACATACATATAGTCAGTGTGTGCAAGGAATAAAAGAATTTAACAAGTATGAAATAGTTTGTGTATGCACATTTATTCAGATATGAACTTGGCAATAGATCAAGGTGTCTATTGTCAATATCTGACTCCTATTATGATGCACACATCATGTAGAAACATACCCGAAAGCAAGTCATCCATTAAAAATTGTTAGGCTCAAACACCAATGGTTTTAGATAAATGTGTAGTTATATCAACATTTTGCATTCTTCAGATCGTATATTAAAACGTATAATTCAAGCAAGAGTGGACTGACCTCGGAGAGATAAATAGTTTTTCTTTTTAAACTGGTTTTATATGATAAATTTTTCTACCTGTCCCCATCCATGTAGATATCTACTAAATATATTGCTGGATGAGATAAATAACACAACAATTAGAGTCCTGGAATTCTTCTGATTTTCGTTTTTAGATTTCATACATGTATTCAACACTGGGTGAGATGTTTAAATTGGGAAGCTTGGATGAAAAATAATGTATGTTTCTTTTAAACATGTATCTGTGTTCTAAATTTTTATGACTGGTTGTTAAGGAGAGCATCTATGCCATTATTCTATCTTTATCTATTCTACATTCAGAACACAACAATAATAATTGTAAACTATTAATAATTATTTTTAAATTTGGAATATTGTCATAAGCTGTTCCAGGCAAAATAGCTGATTTTGCAGAGAGAAACTGAATTAATTTATCTTGAAATTTATTAGCAAGAATTGATTTCTACTGTATTGTCTGCCAAATTTTTTATCTTAGTTTTATATGTATATACTTGTCTTGGGGTGACTTTATGATGTGTATCCCCTTTCATCACTCTATGACCAGACATGATTCCTGTGCCTTTCTGTGCCTTTAAACTGAGCCCAAGAGAAGGGAGAGAAAGGAAAAAAAGGTCAGATGAACTTTTCAAAGCAGTCTGTGCTTCAAGGTCACTACTCCTCTGCGTTCTTCTGCTGTGGGGAGAAGAGCGGAGGAAGCACCCTTCCTGCTTTTCAGCCAGGTTTTTTTCGGCTCTGTTTCCTTGGAAAGAGAGCTGGAGAGTGGTTTTTTCTGGGACTTTGCTTTCTTTTTTCTTCTCTTCTGGACTTGTTCAGAACACCAGAACATCAGAACCCCACTGGGGGACCTTCCACCGGCCTGGAGGGGAACCCCCACCCTGACCCAGCTCTGAGGAGGAGGAGAGAGACCACACCCACACAAGGACTTTAAATTCTTCCCAGGTTTCTCTCCACAGACAGAGGTTTTATTATTTAGCATTATTATTCTTTTCCTGAGTGCTTGTTAAATAAATAGGTTTTTTCCTTCACTTTCCTCTGAGGAAATTTTTTTTCCCAAACCTGGTGGGGGACGGGTGGCTGTAACCTGCCTTCCTTTGAGGAGACGTTCCTTTTGGATGTTTCCCTGAATTTGGCCCAAACCGGCACAATGCTTCAGTATCTGCACAATCTAAATGGAACTTTTGGAAAAGTTAAAAGCAATTTAACCAGAGTGACCATTACTGTTAGCATTTGCTGAAAAAATGTTTATCAACAAATTAGGTGTCTTAGACTTTACCATCCTTGATAGCAATATGCAGATTGATTAGGCCTATCTAGTTGTAAAACTTCTTACAAATGCATGTTGCTTTCAGTGCCTTTATCTCATCTGCTATATCTTAAGAGAAATTTTTTCACCTCTTTAATTTTTTTGTGGAGCTGATCCTTTCTAAGAAATATACTTGAATAAAACACATTTGTAATACATGCCCAGAAATTCCTGGAGAGATATTTCAATATTCTAAAATTTAAAATTTGTTCATGTACCTTGTTTATCCTTGAATTTCATTAATCTATTTTCACAGTGCACATTTTATGCTGAGCAGACTAAAATGTGTTTGAAGAAGGACAGATTATAAATGTTTATATTTTTTAGTGTTTGCACATATACATACAGATATTTATATATCCCTTAAAAAGATTTTACTTCATGAAATACATCACATAACATACCTTCTTACATTATATAGGCAAGATCCTTACTTCTATGCCAAGAAATATTTTGGGAGTATTCCACACTAATAAAAGCAGGAAATTTTCCTGCAGATATTATATATGACATACATTTCTGTATCTATGAATAGCTCTACCTCTATTTTTCTATCTATCTTTGTGTATGTAGAAACATAGGTATGTATATAACTAATTTCAACAGGATGTGGAAAAAGTGAGGGAATACTGTTCCTCTCCTTTTCCTGTCATCATTAACATGGCTTTGTCTGGCACACAGTTTCCTCATCTGCAGTATATGCATACTTACCCCACTCACTGAAAGTAGTATTACATGCTTTGGAGACGTCTGATGCTGATCTCTTTGGACCCCACTACTTATGTAGATTAAGCTAATATGTCCTAGTCATTCTTTTATGTGATCAGTGGGGAATAGATAGCATGCAGTATCACCGACACAAGAATTTGAATATTTCCCCTTGAATCTTGTGTTACCAAAAGACAAGAAAACAATGGACAAGACACTTCTTTTCAAAGGTAGTCAGCAAAATGGAAACAATGTCAAGCAAAAACCTGAGAAGCAAGGAAGGTTCTCTTGGAGAGAGAATGTAATGGAAAAAGCAGCAGAGAGGACAGTTGTCATGGAACCTGATCCCCTCAATGGAGGTACAGAGGAAAAGAGAAACAAATGATTTACACAAAAAAAAGCAGTGGGACTGATGTACTGAACAGCCTTCAGAAGAAAAAGGAAATACAACACTAGCAGAAAAGGAAAGGTTTAGACAAACAGTTTTAAAGAAAGTCTTGATAAGTTCTACCTGAAGTGTTACAGATTGAAGAAAAAAGTGTTGGATAATTATCTAAAGATGCAAGAACAATGTTCAGAGCAACCAAATCTAACCAGAGGTAAAAATAAAAGACAAAACATATTAAATAAAAAGTATTTCTATCTCTAGAATAATTTGCATTATTCAAAATCAAGGAAGGAGAGAAGTTCCATTTTGTGCCAAAGAAGATTTCACACACAGATTTTCTTAAAACACTTAACAATATATCGATAAACTGGACAAATACTGGAAAAAAAAAAAGGCACAAAATCCTACAAAAGAAAACCTACTGGTGTTGTTCATATTAATACAGATATAAAATTAGTTGAAACATTTTAAATGTGCTTATATATATTTCAGTCATAACCTTCTCTTCCCAATGCAGATCAATTAATGTCTTTAAATAGAATGGCTATTGCTAAGACTCCGTGAAAAGCATTTTCCTAGGCTGCAACACATGGAAAAGAGATATGCAACTGTGATAAATGGCTGAAAAATCATCTTCTCAGTTACCTGGTTCAAGAACCAGTGCACAACAATAGAAGTACATTTTGATAATAGGGATGTAAGTCACCCTTACCCATTAGCACTGCCTGTTGTGACGGATTTTCTTGAGACCAGAAGCCACACCCATACCTGTCCCGTTTTGCTTCATCTACTCAATACCACAGAAGTATTCAGCCTGCTGCAGTGCAAACCATAGCCTAAAATTGATCAGTTAGGCCTAGTGTTTGAAAAAGATGCCTTTAGAAAACTGGAGATGCAAAACATAAGCATAATTTAGAATTTCTATGTATATCACCTGTTCAGTAAAAATACTTAGACTGTGTTATAGGCACTTAGAGAACAATATTACAAGATTTACGTAAATTATATCTGAAGTAGTCATATGGTCCAATATTTATCTGATGGGTACACCTTGGATTGCTGCCAGGTGATCACCCAGCTGGCCTCTCACTCCCCTTTCTCAACAGGGCACAGGGAAAAATTAAGATGGAAAAGTCCATAAGTTGATGAAAAGACAGGGAGCTCACTCATCCATTACCATCATGGGAAAAAGAGACTGGATTTGGGGAAAATTAATTTGATGTACTATCAATTACAATATGATGGTGACAAACAAGAGCAAAGGCTAAAATACCTTCAGTCCCCCATTCCCCTTTTCCACAGGCTCAATTTCACTCTGTCCTTCCCAACTCCTCTACCCATTCCATATCCCCAAGCAGTGCAAGGGGAAGTCAAATGGGCTATAAGTCCACAACAGTTCCCCTCTTCCTCTCCATCCTCCTCACACTTTTCCTGTGCTCTGGCAAGGGGTAGTCCATAGGCTGCAGCATGGATATCTGCTCCATCATATCCCTCTTCTCCAGGCTGCTGGGAATCTCTGCTCTGCCACCTGAAGCAATTCCTTTCCCTCCGTCTTCACTGACCTTGGTGTTCACAGGATTGCTTCTCATGTTGCATAGAATTCTTCCTTCATATTTCCCCATACCCCATATTTAGTACATTTTTCCATACTGCCAGCCTGCTTTGTCTCAACTTCAGTTAATTTTTCCTGACTACCTCCAGCATAAATGCAAGGAGAACTGGACTCCACATCTTGAAGATTACCATTTCTGATATCTTATATTAGTGATACAATGAATTATCCTTCTCAATAGATCCACCAAAAGAAAAAGTAAAATTATAAACATAGCAAATAAAATACCTGCAAACCTCATCAATTCCAGGGAAGGGAAAATATACCTAAAACTGCAAAACTTAAAAATGTATTACTTAATTTCTATTTGAGCACTACTATGCCATAGAGAAGCATTTACAGTTTGTAGAGCAGTGTCATTTCAAGGACAGAAAGTGTTTCTTTTATTAAAAAAAAAATAGTCAGAAGTATTTACAATATTATGTTTTTGTGATTAATACGGAAAGCATGACAAACTATAATACATACTGAAGAAAAGGATTAATTCAAATTTATAATTCAGTTAGGAAATATCATTTAGATCAAAATTAAGACTTAAAGAATAAATCATCATTAAAGTGACAGCAAATAATAAGATATAGTGAGGGTCATTCTCCAGTGATTTTAACATGTCTGATACAGTGCAATAAAAAATAAGCCTCAATTATCTGAAGAGCTACTATTTGTGGTGAAACTTGGACCCTGTTTGAAGAAGTTTAAGTACAATTTTTGGAATAAATTAAAGATGATAGAATCATAAAATACATAAGTTCTGGCAATTTGTTAGAGGAAGCACAATTTTTTATAATTGTCAAATCTTTATATTTGTGGAAACATCATCAGTCATAAAGATTCAGTTTGGTATATTTACAAATGAATAGTACCTGTTATCGCAGTTATTTTCCATTTTCTGCTAGCTGCTAAAAATTAATTTCGGATAAAGGTTGTATGAAACATGTATAACAATATATCAACCAAGATGAAATCTAACTTTGATAAATATAAGGTATTGAAGAAAGACACATAACTCTCTGCCTAACAGGACTTCATTCCATAACTATGAGTAAGATCTTTACCTTTTTTTTTGAAAATAAAAACATAATTTAATAATTTAAAAACATAAATTAAAACTGAAACAATCATATCCCTGGAAATATAATTCTAGGATTAAAAGGAGCTGAACTAGATTCTGTGTTTTTGGAAAAACACTGTAGTAAGAAGTACTTTACCTGTGGGAAAAAAAGCCAATGGGCTGATTATTTTTTTTCATGGATAAATATGGGAGGTACAAGAACATCATGTTGAGTAAACTTCATTAGCTAATAATCCGTGGCTGCATGTTGGTGAACACTCTTGTTATGATGCATGCGGTATCCACCTGGAAGAGGGAGTTAACTCATGAAACTTTATCAGCTAAGCAGCTGATCATATTTCAGTTTCAAAGGTCTGAAACTTATGGACAAGCATACTAGAAGGTTGTGATAATAGATTAAATTTAAGCTTTATGATGATGTTATTCAAATGTTATGATGATGCGTCTCAGGGAACAAAAACAACAACAAAAATCTGTGCACATGTATACGTTAAGAAATATTACTGTCCTCTTTCATACCCTTGTAAGTATCTTGCAAAATCTCAAAAGTGCTAAAAGAGGTCAGAGAGAGATCTTGAAGGTATGAAGAAGCATAACTAGAGTTCTCATTCACACGAATTCTAATATAAATTTAAAACATCTCAATTTCAAGATTCAAAGAATAGATGAGACTATTTCAAGAAATCAAAACAGAAAGCAACAAAGAGGTAAACTGCATAACTTTTACTCTCAGGCAACATATTCTGCTGTTACATTATAAGAAAGATATTTCGCCTTCAGGTAAAGTTGTACAGTCAGCTTATTGTCACATCACTTTTTTATTCTTACATATCTGAATATAAGATTTGGAAGAATGACTGAAGAATAACATTTCTCACACAGGAAAGTAGATGAAGTATGAGCCTTCCTCCCCTGATTTCATTGTTAGAATTTGAAAGACATAGAGCAGAACTGTGGACTGTCATTTTTACAAAAATCAACGTTCAAAGATGGGTTGGTCAAATCAGTCTAAGCAAATGACAAGAAACCTGGTAGTCTTAAAAAGGTGAGGAATTACTTCTGGCTGAAGATTCCAAAGTGGGTGATCAGGCTAACTATAGTTAGCACAGTTATTTCTTGAACTATCTCTTAAAAAATGCATCCTTTTCTTTTATGCAATGCTCTAAAAATCAAATTACTAAAAAATACTTTTTCTTGACTATTTTAAATAATAAGAATTTATTAAAAAAATCAGAGAACACCCCAGTGTTTCACTAATATCAGTGACCTCACAGGAAGTCATAACTCATAGGTACCCACTCAAACATTCATGATTATGCAGTGATTTAATTTAATAATTTGCACAGTAGAGATTACATAGTCTCTCCCTAAAGGTTTAAAACACAAGGGTAAGGATCTGACCTGGTGAGGGGAACCAGTGTCTCATAAAACCCTGGAGTATCTGCGCAGGTCTGTGGGGATGAACTCAGGTGGAAGCGGGTTGAACTCATATGAAACACTTTTTCTCACAACTACAGGTAAAACTACACTTGAACTTTTGGTAAGCACAACTGAGAGACGCTGGCGAAGGAAGAAGCAAGGAAAAAAAATACAGAAAAGTAAAATTAAAGGAGTTCAGTAACAAGATACAGAAGCTAAAGAAAAGGCAAGGACAGGAAATTATATCAAGACAAGAAAAAACATCATTGGAAGGCAAAGGAATGAGCTGTAAAACCAGAGGGCTGGTGACTGACAAATTAGTTTTTTCTGCATATATAGCATTTCAAATATGATGAGAGTTCTCAGTGGTTTGAAAGCTTTCTTTTTGTATGAATGCTTGGTAAGCACTGAAGTAAGCTGTACAACCCCAGCATTTTGGATGCTCTTGTCTGCACTACATGGGAAAACAGGGTGCTCTGCTAGAGCAGGTTTTCCAGTTAATTTTAATCTGAAAGTAATCTTGCTTTGACTTGGCAGTCAAAACCAAACACAGTAAACGAGAAGGTTCAGGAGGGTTGTTTCATAGTGCATTACTGCTCCAAACTAAAGTGCTAATGAAGATTGATCTTCTGTCAGATATAAATGTGGGGAAAACTTGAGTTAGTACTACACAAACATTCCCATCAACATAACTTTTCCCTGCATCTCTGTTGTAGGGCAGTCCCTAGAGAAACTATGGACTCTGTTCATCTTCTAAGAGCATGGAACTTCCACACTGTATTCAAATACTGAGAACACATACTGGCGCAAGGTCATAAAATTTGGAAAGCACAAACAAAGCATGTTCAAAATCAGCAGACCTTAATGTCTTATCACATACCATAAAACTAGATCATTTAGGTTCAGAATGAGATGAATGCAAAGGGACATCAATTATCTCAAATACATTAAAGAAGAAATAATTGATTAACCAGATAGGAAAGTTGCAAAATTGACATAACAAATGCAGTAACTTTGAAATAAACTAAACCATCCACCTAACGAGATATATTTCCTACTCTTCCTATTCTCCACTTTTGCTGCTATTAAGTTGAATGTCAACAGTGTATTATTTATGAATATGCCATTAAGAGCAGCATACACAGTTCTATTGAAAGATAATAAAACAATGAAGAAAAATTACTGTTTCTCTTTCCCTACATTTTCTTTCAACTTTCTGTTAACAGAGCAAGACTTCTACCACGATAGTAATTTTTTGAAATATCAGTTAGTAAAAGCAGAACCACAAAGCTATAAAGCTAACACTTATAGAACTACAGATGATTTTTTAAAATGATTCAGTATGAAAAAATGCACTTCTGTTCACTTTATATTATTTCAGAAAAAATGTGTAGTTAGCTGAGTGTGAGACACTTTTCTTTCCCTGAAACAAATTAGGCAGTTATGTAATGAAATAGAGACATATCACTCCTTCACAGTAAATTAAATTTTCTGACCTCAACAAAACAAGACCCAAAGCAGATATATACATTCTTATAAAAAATTAGGAGAACTCTCATAAAAAATAAAGACAGTGTGGTTTTTTGAATGTCATTCCCATAGTTCTTTCTGAGAAATTATATCTAGAAAATTCATGCACTGACTATATAAATTTTTGAGGTTACTTTACTTCAGTTCCTCTGTGAAAACCTTCTCTTTCATTCTTTTGCCTAACAGTTAAGTGTATGTGGGGAGAAAGGGGTTGAAAATGGAAGATTGGTGAAAAGAAAGAAAAGTAAGCTGGTTTTAGAATTTTTTTCACTGAAATACCCACTTTGCACCTGAGCGATACTAAAAATACTCATTGTGGGAAATTTCACATATATGTGTTTGCTTTGGGTTGTTTTCTGTCTTCTGAAAAGAAATGGAAGTCTCTCAAATCAGCTAACAGGGTGCTGTTAGAGACTTATAAGCATTTTTCCCATAGGCTTGGCCCTCCTTGAAAGGGAGGAAGGGAGATAAGAAGCTTGGAGTTTGTAAAACACACCCTTGTGAAGGATTGTGCCTGAGTCAGACCTTTATTTTTAATGTGAGGCCGGGCAGGGTGCTTGCACTTTTTGCCCCTGCTAGGTTTGGGTTAACTCAGCAGTGTGTGTGTCCCCATTCTGCCAGTGTAGTGATAGAATAAATCTACTCTTTACGCTTCAGGAGTGGATTTTGGCCATCTTGGTTACCTGCAGCTATTCAGTTCACAAAATATATTTACTTCGTTCCAGAGATGGCTGCATTTTAGAATTGGATTAAACAATAACCAACATTCCACTTTATGTACATTTGAAAAATATTTTTCAATTAAAAGTGTTTTGGACATGTGAAATAATACACAAGTGATTGTCTAAAATGAGTTTTGGAAGACAAGAGAATCAAATACGGTGTTATGTATTTCCTAATCAGAAACAGAAAGCAGAACATGTTTTTTTATCACTGTCTCCATTATCCCTTATTAGTTGTAATGATCTCCTTGTTTATTAGTTGTGAAGTCTAACAAAAACTTAATGTAATTTTAAAACGTAACGTTGATTAAAGATGGATCCACAGGAGTCTGTTTACTTCACCACCAATAGGTGTAAAAATCTATTTTTACTTGGAACACAATGTTTACAACAAATCTTGGTGTCCTGAAGGGAAAAATAGTAGTGCTATGTACTTTCTGATGCATCTCTGAGAATCTTTAGAAAGTCTTATTATTGTAATTTAAGTTAACTACTTCTTGTCAAACTTTTTTTATTACTTAAATTAAGTAATAACAATATTCCTAGTTTATATGTTAGGAAAATAGTTGTTCATATCATAGTAAAATTTGAAACAAAATATGATTTTTCTGAATCTAAAAAATATTTTCGTTACTGCTTAGCTGTAAAATGCAGGGAATTTTTATAACACAGGGATTATATTCAGCTGTACAGGTTACCTGTCTATTTACAGTACTGTCTTTTCTGTTCAGAATTCCAATGGCCCAAGAAGGAGGTATAATTTCAGAAATACTACTGAGCAAATTATTTTAGCCAGTTGTATGGAGAGGGGGGAAGTGAAAAATGTCAATAATAATAATACTTGTATAGATACCAAGAAAGATTGCAAGTTAAGTAAAAAATTATTTCAACCTCAAATGTATTGAATTAGAGACACTACAAACATTCTGATTTTAATTATTTTACTTTGTCCATTAATAAGCTAGACATCTGTCTTTTTCTTATATTTGGAATTATTTTTCATTTTTAATTTAATTTCAATATATAAAATACATTATATTTTACACACAATGTATAATAACACAAATATATAACAATATATATTTGTCTTATTATACCACAATATTTTATATTATTGTGTATACATCACAAATATATATGTGTATATATCACAAACAAATAAACAGAAATATACTGTTTTTCTGTTCTTCCCCAAAACTGTCAGCAAATTGACAGATAAAAGAGAAATAGTCACAAAAATTCAAGGAAAACACCTACAGAACAGGTGCTTTGAAATGAGTTTATGAGATATTCACTTTTTGAGAATGACTTCTGCTTTCCAAGTAAGGAAATGCCTACTTTTCAGCCTGGGGTTAATCACCTCTTTAGACAGACTCTTGTGCTTAATGTTTCTCGTTAATTAACTCCAGGCATCCCCTGTGGGAATATTAGGTACGTAGACTCTCATTAGTCAACAGAGTGAGGGTAGAGTATTTGGTCTTCAAAGTGTTTTGCAAAGGAGGCTACTTCTCTTCACAGAGCAGGGTTATTGCCTGCCTACAAACAACATCTGCTTGCTAACAGAGTATATAGTTCCCTAATGTCCAACTTTTGAAGCCTAAAATAGAATATAGCTTCCTTTATAATCTTGAAAATTGAGAAAATGTAACATTTTCACATTGAATTTGCTGTACTTTGCAGAAACATCAAAAATCTTTTCGCACTCATCAAATTCATTCTGCAAAAGTAGTGTATACAGAAAAGATTTATGGACGTCCAATCCCAGTCAAATCTACTTGTAGGATTTCAGTCAAGCTGATGGAATATACAGATTTGTCTATTATGAACAATTTTTCAGAATCCTCAAAAATTATCTGAACAAGAATTACATGTATTAAGAGAAAATATGTGCAGGTGATTCAGAGATGATGACTGTATTTCTGTACATCATTGGTGCATTTGTTTTAAAACTGTGAATGTTCCTAATTAATTAAAGGCAAATTTTGTTAGTTTTAATTCTGTATAATAAGCTTTTTGAATTCTGTATTCAAATCCCAGATGGAAGGGATGAAATTCTTAAATTTCAAAGCTTACTGGACATGCAGAGAAAATAGCGTATCTCTCACAACCAGCTAGAATGATGTGGATTTATTTATGCATACAGACACAGATTATTAAATATAATTATCTATCTAGACATCAGCTCCATCTCACATAGTTCCAACATTTTAATTGGAATTAAGACACATGAGACTGTGCCTTATTGATTCATTAACAACTGCATCAAGTGTACTGTCAAGCATAAGGGTAAAGTTTGCATACTTCCAGCCTCCTGAGAGATGTATTAATAAATCGCTTCTAAAAAACTCAGTGTAGGTCATTATTACAATATGGCATAGAATTATTGCATATGGCTTAGAGAAATAATACATAACAACAACTTTGGAACATCTTCCAATTACTGAAAACAATTCTCAGGGAGGAAGGTGACAAGTGATAGAAAAAGTCAAGTGCCAGAACACTCAGAGACAAGGAGCTGGCAGCCCCCAGACTTTATTATGCTTAGACTGTGAGGGTAAAAAAACCACAGGGACTCCTTTGTTTGGGGTCCCTTCTCAGAAGTGCCAGCTCAGGCTTTTATTTTTTTATTTAGTTATTGCACCAAGATTAAAGTGTTTTAAGGATCAAGATGTCTGAGACTCTGCTATGGAAACCTGGTGCTGAGCTGGTGAGGAAACCTGGTGTGACTGTCTGAGCGTGGGGTGCAGCTGTGAAAGGGCCTTGGTCCCAGCTCAGGTGGTGCCAGTGTGACTGCCAGAGTGGCGCCTGGGCAGCTGGACGGGGAAATATCCTTAACCTGTAAGTCCACTATCAGGACTCACCTAAACGCAAGTTTACACAGACAGGTCCACTGCCTACCTGATACCTTTGCCTGGACCTTGGAAATACTCCCAGCTCGTCCTGCCTGAGGTTTGCTAACAAATTGCACAATATACAGGTTTAGAGAAAGCAAGATACTTTTCCCCCTCAACAGCCAGCACCAGGCACATGGGCTGTGAGCCATAGTTGCACTTCTACCGTCAGTGCTGAGGCCTTCACTCCTCCCAGTCAAGCCGGTCCCTCCCAGTAGCTGTTTTTATGGAACATGCACTCTGGTGTCTCCTCTGACAGATTGTCAAAACCCTCATTCAATTCAGTTTCTGGCACTGAAAACCCTCCTACTTCTGGCAGTTGACACCCCTGGGGTGCCTACACCCTGGGTGAACCCTTGTTGCTGACACCAAATCAGCTCACACTCACCTCACCGGTATCTGGCAGTAGTTCTTACAGTACTCACTTGCACAGAACAGATGAGATTACATTAAAAGAGAGCTAAGAAAGGATTTCAGATGATAAGAGAGAGGATCAGATGCAGGACTTGGTCACACAAGTGTACTGACATGCAGTGTTTTACATGGAATGGGCACCTTTTATATCCCTGATCCCCTTCCCCTAAATAAAAAACTTTGCAGAGCTTCACAGACCCCTAAAATTCCAAAATCCTCAAGTTCATATTATTTTCCCTTTCTTATCAGTTGCAAAGACCACATGGCCTTCTCTAAAGCTCGGCCTGGGATTTTTGTAAAGGTCTACCAATAATTAACCATGGACTTTTGGACTCTGCCATTGTTTCTGTTACCCCTTGCTGTCTAATATGTTTATGGCTCCCTGTGTTCTTATTTAACACTGCTCCATTTACTTGTTACTCCCTTTTGCATTGATAAAGCCCATGATTATCAGACAACCTCGACTAAGCAGATGCTTTCTCCTTTAACATAATTTTACTGCCTTATTTACTGAATTCCAGATTACCCATCTGCCGTTTTGACTTCTACCTCTGACAATAATTCTCAACACAAAGCCACCAAAGGAAAATAAATTTTTGTTCAGCAGAGGAGACAGTTGCGCCTGTCTCTTTATGAACAACTAGGTAGCTTCCCCATCACCATCCACCCAGTTATTTTTCCTGGTTTATAACCTCTCCACATTTTATTACTGCTTTCTCAGTACTCGTAGCATACAGACCTAGTCTGTTAGTATTTCAAACTGTTATGCAAACACTGACATTCATCATTGGCTAAGTAACTTGAAAAAACAAGCAGCACCATTTTTCTGTATTTCTATAGGTATTTTCTTATACCCCGTTAATAAGCTAATACCTACTGGATGCCAAAGGGTCAGACTTAACAATTTCAGTTTTCTGCCTACATTACTTTGTGCCTTTTATTCCTTCATATATGTCAACCATAGGCTCACTGAATAAAACTCTTCTTTACCTTATGTCACCCAGAATTTGTATCACCTTTCTGAATCCAAGACTTCTGCTTGAAATTTCCTTCAGTGTTTGCACTATTTTTATCCAATACTCTCTCAGATTATCTTACCCTTCATTTTTTCTTTCCAACAGAAAAGAACTTTAGAGAATACCACATATATAATCCATGAATTAATGCAACAAAATACACTTTGCAGAAGAGATATCTTGATTAAGTTATCTTTCAGTAGACTCTATTATTTGTTCTGTTAATGTTGCCTTTTTCACTGTAATCAACCTGATTTTACAGAAAAGACATTTCCTTCGTTGATTTGACAAATCAGTCTTGAAATAATGCTTTTAATTACTCTGTTTGAAAGAAAAAAATTAAAGTTTCTTATGCTATAACACTGTAGAAGCAACATGATGAACAATAGTAAAAGAAAAGCAAAATCACTGAAACACTTTATATAAGGAGGTAACTGTACAGCTAACATGAAAGTCATTTTATGTTAGGAATTATAAAATATCCCCGAGTAAGGCATTTTGAAATTCATAACTTAAGTTACCATACAATAATTTCTCTCTTTGACATGCCCCAATTTCATATTTTTGCTTAGGGAGAGGTCCAGAACTTGCTTTGTTTTATTTCTTTTTAACATCAACAGCTACCATAAGAATGATAGTTCAGTGGAACAGCCATGTTAACTCACTGCTAGGTCTGGGAGAAGGAAAGAATATTTATACATCTGGATCCTTTGTGTTATTTCGTACAATCTTGATCTTATTCATCTCATCAGACCTCTGTTAATCAAACACAACAGCCATCCGGATAGCAAACTGAAATTCTCTCTCTATGGGATCCCAAGTATAAAAATATACTTGTATACAAGTATACTGTGTACAGTTTACTTGTTGCGGAGTGAGAATGGCAGCCAACATATATTCCCTTAGTTCATGTAAAGTGAAAGTCAGAAATAATCATAAATCCTGCAGCTGACTGTAGTTTCAGGGCTTTTCTTCTCTAATTCCTTAGCTGAAAAATGTCATAAAATTTCATAAATTTTCCTCTTTAACATTAGTTTTTTATGGATACAAAAAGGCTATAAAATATTTTTCAACAAAAGATTGAGGGAGTCAAACGTATTTTTAAGATACTGTTTTAAGGACCTTAAAATATCAAAGATCTCCATGTTGGGCTTGACATATGACATCCAGAGAAGATATATTTCTTCAGCAATAAGTAATGGAGTTCAGACCAGGCAAGGCATTTAAGATGTTGCTATATATCTACATTCAGTCACAGATATTGCACTCAGGGTCTCATGGATCAGAGATCATAGTCACAGATGGGTGAGAACACCAGTGTTCCTGTAAAATTCGAGTTTAAGAAAAAATTGAAAGTGGAGTTTAAGGAAAAAAAAAATCTGTAAATTTATTAATTTTTGAGGTGAAGGAGTAAAACTAAGGGAACATTTTGATATATTTTGATAACATATATTATTTTATTCCATATTCTNATATAAATAGTATAGATTTTTTATATAATTCTTTAATTTTTTATAATCCCATTTCCAAATGTAAATCTCTCTATTGCTTTGTAACTTGGCTATGTTTTAAAATCAAAGTCAGAAGTCACAGTAATGCAAAACTCAGACTCAGACTAGAGATTTTCATACTAAAAAAAAGTGTGTATTTGTTGAAGCTCTTTCTTGACCTGTCACAGGTCAATACCAAGGAACTTCTAAAGACTATCCATTTTAATGTCAAGAAATGGTCTCCTAGTATTCAGGAAAATATGAAGTTGTAGAACCAAAATTCCATATTCTATTTGCATATTCAATCAGGAATTTGAATCATAATCTTCTTAGGAACAATAGTAACTGTGTAATCTGATTAACTGTTGTTTGCTTTTTGGGGGCTTTTTTAAGTTTTTAATTTAAGGATTTGGAAGAATATTCTGATCTTTATTTACAAATAATCCATGAACAAAAAAATCACAGCAATGAAAGATGCAGTAAAAATCCATTTGGTTAATCCTTCCACAATCCTGACATTGTTAATAAAAGCCATCAATTGCTTGTCTAAGATACCAGCTGGGTAATAATAATAAAAGAAGTTCAGCATTTGGTCACAGTGTTGTATTACCAGATCAGCATAATGATTCTTGCTAGTCACGAAAGAAAAGATGAATCACTAGAATAAAGGAAATCCATACATTAAATTTCCATCGTCTTAAATAGGAGATTCATTTAAATATATACATATGTATGTATGCTTTTATGTATGTGTATATTTAATCTAAACACACAACTATGGTGTTCAGCAAGTTCAATGAGCATAGTATGTATAAGTAAGATGAAGTTATTTGAAAGAATGGAACTTCCAGTTTCCATTTCACCTGCTGTGACACTT
>VXAZ01004021.1:0-17911 GCA_013399875.1 Gymnorhina tibicen
TACAGAAAAAGCTTAGATGGAAAAATGAACAATAAATACATAAACAACATACCTGGATTTAGTAACCCAGCTTCAATCTATAAAGGGAATTCTTCTAATGTCAATATGACGGAAAATATGATTGATTTTTTTGCTTAAAAGTTTACAGCTTTTAGCTGCAAAGCCTCTGTGCCACTGTTATGCAACACAAAGAATTTCCTTAAATAAATGGGTGTAATGGAAAGCAAAGAATAATAGGGATGTGAGGAACATGTCATGCACTGAGAGCTTTCAAAGAGCTTTGAAAAGGGATAAATGGAAGTAAATATAATATCTGGGACATCTATTAACAGCAAGCTAGAGAGTTGGAAAATATTAACTAATCTGGAATTTAAAAAAACAAGAAATGAGACTAGGATATCCTAGTATTTAATATTTTCTATTAGAATAACAAAAATTTTAGTTTTCTCCTTGTCACTCTAGAGTGAATCCAGTAAGAGGTCACTACTCAAAGAAAAATCACTGAAAAAAGGTTTGGTTTCTGAAATGCGACAATTCTGACTCTTTCTGAAGCTGGAAACCACCAAAGAGCTTAGAAAAAATTGCAGATTTTAATACCTGAGAACTGCAGACCAGAATGCCAAAAAATAAGGATAAATTTCTGTATTTGTAGTCTGAAAGCTTCTCCTTCACAGCTGACATTTATTACACTACCCTGACAGTTGAATTATAAACATAAATAAGGTTGGGATCATTGTTTCCCTCCTGATTTCCCCAAAACAAATCTGCAAAAAGCAGTAGAGGCAACCTGGCTTCACCAGAGAGCATCAGAGTGCCAAGAGAAGGCAACAGAGCAAAGTTCGACGTGACAAACAGACACTCAGAGGGCAAAAAGAGAGCTGGGATGAAAATTCAGAATTAATTTGTACTAGACAAACACTTCTAAGTCCACCAAAACTAGTAAAAGATTTCTAGAAAATTCTAAAAATGCCCAAGCAACTATTGCTGAAAAAGCCTTTAGCAGAAACTATTAGAGAGATTCAAAAGACAAAAATTTGACAATTTATATACCTAGAACAGCTGTAAGACATAATTAATTAAAATTATATTTAATCATTTCATTTACAGTACTTTCCCTCAAAGAGCTTTAGAAATCCTGCTATTTCCTTTAATTATAAATTACAGCCATTGCCCTTCTTCAAGTGATATTCCTGCAAGGTTGTTGAGGGAGGGGGCTAAAAATTTACCCCTTCGAGATATGAAAAATTGCAGTAGAGATATTAAAATTGCAGTATGGTCAGAAACTGGGAAATCGGGAAGGTACAGCCTTGAGTGCGTGGTACAAATGTCTGCAAAGAGCAACAAAGGAGAGCTCGGATCACAAAAGGTGACAAAATTGGTTGTCTGGTTGATAAAAAGATATTTAAAACCCTGAAAACTCTGGTAATCAAATGAGTTTGGAGGTAGAAAACCATCCTGGGAATTCATTTTCGCTCCAGCTCCTTGATTGAAACTTTATTTTTCCCAACCACCCTCACGAAGGTCCCTGCAGGGAGAAGAATTTTGTTCCATGCCCGGCATTATCAGAGGCTCCATTCCAGAATATCCCATTTCTGATTATGGAGGGAGGAATTCCTCATTCCTGGAATCTGAGCACAAGCCTCACTTAGTGCCGAGAAGAATTTTCTTAAGGACTTGAGAAAAATACACTCCACAAAGCCCATTAACCACAGAACCAGATCAAACACCAGCTGAGAGACTTTTACAGCTGCACGACCCAGGTCTGACACCAGGTTTGAAAAACAAAGCTGAGTAGATCAATCACTGGCCTTTAATAAATCTTTACAGATATTTTTCTTTTTTTTTTTTTGTGGCCAACCTTTTAGACATTATTAATTCTCAGTTTTAATGAATGGCTGCGCCAAAGCTTAACCTCGAGGAGTCACGTAAAATGAATTATTACCATGATTAATTATGCTGGGATAAGCCAATAAGAGCAGCCTTTATTCCAGCCACTAATACAATTAATTAAAATTAATTCCAGTAAACAGTGCAGTGCTACTCACACAAAACAAAAACTGTTTTTGCTTTTTTTCTTTTGCTAAAATGTAAATATCATCATTCACATTAGACCAGTAAAACCATTAACCTCCAGCTTAAGCCTAATGAACATTCATTGTATTTGATTATCCACTATTTCTGTTCAACCAGCCCCAAATCAAGAGTTTTCAACTATAGGTCACTTGTGTCCTTTTTATGTTCCCGTTTAAAGGGGATCATTTCAGAAAAGCAAAGAAGGGATTTTTAATGCAAGTGAAACCAGTATTCCTTGACATTTATTCATCCAAAAGGGAATGAACAATTTGGAGGCCCAAGAGTATTTAGGAGACAATGAGAAAAAAACTATTGTTAATTTATTAAAAAAACCCCAAAACTCAGGGAATTAATGTATGTAAATAATGTGGATCA
The DNA here is from genome assembly GCA_013399875.1 of Gymnorhina tibicen. Lineage (NCBI taxonomy): Eukaryota > Metazoa > Chordata > Aves > Passeriformes > Artamidae > Gymnorhina > Gymnorhina tibicen. Next base: position 2,449 of record VXAZ01004021.1, read on the forward strand.
TTGTGCTGTCATTTATGGTCATTGTACATCCCTAATAATTGGAGAACTGTTGGAATTTAGGAACTTCAAATCTGGCAAAAGGAGGGGCACAAATTTCTTTTCTCACAGTTACCATACCTTGGAGATTTTTTTTTCTCATATTGAAATGAGCTCTGGTTTTGTTGCACAGGAAGATCCTGTGGCCAAAAGCTGAGGTTACATAAATCCAGCCTGGAATAAAATGCAGTTTTGTAACACTGAGGGAGAAATGCTTGACATTATTTATCTTCTTAGGATATCACGGAATCACTGAAGGGCTTGGGTTGGAAGGGAAAATAAAGATTATATCATTCCAACCCCCTGCCATGGGCAGGGACACCTCCCACTAGCCCAGGCTGCTCCAAACCCCATCCAGCCTGGCCTGGGACACTCCCAGGGATCCAGGGGCAGCCACAGCTTCTCTGGGAAACCTGTGCCAGGGCCCCACCACCCTCACAGGGAACAATTCCTTCCCAATATCCCATCCATCCCTGCCCTCTGGGAATGGGAAGCCATTCCCTGTGTCCTGTCCCTCCAGCCATTGTCCCCAGTCCCTCTCCAGCTCTCCTGGAGCCCCTTTAGGCTCTGGAAGGGGCTCTGAGGTGTCCCTGGATCCCTCTTTTCTCCAGGTGAACACCCCCAGCTCTCCCAGCCTGGCTCCAGAGCAGAGGGGCTCCAGTCCTTGGAGCATCTCCGTGGCCTCCTCTGGACTCTCTCCAGCAGCTCCACATTTTCTTTCCTCAGCAGGGATAGACAGCCCAGCAAGTGACAGTGGCCATATCCCACAACATGGAAGGCTCCAACTCAACATTTCAAGAACCTCTGTCACCAGAAGACCAATCAGTCCATAACCTCCATCCTGGAGCTTCTCCTGGCTTGGCTTGACACAGCCCCTGACGGCCTGACTGACTGTTGAAGATGGTCCTGATTCCCATGAGAGCTTGGAGTAAAGACTTCCAACCAGCATTCCCAGGATTCTACACCTTGACTCTAATTATGGCCACAAATCACAGCTCATTCTCATCATTCTCCATTTTAAATCAGAGATTTATTTTAGGTGAATCAGACCAGTCTGAATATACCAAGAAACTCTGGCATCTTAATTACCTTTAGCAGAATTTAGGACCGACTTTACTTGGAAACACAGAGTAGTGGGAGCTGTCCCAGGTACTAGGATTAGCTCTCTCCAACATTCCCAGGCAGTGGGATTAGACCTCTTCAACCGTGAATTGTTGGAATGATCACTCCAGGGTGTTGGATCATCCTGCAAACGCCTCTCTCCCTACACACGTGGTGTCCAGGGCCAGGTTGGACAGGGCTTGGAGCAGTCTGGGATAGTGGGAGGTGTCCCTGCACATGGCACGGGGTGGAATGAGATGAGCTTTAAGGTCCCTTCTGACGCAAACCATTCTGAGATTCTGGGACTCTGTCATTCTATTCAGTGAATGTTTTATTCCATGGTTCTATGTATAAATCTGCACGGATGTAATTCCTGAGTTGGGAAACAATCCAGGACAAACCTGAACCCTCCCCACAAATGGGGTTTAAGCATGTGAGGGATGGCCCCCCTGTATTATGGGTCATACAAGAGCTCTCACACACTCCTTCAGCACCTGGAATGGTTCTAGGATCAGAAATGGATGTGTGGAAATAATCGTAACAAATTAACCTCTCTTCTATTTTATCTCTTCTTAAGCCTTCCAGAAGTCCCAGCTCCTCTATGGCCTGGCCCAGCTGTTATCAGTCACATGAGACACTCTCCTTTAGAAATCTTGTATATCAAATGCAGATTTAAAGACGGGATTAAAAATTAAAATAATAATAAAAAAAAAAACACTAACTTGCATTTAGCAAGCTTATAGTAAAAATTAAAAGATACTAATAAATACTGTGCTTACGAGCTGGTCTAAATCTATCCAAAATGCCCCGCAGTGAAGTCTTACATCAGTTATTATTGAAACATTAAATGCTTTTCTTCCAGGCTTCCAGCAATCAATTTAACTTTCAGTCATCTTGTCCCCATATGTGCTGCTCCTGTTGATGAAATGGCTATTAATAAAGGAATAGATGGCTATGAATTAAAGCAAGCTCTACTTAATCACATTAATCCAGAGTATGTTAAAGGCTTCAATTTTCTAAATAATTTTGGGCTTAATGCCTCTGAGATGGGCAGACTGCTCTATTGATGCAGCATCTGGTCCAATTTAAGCTGCATTGTGAAGGAGGAATTGTTAGGCCCTTGCAAAAATAAGGAAGACTGACAGTTTTAGGGATGCAACCAAAACTGCTACAGCTGAGACAAAAGATCCTGCAAGATATTGAAAAAGGGCCCGCGACAATTAAAAGGCAGCCCCTGCTCTGCACATGCAGCTCCAGTGCTCAGTGAATTGTGTATGATTAACTTACTCCTCCTGATGGGATGAGCACTCCACACACTTCACCAGCGCCGTATTTTCCAGTCATTGAACATCCAACAGCTGCTGCTGTGAAATATGTTCACTTACCCATTACATTGGGATACCAATTAGGGAGGAATTATTTCAAAGGGAATGGCACCACCACCGCTATCCTTTGCAAAAGCAGAAATTTCTGGCTTTGGGATTTTTTTCCCCTCCCCAAGCGTATTTTTTAAAATTTTTTATTATGATTTTGGTTCTGTAAATCACGGAATTTTACAATGAAATAAGATTTGCCTTGGCTTGTAGCACTGATATGCTGCTGCATTCAACTCAGATACAAAAAAAGTATTTTAAATATTTCTAGGGGGAATAAAAACCTTAATTGGAGAACTTGTTTAAAATGCTTTTAGAATATTTCCATACGAGAATGATTTTTAAAACCCAATGTTCATAGAAGGTTGTCAGTGAGGGAGACAACATGGTACACTCCATCTACATTTTAATATTAAAAATAATATTACCTTTGCTATTACACTTTTTTTGTTATATTTCATATTCAAATTTCAAAAGCTTTAGGGGCAGATATTTTGTCAGTAACTTGATTAGAAATGAAAAGTGACTCCAAAGAATTTAGTGAATTTTCACTCCATATGTAAGTGATGGCTGGATGAAGCCAGAATTCACATCCTGCAGAGCTGTAAAGATCTGTCTTAAACCTTATTTCAATTAAAAGTAATGCTTTAATTAAATATACAGAGCAGACTGGGGGGCAGACATTGTATGTAGTTTGTAATATTAAATACTGCAAAATTTGGGTGATTATAAAGTGCCCAAAGAAGATTTTATATGACACACTGGAGCATCTACTTCATCTTACAGGACCTGAGTGGAATCAGAACCTTAAAACAGAGATCAAAATTATGCAAAAATTCAGATACGTAGTTCCTCTTCAGCTGAATAAAACAATTTAGATGCATAAATACCAAAATATATCAGTTAAAATCCTCTATGACTCCAGGAGATAAAACACAGCTTCAGTGTTCCCCTTGCTGCCTGTGCTTTCCTCCAACACTAAGTCCCAGAAAAATCCATATATCCGTGGATTTCAAAGCCCGTTAGAAGATAAGATAAACTATCTCCATTTTCTGTGAGTGAGGACAATGGGCAGCAAGAGCTGAAGGTCACCCAAGTCAGCCTTGGAGCCAGGAATGAAAGGGAATGAGCTGAGTCTCCAGGCACCAGCCCGGCTGCCCCTGCTCCTCCTCCCATCCTGCTCCAAAGAGCTGCCAGACAAATTCCAGCACGGAACTACTGCTGAGGATACCGAGAGGCAGGAGCAGCAAAGGGGAGGAAAACAGATCCCAACCATCCCCTGAGACACCTGCGCCACCCCTCTGCATGGAATGGGAATGTCTTCTGCTGCAGCCAGGGAGAAGTTCCATTCCTAGGAGGGGTTTCAAAAGGGGTTTTATGACCAGCAGGGAAGGGAGGATTCTGCCCCTCTGCCCAGCTCAGGTGGCAACTGCAGAGCTGCCTCCAGCCCTGGGGCCAACAGCAGAAGGACGTGGAGCTGCTGGAGAGAGTCCAGAGGAGGCCACGGAGATGCTCCGAGGGCTGGAGCCCCTCTGCTCTGGAGCCAAGCTGGGAGAGCTGGGGGTGTTCACCTGGAGAAGGGAAGGATCCAGGGAGACCTCAAAGCCCGTTCCAGGGCCTAAAGGGGCTCCAGGAGAGCTGGAGAGGGACTTGGGACAAGGGCTGGAGGGCCAGGACACAGGGAATGGCTTCCCACTGCCAGAGGGCAGGGACAGATGGGATATTGGGAAAGAATTCCTGGCTTGTGAGGGTGGTGAGGCCCTGGCAGAGGTTGGCCAGAGAAGCTGTGGCTGCCCCTGGATCCCTGGAAGTGTCCTAGGCCAGGCTGGACGGGGCCTGGGGCCCTGGAATAGTGGAAGGTCCCTGCCAACTGGATGAGCTTTAAGGTTGCTTCCCACCCAAACCATTCTGAGATCCCAAAGAGGTTGTGTTGCTGGTGTGACAAGCACAGGGGCAGTTCAGGGATTCCGGGAAGAGGTGAGAAAAGAGGGAGTTGTTTTCTGAGAACTCTTTGAAAATGTGTGAAAAGTCGTATCTGCTCTTTGTGGAACACACTGGGAGCAGGAGCTGTAATGGATAAGTTGTTCCTCAAACTCCAGGCCATTCCTGTAATGAAGAGCTGTTAAATAGGCCTGAGTACAAATAAATAACCACTTGTCTTGCCGGTGATTTAAAAAGAACTCATTTCTAGGTGTAATTCTATGGCAACAGCTTCTGTAAGGCACTCTTTGACACTGCAGCAGAGCTCCTGTTTAACAATTCAAATACAGAAAAGATGGGAATAAAGGAGGCAAAAAGCAACTCAGTGAGATCCCTGCTCGCAGCTCAATTGTTCTAATGAATTCTGCCCTCACACGTTATATGAACATCTCATGTGCAGACAAATTCTATTTCATGGGAACAATAGGCGCACATGGAGAAAAGTCTTATTATCATGTGGAAAATAAAGGAATTAGAGGAGAATCAGAGGCAATAAATAGATGAATATGCAGGGAGACACTTGGCTTTCCACTCGGTCTGCAGGATTTGCCTTCCATATCTGCTGTGACACTGCTTATTCCTGCACTTCGGTGGATCAAAACTGCCTGGCAGAAAAGCAGGAGCAACAAATGCAGTTCTGCTGCAAAGCTGTGCCAGTTTTAATTCATTATTTTATTTTCCAGAGCTGCCTGAAATAGTCATCCCTCAAGCAGGCCACAGAAATGATTCTCTTTATCATGCAAAGTTCCATAAATCCCAACTGCTGTATGAAAGATGCTGCTAATCTTTGGAGGCTTTGGGTTGGACTGTGTGAATTTTTGGGAAAGACTAGGAAAAGTATTTTGCTCTTCCTAGTTAATTAGATCTGGAACAGTGGGAGCTGGTAGCAAAATATTGCCCAATTTTAGTGTGACAGCCCCTGGTTCAAACAGCTGCCCAGGGAGTTTGGAGTCTGGATCCCAAAGGACTCTCGAAATAAGAGAAAATTCTATTGAAATTAATAACTCCAGGTTTAGAGGAAATGCTCAGGAAGCACATTCCTTACACGTCCTGGTAAAGCCAGGCCACTGCTGAGACACAAATGTGAGATTATAAAATTATAGAATCATCAGGCTTGGAAAAGCCCCTCTGAGATCATCAAATCCAACTGTTCCCCAGCAGTGCCAAGGCCACCACTGACCCATGTCCCCAAGCGCCACCTCCACATGGCTTTTAAATCCCTCCAGGGATGGGGACTCCAGCACTGCCCTGGGCAGCTGTTCCAATGCTTGATCACCCTTTCCATGAAGAATTTTTCCCAATATCCAACCTGAACCTCCCCTGGTGCATTTTGAGGCCGTTCCCTCTCATCCTGTCCCTGTTCCCTGGGAGCAGAGCCAGACCCCCCCCAGCTGCCCCCTCCTGTCAGGGAGTTGTGCAGAGCCACAAGGTCCCCCCTGAGCCTCCTTTTCTCCAGGCTGAGCCCCTTTCCCAGCTCCCTCAGCTGCTCCTGGTGCTCCAGCCCCTTCCCCAGCTCTGTTCCCTTCCCTGGACACCAGGAGCCAGGTGGAAAGGTTGTTTTCTTCTATTGCTTGGGGCAATCTGGGCCGGAGGAGAAGAAGAGACAGAAAGGAAAGGTCCTGGAATTAATTCCCGGGGTTGACATCTGGGCTGATGCACCTTGCAGCAGCTTCATGCCAGGTACACTGTGGGAAGCCAAATCTCTGCTTTTCCCTGTGCAAGAATCTCATCTTGTTTGCTTCTATTCCCACATTTTGGATTATTTGGATTATTTGGATATGGATTCCATTTTCTCCTTTGGATTAGGCGTTGCTGCGCATTCAGAAGAAGGTCCTCTCTCCACCCAAAATCTGACCTACTTAATGCAAACTGGATCCTCCTTTCTTTGTGCTTTCCAGCCTAAATTCAGCTCAGACTAAAGACCAGATCCCAGCCTATACTTTTCCATTTAATTTTAGCTTCACCTAAAGACTTCTGACTGGCTCACAAAGGCAGCTGGGACATGAGGGAAGAGCTCATTACACACTGCTCCTGTCTTTGAACACCTCTGAACACCTGCAGAAGGGCTGAACTGGCCCCGAACACAGAGCAGTGAGGCAGGAGAGCAAATGAAACCATTTGTTAAAACAAAATAAATGGAGCGGTGAAAAATAATGGCCCCATCTGCACCTACCACTGGTTCAGGGTCAGTTCTGCTGGAGCCAAAAATTCAAAGGAGAAGGATGGAATAGAAACCTGACCACCTCCCTCACCATACCCATTCAGAAAATAATAATAGTAATAATGTCAATATTTAGTGCTCTTGCAATGCTTTGTACCTTCAAAACATTGCAGAAACAGGGCAGGATCAGTGAGAGTGGAACTTCTTTTTCCAAGGTTTGTTTGCTCCTTGGTAGCCACATTTTTATCTTATCATCATATTAATAGGCTGAGAGAAAATTTCTTCCTGATGTAACACCATTAACATCAGCGGAATTATGTCTAGGATCAGTTTGACCCAATTTATTACTTTTTTAGCAGATGATAAGAGTGCTATAATGGTGTTCCATTTGACTTGGAACAAAGAATTTTCACAGCACTCAGCACAGGGAATGACATGATTAAACCCTGGGTCCTTTTCAAAAAAATCTAAACCATTATAACACAAAAAAAAAAAAAAGAAAAGAAATAAGTGAGGGGAAAAAAAGGGAAAAAAAGAAGTAAACAATGTGTAATTATGACAGTCGATGATAATTCAAACTTTCAGTTTAGCCCATGGTACCTGTCACCTCTCAGGATGAATAAAGCCAATTGTAGCCAGGATAAATCAGGATCTCCTTAATCTCAAGTCATGGATCACCTTTTTGCTTTCTACAACTCCCTGACAGGAGGGTGCAGGGACGTGGTGTCAGACTCTTCTCCCAGATCACAAATCACTGCATGAGACAAAACGGCCTCAAGCTGCCTCAGAGGAGGTTTAGGTTGGGTATTAGGAACAATTTCTTCATGGAAAGGGTTGTCATGCACTGGTTCAGGCTGCCCAGGGCAGGGCTGGAGTGACCATCCCTGGAAGTGTCCAAACAACGTGTGGAAGTGGCACTTGGGGACATGGTTTGGTGGTGACCGTGGTGGTGCTGGCTGATGGTTGGACTTGATGACCTCAGAGTTTTTTCCAAACTTTCCAGCTTTCCCAACGTTACTGATTCCATGAATGGAGGCCATGAAGTACCAGCAACAGGGATGCAGCTCTATTTTTCCCAGCTGACAAGATTCCTGAGGAGAAAGACCATCCCCATCCACCTCATGCTCACCTCAGTAACAGCCTGGGAACCCAAGGACAGCAGAATTAAAGCTGCTTTCCATTCCCTTCCTCTCTACTCCGACCCAGGCAGTGACATCTCTGTACACACTGAGATCATGGCTCTTTACACTCATTAAAATTCTCCAAAGCTTTGATTTCTCCAACTGTCTGCACAATCTGCTGTCTTTTCTCTTAGTCTTACATAACTCTTCGGGAGCAAAGGACCTTCTTTTTTCTCCTCTGCTTTCCTCACCAAGGTCCCAGTCCACGCCAAGTCCAGCATTCAGAACATTAAACCCACTTTTTTAGGATTTTTGTTCTGCTGCTGCACTCTCTTAGCAGAAAGGAAAGCTTTCCTAGACTTTATGGAAATGTGACATTAGGAGAGAATCACTTGAAGGCATTTCAGCTACAATTAACATTATTCACTCCTCAGAAAGAAAATAAAAACAGCTTCTAATTCAATCACTGTACTGAGGAAACACTGAATTAAACCAAGAGGGGAAGGAGCAGATAAAAAAATCCAGTCAGCCAAATGCTGGGACTGGGGTTTGTTTTCCCAGGAACATTTGATGTGTGTGGATGCACTGTGGGCACGTGTGGGAACACAGACACTGACACTGCCACAGTGCTTTTCTGGGCTCAGTAACAGGCACAAAAATGTCTCCAGGCAGAGAAACCTCCTGATTCCTTCTTGATTCTTCCCAGCCAGAGCATTCCCAGGGTCCACGGCTTTAAAAGGGATGGTTGGGAACATCAGCAGAGACAACACACCCCAGAAGGATTGAAAACAAGAGCAGGGCAGTGCAAAGACTCCACTGAGCTTCTCAGAGCAAAATATTCCCTGCTACGTACAAGTCTAGGAGTAGTCCCAGCTATGTAGAATCATGGAATTAGAATGGTTTGGGTTGGAAGGCACCTTTAAAGTCCCACCCCCCCACCACGGGTAGGGACACTTTTCACCATCCCAGGTTGCTCCAAGCCCCACCCAACCTAGTCTTGGACACTGCCAGAGATGGGGCAGCTACAGCTTCTCTGGGAATTCCATCCCAGCCCCTCACCACTACCACAGGGAAGAATTTCTTCCCAATATCCCATTTAAAGCTACTCTCCGTCAGTGTAAATCCATTCCCCCTTGTCCTGTCCCTCCAGGCTCGTGTAAAAATTCCCTCTCCATCTTTCTTGTGGGCTGCCTTCAGGTACTTCTATGTATTCCTTTTGTTTTTAACAAAGAAGCTGCTTTAGAAGCCAAACAGGACAATCCTTTTGCTGCTATCTGGGAGCCCCAAGCGGGCTCTATCCAAGGCAGGCAGCTTCTCCTCCTTTGGAAGGACAGGTTTCAGGTCAGACACCTCAGACTGGTCACTTCGTCCACATCTGCAGACTGAAGTGGCCTCATCCACGTGGAAATCAGGTTTGCTCTGAGTACAGCAGGAACCAGATCACCTTAAGGTCCCTCCCTAATTCCAGGAACACAGTTTCGTAGATTCAGTAAGTGGCTTTGTAGCTTATTTTTTTCTTTACAAGTGTCTCCAGAGCAAAACCTAAAGGTACAAAAAGTACAAAAAGTACAAAAATACAAAAAGTACAAAAGCTAAAAAAGGTAAGAAAATCCTGCTGGCCACCATCACAACAGTGAGCTTTTTCATAATGCCATTTTCACAAACACACCAAACCTTTCTAGTGCTGGTGGCCACAGTTGACGTCACACTTTTAATCCTGAGTAGATGAATAACAGCAACTATTTGAACTACTGGGTAAGAAAAAACACCTCCTGACAGTAGCATTGTGCATAACTCATATTTTCAGACCTCCTATGGCAGAGCTGTCATTTTTTTTCCCCATTACCTTGTTTTTTCACCATTTCCCAGCTCAGCTGTTACTCTGAGCCCTACTGATGGTACAAAGGTACAGCACATCACTATGGAATACTCATAAATAAGCAAAGAATATCAGTAAAGCAAAATTTTTCCTTACTCCTCAGAATAAATACTTAATTCCCAGACATGTTGATTTGTAGCTGCCATGAATTAACCTTTAGCAAAATATCCTTTAACAAGTTCTCTTTGAAACTTCCTGCACAGGTTCAGCACCGGAGTTAATGAACCCCCAATTTCCCCTCCTATTTGTGAATGCCAGGAATAAAATCGTATTAAAGAGGTGGATAAACAAATTAATATGGAAAAGGTCATCAGTGATGATTAAAGACTAAATCATTAATACCTAGAAGCTGGGAGGTAAATTAAGACAGAACTTGGTCTGGTTTGGGTGGGAAGGGACCTTAAATTTTATCCAGTTCCAAGCCCTGCCGTGGGCTGGATGCCACTCCCTAGACCAGGTTGTTCCAAGCCCCATCCAGCCCAAGTCATGCTGAATTTTGCTGGAGTTGATTCTCAGCTGCGTCCTTGGTGTGAACCAGCACAGCAGATACATTCCAAACAGTCCAACATCCTCCCTTTCTTTTATTCCTTTTCTGAGATTGTATATCCCAGGAATTTCCAGAAAGGCAGTTAAATAAAAAGGGGATTTGGTTCCCAAGTGAAGGGCAAAATAAACCTTTGAGTGACCCAGTTATCCCAGCAACGGCCAAGGTATCCCATTAAACATCCTGAGGTCAGGGAAAGAGTGATCCACCCTCCTTCCTGCCCCTGTTGTAGGAGCAGCCACGTCCCAGACAGGAAGACACAATTTTTGGAAAGGATTTTGACGTAAATGAGGAAAAACCAGCAGGAGCCTCAGCGGTACCTCAGTTATCTTTTGTCAGAAGTATCTTGGCTTGTGGGTTATCCCTGGGGCTCTGCAGGCAAAGATCTCTGACGTGTTAAACAGACACGGCTGAATCCTATAGATCAATTAAGAGGGGGTTTGCACCCTGTTATTGTGGGGAAGTAGCCCACAGATGGAAATGGTGGAATTTCTATTGCTCTGGGTATGCAAATAAAAATTGGATGAGTCTTTTCCATTGTTTACTCCCAGGGCTTCCAACCTGAGAGATACAAAGGGATGGAGTCAACCCCGCAACCAGGTTTTGATGTTTCACCTAGGAGTTTGCAGGTGCCATCCTACACCTTCCCTAATCCCAGCTTCACAATCTGCCTTTTTTGGCACCAAAGCTTCTGAAAGGCTTTTGTCTCTTCCGTCTCTCCGAAAAGAATTCACCTACAATGGATGTACTCAAGTCTTAGCCCACAAAAAAATCCATGAGGAAATCCAAGAACTCCCCTGAGCTCTGGCTTTCCCCAAAATCCTTCTACGAATATCCTTTGGACTGTTGTTGCTGCAGTGCGCTACAGCCATGAGGATCCCAAGATTTTGCCTTTCCTTTCACTGGATTGAGTTCTTGTCTTCCTCAGGGACCAAATTCTCCTCACCTGGAGGAAGCTCCGGTGAGAGTGTGAGTGTCTGCAACTTCACTATCATAATTTACTTATTAAAAACTGAACTACAACAGTCTCGGGCACAGCTGAGCAAATAGAAGCGAGTTAAACTCCTGTGGTTTGATAATTTTATTATTCATCCAACACCTAGAAACTGTGCAGGTCACTCGTAGAATTATTCAAAATCTTAATCACCTTGGTGAGACAGGACTCAATTTCCAAACTTTTCTATGCCAGCACAGGAAGATGTTCCATAAAACAAGCGAGTCAGAGGGAGTGATGTTTGCACAGAGTAATTGCAGTGCTCTCCCAATTTCAGGAAAAATGCATTATCAGACATATCCACACTGACACCAGAGCATTTCAGTCCTGTGCCTGGAAGGAAGGAAGATTTCACCTGGGAGAATGAGCAGCAGGAGCAGCAAAAGAACAGGAGCACAACCACAATAAACAAGAAATGCAGGGAAAATACAAACGTGTTCTATCACCTGCTTTAATTCCAGAGTCATGGTCTCTCAAGAGCTGCAGCTTCTCCCTGGTTTCACAGGCAGCGGTTTGGGTTGGAAGAGACCTTAAAACTCATCCCTTTCTACCTCCTCTGCCATAGGGACTATCCCAGGCTGCTCCAAGCCCCGTCCAGCCTGGCCTTGGACACTTCCAGGGATCCAGGGGCGGTCACAGCTTCTCTGGACAATGCTAGGGCCTCCTCACCCTCCCAGGGAAGGATTTATTCCCAATATCTACCACCTGTAGTAACCAGTAACTCTGGGAGCACAGTTTGAGCACAGATGGAGTAACTGCCTTTGTAGGTTTTCTTTTCTTTACGAGGTCTCCACAGAAAAAAACCAAAAAGAACAAAAAGTAGGAACCCCCCCACTGACCACAACAACAGCACTGAGCTTTGTTTTAACACCATTTTCACAAATACAACATGTTCTGATGCTTAAAAAGAAGCAGCTCCGTGCTGCATCTTCTGTTTTCAGGCCCACTGACACAGGGAACATCACAGCCCAGTCCTGCACCGAGCCTCCTGTGAAAATGAAGCTCCTTTGGGAGCTTCCTGTAGGCTCCAGGTCAGAAGATTTTGTCTTTGACTTGCTCTGTAATGGCTCTTTCAACCTCTGGGGCTCCCACATTTTCATCTTATATATATCTTTAATAAAAGCAGGAGACGGGAAAGATGGAAACAACACATCTCAGTGGAATACAATTCAAATAAAGTTGTTAATAATAAATAATATATTTGGTATTTATACTGCTGCTACAACCCAAGCCTGTGATTGTGGGCAATGAGGAGATAAATAGATGAAAGGAGCAGAGGACAGCAGTGAGGCTACTAGGATTTTAAATTTGCCACGAGGAACAATCAGGTGTCTAAATAACAAATATCACTTTGGTTTCTTCCAGCCTCAACCAGACAAGACATTAACAATGAGAAGTCAAATTCTGAGATAAAAAAGTGAACTCAAAACTTGATTACAGATGGAGCAGAGCACCCTCAGCAGAGCTGCTGCCATCCCTTGTGGACAAAGAGCTTTTTGTTTTTCAGGCAATAGCAAATTTATTTACCATTTATTTACCATTAAAAAAAATATTTATTCTGCCTTTCATTTTTAAATGATGACTCTACACACCCCATTTCTGCATCCTGGATTTTAAGGTGTAATGAAGTTTTCTTGGTCAACTTCTCTGTTGAAAAAGAACATGTCAGTAGTGTCAGCACTGAAAATTGGGAGGTAGAGCTGCAGTGGAGCAGGTAAGTGAAATTCAGTGCATCTGCTGGGTTCTTGTTGCCAAGGTTTTATCCTTGCAGCAGCATCTGCCATCACCTTTCCAAACGATTTTTTGAAGTGAAATTGCTACATTCATTTTATTTCATGACTTAGCAATTGCATGGAGGACAAATTACAGTTTCTAGGGTCATATCAAGGTTTTGTCTGCACATCCGGGAGGATCCTAGGACAATAATCTCATGATTGCGGAGACACAGCTTATCCCAACTGTTCTAGTTAAGAAAAATTACAGATTTTCTACAAAATCCTGTTCTTCGATTGCTACAAAAAACACACAGAACACTAATTCCCACAGTTCATGACATTAACTTTGACTGATGCAAAATTTTGCACTTTAGCTGACCTTTCCTCCCTTCCTCACAGGTAAACTGGGGGAAAAAAAAGGGGAGAGGTGGAGCAATTGGCCAATCCTATCAAGGCACAGATCAAGGGCATGCTGAACACTGAGACTCTTCACAGTCATTAAAATTCCTATATCCTGTTCTTATAAGGAGAAAAAAAAAAAAGACCAGACAAAGGCACAACAGGATTCTATTCTCTTGACAGCGATTTAATAACAAAAGAAAATGTTCTGAGCCACTCTCATTACTGCTTGGACACTTTAATCTTGTGGACTTAGTTCCTGTTCATGGAAACCTTCAGATCCCTTTACAAGCTACAGAAAGGGAAGGGAATATCTGTAGCTTAATTATACATTTAAACACTTTAGAGAACCACAGGCACTTTGGAAGAGTGTTGTGGTGTCCAGCTGAAGGGTTCTCCAAGGAATACCGGGCCATGTCTGAACATCAGGAGAGTCACCAAATTCATCCCAGGGCTGGAGCCCCTCTGCTCTGGAGCCAGGCTGGGAGAGCTGGGGGTGTTCACCTGGAGAAAAGAAGGATCCAGGGAGACCTGAGAGCCCCTGCCAGTGCCTAAAGGGGCTCCAGGAGAGCTGGAGAGGGCCTTGGGACAAGGGATGGAGGGACAGGACACAGGGAATGGCTTCCCACTGCCAGAGGGCAGGGATGGATGGGATACTGGGAAAGAATTGTTCCCTGTGAGGGTGGGGAGGCCCTGGCAGAGGTTGGCCAGAGAAGCTGTGGCTGCCCCTGGATCCCTGGAAGTGTGCAAGGCCAGGTTGGATGGGGCTTGGAAGAACCTGGGCTAGTGGAAGGTGTCCCTGCCCATGGCAGGGGGTTGGAACTGGATGAGCTTTAAGGTCCCTTCCAACCCAAAATCATTCCAAGATTCCAGGATTCCATGAACACGCTGATAGTTTGTCACAGGACGTTCTTCGTATTTTTAGGGAAGGGTGTGACAAAGGGCAAATCTGAGAAGCCCAGAACTTTCCTATATTACATTTCTTTATTGTCATTAACAACTCCTGAAAAATGCCAGTCAGATTTTCCACTGTTGCCTTTAATGATCAACAGTTTATGCACAAATATGTGAAATGAACCCCACATCACCCAGCCAAACCCTCCCCACACCTTTCCACCCTTAAATAACAACATCCCAACCACCACCCTGCTCTGGGCTTATGGCATTAACTTGGGAAATCACCAGCTGACCACAGGAACAGGAGGTAACAAAGCAAGAAATTAATCTTCCCTTGCTCCACTCTCTTCCATCAGCTACTTAGAAGCCTTCTGGATGACCTTTGGAATCCAAGACAATTTAAGGAGAACTGGAAATCCTATATGGAAGAATCAGTCAAAAGACTAATTCTTAGGCAAGAAGCACTACTATTCTTCAGAAAAACATGGATTTGCTGCTTAGGAGATGTGAAACAACTTCACAGCCAAATATTTCACATAACTCAGAGCAGAAACAAAGTCTATGTGGCACATTTTTATATTGATTTGTTAATTATTAAGAATTGTGATTTGTGCACAAGAGAAAACGCTTCAGAAAGATGAGAACTGACAAGATTATAAATTGGTTTAACGCACTAAATCTCAGCCTTCTAACTAATATCATATAATAACCAGACATGTTTTATTTTTCCTTACATTCCAGTCACTGAAGATAAACAAAGAACACAACTCCCAGCAAACCCAAATGACCTGCTCAGATGTGAACAGCCTGAACTACAAGCCTATAAACGACACTGTTTTTAAGAAAATCATCGTTAGCTGCGTATTTTATATGGTAATTGTACATCCCCAGTTTATGAATAACAACAGCAGAGTTCTTCCCTTCTGATTTCAGTGCCACTTGAGCTATGCAGATTTCTAAAAGCTTATGAATATACAGAGCAACAGAATTGTTCTGAACATCTGTAAGCAAAATATGAAAAGATGTTTGGTACTGAATGAACATCCTGGGTTGTCTAATGCTGGCCAAAAATGGTGTATTTATGCATTAGGGGAACGCACTGAAAATAGCTCCAAATCCTGCACAGCCTCCAGAAGGCCTTTTCAGATTGTCCTCTGTATGGCTGTCACCAGAAAATGGAAAAAGAATTTTCCATTCCATTCTATTCAATTTTAATTTCCCTTCCCTTCCCTTCCCTTCCCTTCCCTTCCCTTCCCTTCCCTT
>VXAZ01004021.1:24592-132112 GCA_013399875.1 Gymnorhina tibicen
GGATGTCAGCTTTAAATATAATAAAACGTGCTGGGAGAACAAAGAGCAGAGTCCTGGAAAACTCTTCCCATCACCCCAAGGAGCAGAAGGAGCAGGACAGGATCTTCCCAGACAGAGGAGCCTCTCATGCCAGGCTCTGCTCTGAATCCCTGGGAGCAATGGCTGTGCCAGCTGCTCCGATGCCACAGGATCCAGCCACAGGCTGCTCCTATACATTGAGGCAGCAAAGGACAGCCAAGAGCACATCCCACCGGCTACCTCAGAGCTTCCTGCCCGAGCCAGCATCTCCAGGAGCTGGAGGCACAGCTGCCAGGATCCTGCTTCCCTTGGCCAGCACAGGACTTGGCCCAGATTTTGAATACGATTGATTTCATTCCCTCTATAAAATCTGGAGAAGGAAATGCTCAGCTGCTTTGAACTGAAAAGATTTTTTTTTTTTTTGTTCCCTACCACTCCCCCCAGTTGGAAGGAATAAACTGAGCCTCGGCGAGTTCCATCCCTATAGAATAATGCTCATTCCATACATTTCAGCCAAATGCCGAGTGTGATTGGCATTTTCCTCCTTAAAAAACTGTGGAGAGCAGTTGGTACAGCTGATTGATTGAAGTCAGTCCAAGTACTGATATTTCTGAGCACGGAGCCAAAGGGATATTGATGCTCTGTGCTCTGAAATAGTGGAGACCATTAATTCTTAGAACTTCCCAGGCTGAAGAGGGGACCTTGGCTTCACCATGGAAGGTCAGGATGAGACCTTGGTGGGCACCATTGTGTTCCCTCCCCCAAAAAGATGGGCAAGTAAGTGGCAAGGAAGCTGTGATGGGAACCTGCAGATCTCTGTGGAGGACCTCCTGGGCAGAGTCCAGAGGAATCCATGGAGATGCTCCGAGGGCTGGAGCCCCTCTGCTCTGGAGCCAGGCTGGGAGAGCTGGGGGTGTTCACCTGGAGAAGAGAAGGCTCCAAGGTGACACCTTTGAGCCCCTTCCAGAGCCTAAAGGTGCTCCAGGAGAGCTGGAGAGGGACTTGGGACAAGGGATGGAGGGACAGGACACAAGGAATGGCTTCCCACTGCCAGAGGGCAGGGATAGATGGGATACTGGGAAGGAATTGTTGACTGTGAGGGTGGGGAGGCCCTGGCAGAGGTTGGCCAGAGAAGCTGTGGCTGCCCCTGGATCCCTGGAAGTGTCCAAGGCCAGGCTGGATGGGGCTTGGAGCACCCTGGGCTAGTGGAAGGTGTCCCTGCCCATGGTACACAGTGGGACTGGATGAATTCTAAGGTCCCTTCCCACCCAAACCACTCTGTGAGTCCATGATCACCCATTTTGGATAATCAGATACAAATGTCCTGGGAACCCAGGAGAACACCCAGCATACCCAGTCTCCACACAGTGGATGTTCACCTGGCTACAATAATTTTTCTTGACTTTATGTAACTCTAAAGTACCAGATTCCCAAAAGATTAACTTTTGTTCTCTACAGGCAAATACTCGAGTCAGTCCCCTTGGCTCCACCGTGATTTTGGACACAAATCCAGGAGCAAACTGGACCTCAAATCCCTTGGGAAGTGAGTGGATACAGCTTTGCTGAACACTTTGATACTGTCTGTGCACTTAGACAACTCTTAATAAGTGCTTGAAAATCTAAAATGATCAAAGCCATGTCCTCAAGATAAAAATACAGCATGAAACTAGCTCAGAGCCTTTGTTCTAAATTTTTTCAAGTTCTTGTCGAGGATCTGGAAAGAATTCCAGAGTCAGACTGAAATGCACTCTCATCTTTTGCACAGCACTGCGATACGTAGAGTGCTTTGGCAGCCATCTGGATCCATATAGGATTAATGTTATCAATCAGGATTTAAAACAAAATTGTACCATTGATACCCTCAGGGGTTTAACATCCAGCAGCCCCAGAATATCTGAGCAGTCACAGAATATTTGAGATCACTGGGAAACAATCAGCTAAGAAATGGTTGGGAGGAATAGGGGAAAAAAGCGGTGAAACAGAGAACAAGTTGAGCTGAAAGAAATAAAACTGCTGATGACAGATGGCATTAAGAGGATGATCTTCCTCGATGAGCGTTGGCTCTAATGCTCCAACAGGGTTGATAAATATGTTGAACAGCTTGCCTGGGGCAAGTCAAACAAAGCCCTGGGCAAGAAATTTAAAATGCAGTTTGCCTAACAGAGCAACTAAAGAGGAATTTCTTGGCTCACCATTTTGCCAAGACGTGTTCTGTTCACACTGCATGAATTCCCAGGGAAACTGTTGGGTTTGCTTCTTTTTTTTTTCCATAGGAGAAGCAGAAGCCTCATGTTCATTCAAATTAACAAATGCCCAGGAAATTGGTTCCTGCCTGTGGCTGCTGACGTTGGACGCGGGCGTGGGCACGTGTTTGTGTACGGATGGATGTTTGGATAAAAGCTGCACAACAGATTATTGCAAAAGGAAAAGCAGATTATCATCAGAGGGAAGGAATATTTTACTGTCAAGAGAAAAACTGCCATGTTTTCAGCACGGCAAATGTGTCAGAAGGATGACTTTGGAAAAAAACCCTTGAAGACAACAGCACTCAAACTGGGAAAAGCAATGGGGAGATACAGAAAACGACTGCAAAATGTGTTTATCAAACCCATCCTAAAGCATGTTACAAGTTATAAATAATACAAACTCAACAGGATTCAAACAAAGCTGAAGCCAATATCCAGAATGTTAATAAGGCACAAAGCACAGTTGCTCTGAACTTCCCAGGCAGAACACGAGAGGTTTCACATATTCCTGTTTCAATGCAATTTTCAGCTTAACCAGCAGAGAGCAGGGACAGACCCAAGTCAGTGAATCCCAACACTTCCCCGCCAGGGTGGCCTTGTTCACTGCCTCCATATCCTTTCCCACCCAAAAGCAGGAATATTTAAACCGTTTTTGTCCTGAAGATCAACAGAGCCACTGTCTGGTGACTCCATACAATAAAATTCCATCATCAAAATTCTCTGTTGGAAAACTTACCTCTAATTCCCAGAAACTGCAAGATACAACCCAGTCAAAAAAACATTTCTGGTGACCTGAAAGGTTCTCATCACACATATGGGAAAGCAGCAGAGGCCGAACTTTGTGACCTTGGAGAGCTTGCCCAGAATGTCCCTGTGCCCGTGACACATACCCACACCCGGCAGAGCCAGGAGGACAATGGTGCACCTCAAGTTCCACCCATGAGCAGCACCTGGACCCTCCAGAAGTTCACTTTGGAGCTGAGTAATCAGGGACTCAATATCCACTTCTCAGGAAGAGAAGGAGAACTTGTGAGAGTGAAGAAAGCCAAGAACCTTGTTAGCTCTTCCCTTTTTTTCCATAGTCTTGGGATATACACTTTGTTTCTAATCACTGCAAATAATCAAGCCTCACACAAATGATAATACATTAATATTACTTTAAATACTCCCCAGTCAAGGTATGAGCAGTCCCAAAACAAAATAAAGAATCCTTTCTGGAAAAATACCAAAGGATCCCAACTAACAGATCTTTGTTAAAAAATCTCCTTTTCATGCCTTGACTGTGAGGTTGGACTCGATGACTAGGTCTTTTCCACCCTTAATGATTCTCTGATTCTGTGTCTATTGAGTAAGAGAAACACCACTTGATAAAACTCTGTATTTTCTAGTTTTTTCTTTTCCATACTTTGCTTGGTTTGTATTCTTCAGCAAAACTAGGGATGAGTCAAGAGAATGGGCACAGCCCCAAGGCTGCCAGAGCTCCAGAAGTGTTTGGAGAACGCTCTTGGGGATGCACAGGGTGGGATTGTTGGGGTGTCTGTGCAGGGCCAGGGGTTGGACTGGATGATCCTGGTGGGTCCATTCCAACTCAGGATATTCTGTGATTCTCTGGAGATCAGGCATGAGAGAATACAAATCAAAAATGTCTAACAATAAATAGAGAATTCACCCAAAAAACAGTTCAATGTCTTACTCCTGAAGATTTCCATCCTAAAAAATGTATTTGGTCTTTGATCATGGAGACATCGCAGAATCCCAGAATGGTTTGGGTTGGAAGGGACCTTAAAGCTGATCTCATTCCACCCCCCTTCCACTAGACCAGGTCAAGGTCCAGTCTAGTCCATAGATTAGACTGAGAATCTAGATTAGTTCATTCATGAAAATGAACTAAAATCTGTTTGCTTGGCTTTGTATAAATAATCGATCCTGTTATATTTAGACAGGTGGGGAGTGCTGGGAAAAACAAGATGAGCAGGAAGCTTTGGGAATTCAAGGCTGAACTCAGACTGTAAAAGATTTTCTCTCTGAAGCTGATTTCCATCATTAGTGGTGTTGCTATTTTCAAACCCACGGCACATTAAGCCTTTGCCACAGATTTGAATTCCACTGTGCTGGGTTCTGGGTACAAACGCACAACAAAAGAGCAACATCCCCAAAAGTTGAGGTTTTCTATTTACAGGGTCATTCATATTCCTGCGTTCCATAAACATCAAAGAGAACTGTCACAAACTGTAAATTTCAGGAAGGGGAAACCAATAAACACCTGTTCCCTTTCATGTTTGGGGATTTGGGAATGCAGCTGATTGAATGCTCATGGCTGGGATCAACAGGCAGCATTTTCCATGAACAACCGACTGGCATGCAAAGCAATATTGCACCACAAATGGATCTGACCTGCAGGAAAGAAGAGCTCTTCACAAAGTAGGAACAATCAGTCCTTAAATGCAAAATATTGGGATTAAAATTGCATCTGTTTCTTGTCTAATCCATTAGTCATCTTGAGGAGTCCTGTAGGCACCTGATGATTCTTGGCCACAAATATGATGCCTGAATTGTCCCAAGGAGAGAGAAAAAAAAGTCAAAGTTCATGGTCAAAAATCTGATTCCTTGAACTATTTGTTTACTCCTTCAAATTTCTCTTACCAAATAAATGATTTGAGCAATAAAAATGTGATGAATAAAAGCATCAAAAGTTCTTAGCACAGCTCTGGATTGTCCAAAAATGGAATAAAAATTTATCAAATGGAATCAACTTATCAATGGAATCAAACTTAATGGTTTGGCTTGGAAAAGACCTGGAAGCTCATCCAGTGCCAACCCCTGCCATGGGCAGGGACACCTTCCACTGTCCCAGGTCACTCCAAGCCCTGTCCAACCTGGCCTTGGACACTGCCAAGGATCCAGGGGCAGCCACAGCTTCTCTGGCTGTGCCAGGGCCTCACCACCCTCACAGGGAAGGATTCCTTCCTAACATCCAATTTAAACCTGTTCTCTGACAGTTTGGAGCCATTCCCTCTTGTCCTGTCACTGCAGGCCTTATTCCAAAGTCCCTCTCCAGCTCTCTCACAGGTTCCCTTCAGGTACTGGAAGGGGCAAGTAGGTCATCCCAAAGTGTCTCTTTTCCAGGCTGAACAATCCCAATCCTCTCAGCCTTTCCTCCCAGCAGAGCTGCTCCATCCCTCTGATCATCCCGGTGCCTGCTCTGGGCTCTCTCCAGCAGCTCCAGGTCCTTCCTGTGCTGGGCCCCAGGGCTGGAGGCAGCTCTGCTGGTGGGGTCCCACCTGAGCGGGGCAAAGGGGCAGAATCCCCCTCTCCCCTGCTGCCCACCGAGGGTTTCTGGGCTGGGTCATGCCCAGCTCTCACCCCCCAGCACGCCCAAGTCCTTCTCTCAGGGCTGCTCCATCCCTTCATCCCCAGCCTGGATTGATCCCAGGAGCTGCCCCAACACAGGTGCAGCACCTTAATCTGAAGGAGCACAGCAGAAAGCCCACAGATTCAATCACTAAAGAACAAATCATGCCTCAACCTGGCCACCCTTCTCTCCTCTTTAAAGAAGAGAGCAGTTTCTTAATATATTATGTTTCCAAAGTCTGTTAGGGATAAAAAGAACCGCTGCTACAATAATATGGTGAAGAGATGGAGATAGAGCTACACGGTGCTATCATCAAGCTGATTATTTGCTTCATTGCAGAGCATCACATCTTTAGTTCAGCCATTGATTTGAGGCTTTCAAATCATTTTGTGATCTTCCTTCACTCTGAGCATTCCAGCGCTTGGCAGAGATTCATTTTAGATCATCCCCGGTCATTTGCCACACTTTAGTGCTCCACTACTCAAGTAGAACTTGATGTACACAGAAAATAAGAGATGTCATCAGGGCTGTGTAATCCATTTCATATAAATCCATCTCTGCAATAACACCCAAGCCTTACCCTTGTCTTGTGAAAATCTCTCTAATCTCCCAAGCCACCTTGGGGAGCTTGAGATAGAGAGAAACAAAACAAAAAATATTCTACTCTTATAAAAGCAAAGAGCCTCGTTTTGTTACCAGCAAAATAGGAATCACTTCTAGGGCCTTGCTGCAGAAAATAATAACTTGTTTACAAGGTTTGTTTACTGCAAGGAATAGAAAACTTGCCTTTTCTTTCCTTTTTTTCTGATGACTATTGCTGTGTTAAATGAACTGCCATAGCCGCATTCAGCAAAAGTAATCTCATATTCCTTATTATATTCATAGTCTTAGATTTCAGACAACAATAGAAAGCTGTAGGCACCCTGACAATTATTTAAACCTACAATCTATAATTGCTCAGGAGCAAAAAAATAATTACATTCAAATAACAAGCAATTCAACAAGCAGCCCTTTTTGTCCTCCTTTCCCCTTAACCCTTTTCCAAACCAATAAATGCCTTCCAAGTGCACCTAGATCATTCAAATGGATCTATTTTGAACCATAGCTGTCCTTAATGGAAATATGGAAGTTCCAAGAGTTATTTTCTCATCTGTTGCAAGCCAATGAAATGACGGTGAGTTCTCACTTGTGAAAGAGAATAACTCTTCCTATCCACCTCCAAAAAAAAAAAGATAATTATTCAAGAAAATACCAGAGTAGATTGTTAAAGAAAAACTAATTTATATCCAGAGGGGCAGACAGAGGCCAAATATTAATGTGGTTAGTCATTTACCCATCGTGCAGCACATTCATTCCCAATAAACATGGATTGGCAGCGTTGGAAATGAAGGAACTATAAAAAATGCTGAGGTAAAGTGGCACCATCGGCTCGGCAAAGGAAATGCCATCCTCACAGCAAAGTCCATGACCTGCAGCTCTCCAGATCCATGGTTTTCTCAGACATCCCAAAAAACATCCTGTGCCCTCCGGCTGTGGTTGGCAGGAGACTGAGCTGAAGGGCTGTGGTAGCACAGTCCTGCTGCAACAAACAGCCCCTCTAACCCTGAGCTGGATTTTGGGGAGCCTCTGCCACAGATCCTTGTGGGAATATGTTCGGATAACTGCAGCTATCCAGCCAGGCTGGGATAACTCCACAGTCACAGAGACAGAGCTGTGGTGCCCCAGGGTAGGAGCAGTGAGAGGTCATTCCATGCTCTGCATCCAGCCCACCTGATCCCAAGCACATCTCCCATATCCATACCAAGCCACAGACACCTCCAGAACGAGCTGTTGTCTCATTTACAGCATCACTGTGCAGTCAGTCACTTTGTCTCCTTTGGAATTTTGGGGGTTTTTATGGACATAGAACTTCAAAGCAGGTCAGGGGCAATTATTGGAATGTTTATCAAGTTTGCAAAATTTGTCCATCAGAAAAAGATTCACAAAACTTTAAATCATTATTTAAATCTTTAAAGCATTATTTCTCATGACTAATCATGAAATGAAAGGATGGGTTGGGTTGGAAGGGAACTTAAAGACCACCCAGTGCCACCCCCTGCCATGGGCAGGGACACTTTCCACTAGTCCATGTTGCTCCAAGCCCCATCCGGCCTGGCCTTGGACACTTCCAGGGATCCAGGGGCAGCCACGGCTTCTCTGGGAAACCTCTGCCAGGGCCTCACCACCCTCACAGCCAACAATTCCTTCCCCATGTCCCATCTATCCCTGCCCTCTGCCAGTGGGAAGCCATTCCCTGTGTCCTGTCCCTCCATCCCTTGTCCCAAGTCCCTCTCCAGTTCTCCTGGAGCCCCTTTAGGCTCTGGAAGGGGCTCTGAGGTCTCCCTGGATCCTTCCCTTCTCCAGGCTCTCCAAGTTATCCAGGATACCCAGGATGAATTACTCCTAGACTGATACACAGGTCTCCAGGAAACTACACAACGGTGTGAAGCGGGACCACGTGAGTGACCAAAAATCCTCCTATATCTAAAAAACACGCCCAGATCTTTACTGCAGTAAATTCATCTTGGGTTTAATTGGTCTCCAGAAAACAAAGCAAATTAAAATCTCTTTATCTACCCCAGGGATAAACCCCATCCCACTGGGTGAGTCTGAGTGTCACCACTGTAACATTTAAACCCCTGCATTTGTCCTCTCTTGGTGTGTCGGGAACATTCCACAGAGTTACCCGAGTGTCTCCCACCCTGCCGTGCAGCTGGATGTTGGAGTCAGGGATTGTCTGGAGCCTTGGGATATCCTGAGCTGGTGTAAATTCAGAGACAGGCAGCGTACAAGGGACACACACAGTGACGACAACATTCCTTACCACCCTTTCCATCCCAGAGAGTCAAAAAAAGCTGGATGACCATTAGACAAACGAGGCTCCATGTCACCCCTCTGGATACCAGGAGGACACCCTGCCCTCTCTCCATCCCCCTGTCTGCAGATGCTGTCCCTAATTCCAGACACATTCCAGCACTCCACTCCAGCTCCATCCCCACGACTCCAGCACGTGTCTGCTTCTGCATAATTCATTACATGACTCTCAATAATTTTCAGTCAAGGTTCAAGCAGGAATGTGTCACACCAGGATTAGATTATTTATGAGCATAATGTTGGATTTAAGCCAATGACACACCAGTAAATTTTATCTCCAAGCCTGACATATCTCATGCCGTTTTCCCTGGCTCACAAACAAATAACTATGGCTGTGTCAGAATTACTTGCATTCAACTTATATCAGAATTTTTTTTTTTTTGTGATTAGTTCTTATCTTGCTGGAAAAACTGATCATGTTGTTTCTTTCTTCCAGAGGCTGAAGTGTGGTTTTGCCTTCATTTCTCAAGTGTGTCCTGCACAGAGAGCAAAGTCAGGTATTCCAGAATAAAAATCTGGAATAAGGTGCTGTTTGAGCCTATTAAAGGATGGAGTTTTTAACTCTTTTTCTAAAGACAAAAGACTTGTGTCACCCAGGAAAAGCAGAGCCTGTACCAGCCAGCATTAATTGCCATCAAAAATAATCTAGTATGGGCATTACCCAAAA
Source organism: Gymnorhina tibicen (assembly GCA_013399875.1). Lineage (NCBI taxonomy): Eukaryota > Metazoa > Chordata > Aves > Passeriformes > Artamidae > Gymnorhina > Gymnorhina tibicen. The sequence goes on from VXAZ01004021.1 coordinate 33,789, forward strand.
TAAAAGAATAGATAATGTACCGTTAATACGAAAATACACATCATATATAAATATTTCTTAATATAAATATTGTTATATAAAGATGTACATGAGGGATTCTCTGAGCAGTTCTAGGAGCAATTTTTCCCATCCAACCTCATGCAAACTTGAACAACTGCACTTAAATCTCCACTATTTGTGTTCACCTGTGACAAAAGGTGTCCGAGCTCCCATGACAGTCACTGGAGATCCAGTTCCAATGGAATGAGATGACCATTAAGGTCCCTTCTAACCCAAACCATTCTGGGATTCTGTAATTCTATTCCAATTAAGCCATCCAAGCTTCGGGAGTATTTCTGAGCCAGTATTTTAAAAGTTGGTGAAGATTTTTGTGTCTTTGATCTGAAGCAAAGTTACCTAATGATATACTTTTTCAATAACTTCATCGGGTGAGAAAAACTCCCGAAAATCAGGAAAATCACTCTAAATTCTCCAAATTAAACAACCCAATAGTAAGTAATCCATATTTTTTAATATAGGGCCCTCTTTGCTCAGTCTCACACTCCCAGATCTGAAATTTCCATGCTGAGCCAGCAGCCTTGTGAAGATAAATCCATTAGGATCCACTGACAACACTTTGTGGATGTCACAGTATATCTAAAATCGTCAAAACAGCACCATTTTCCCCCTCCAAAAACCCTCTTACATATCTTTTTCATGGCTGAACAGAATAAATCAGCAGCACTCCGCGTGTTTTATTCCATGTCACCACTCTCTGTGCTTTATTAGCAGGAATCCAAGGATAAATCCGATGGTAAATGTGCCCATCCCAGCACATAAACAAACACACACACAAATATATCTCCTGCAAAGCAGCATCAATCTGATCAGGGCGGCCTCCAGTCATTAACAGGATAATTTACTTCTATTTCCAACTTAAACCAAGTCAGAATGATGCCAAGCATATGTTCCTCCTGCTCACTGATATATTCCTGTTTATCACTAGCAAGGAATTACTTCTCTACAAGGCTTTTGCAATTGCTCAAGGTGTTCGTGCTGCCTTTTTTGCACGGAAAATAAAACAATAAATTAATAAAATTAAATAATAAAAAACCCATAAATAAATATATTACTAAATTTAAAAAATTATTATATGGACAAATAGAAAAATAATGTTCCTCTTGAAGACAATTCCTGCTGTTGGAGATCACCGAGCCCTGTCCCAGAAGTCACAAAAATTAACTGTCTCTTCTACTCCTTTCTGTGGCAATACCCCCAAAACGTAATTAAAAGGTTGTTTTAAGGTGAATGATGCTGATTAAAAATCTGCAGTCTGACTTTTAAAATCCCACAGATCTTCCCTAATGTGCAATAGCCACTCTAGGCAGAAATCCACACAAAACTGAATTCTTCATTACCTCAAGAAACCTAAATTAACATAAAAAACTCCCTGATGGAGAAGCACAGAGATTGTGTTTGAAGGCCACATTACTTTTGTTTTCCAAAGGAAAAAAAGATGTGGCTCCTTTGAAAGCAAAGGATGTTCTGAAGGGTTGTGCTCATCAAGGACAGCTTTCACTTTGTGTTAGGGATATTTTATTGTCCCTTATTAGTGTTTATAAATGTCAGGAAATGTCCTTGGTGAGGACCAAGCAGAACTGGAGCATTTTGTTTTTATCAGGGTCTGCCTGCCCAGTGCTCTGCCCATTTACATTCCCACAAAGCTGATGCACAATTCCATCAAATCACAGCAGCAGCATTTAAAGCACAATGCCCAGGATATTCCACAGGACGAGAGAAATTGAGGATTGAGATTTAATTTGAAAAGGTTCCAGAGTTATGGTTATTTCTGTGTTTATCACCTTATTTTTTGTCAGGCTTAGGGGAAAATTTTCAGTTCAGGGCTTTTCTGCTTCGGCTTTAAAATCTAAACAGAGAACATTCCCTGGTAGTGGCTTCAAAAAAACCCTGGAGGTTTGACCAGCAAACCAGAGCATCTCACTTCAGGCAAGGTTGTGAGGAAGAAGATGACCAGAGGAGAAGGACTTGAGGATGGTGGTGAAGGAAAAGCTGGACACGCCCCAACCACGAGCACTTGGGGCCCAGAACCCCCCCGTACCCTGGGCTGATCCCCCAGCATGGGCAGCAGGGCAGGGGGGATTCTGCCCCTCTGCCCAGCTCAGGTGGGACCCCACCTGCAGAGCTGCCTCCAGATATGGGCTCCAACAGCAGAAGGACGTGGAGCTTCTGCAGAGAGTCTGGAGGAATTTGTGGAGATGCTCCAAGGGCTGGAGCCCCTTTGCTCTGGAGCCAGGCTGGGAGAGCTGGGGGTGTTCACCTGGAGAAGAGAAGGATCCAGGGAGACCTCAGAGCCCCTTCCAGAGCCTAAAGGGGCTCCAGGAGAGCTGGAGAGGGACTTGGGACAAGGGCTGGAGGGACAAGACAAGAGGGAATGGCTTCCCACTGCCAGAGGGCAGGGATAGATGGGATATTCGGAAGGAATTGTTGGCTGTGAGGGTGGGAAGGCCCTGGCAGAGGTTGGCCAGAGAAGCTGTGGCTGCCCCTGGATCCCTGGAAGTGTCCAAGGCCAGGTTGGATGGAGCTTGGAGCAGCCTGGGCTAGTGGAAGGTGTCCCTGCCCATGGCAGGGGGTGGCACTGGATGAGCTTTAACATCCCTTCCAACCCATTCCATGATTCCACGTTTAGGCAGTGGCAGCAATAAGGATGAACCAGGACCACACAGCAGGGGTTGGGAACTGGGCTGAGTTTCAGTTCTCTGGAAGAGGCAACAAAAAGACAAAATCAGGGTGTGGAAGACAGGAAAAAAGAAAATGGGAACTAAGGGTAGATTTCTTCAATAAACACACTGCAAAGTAAGAATGGGAACACGATGTGGTTTAGGGACAGAGCAGCCTCCCTTTAGGCCATTCCCTTTTGTTACGCCCTGACTTCCCAGGCTTTTTCTCTCATTCCAGAACTGCAGAAATGCTGTGTCCATTTTTCCACCACTCTGTGAACATGGGACAGCATTAATGCCTCAGAACTCTGCAAATCCAGCCAATTAATACACTCCCTTCTCCAAGTGCTGGAAGAGAATTAATACGAGAGACATGAACCCCTTGTGGAATGCATTCCCTCTGGCTCTCAGTTCTTCCACAACGTGTTCCTTGTACCACGTGACGATATTGCTGTGGATGTTTCTCCTCCATTTGGGTCAGCGCAAACACGCCTGTTTCAACATCATCAAGTCTTTCATTTTCTTCAGATAGAGATGAAACATCTTCTGATGTGTACCATTGTTTTAAGTTTTTTTCTTTTTCTTGGAGCAACAGAGAAAAATTGCTTGTTCTATTTTTACTGTCTACAAAAAAAAAAGTGTTTCTCTTGTGGGCCAAACTTTGTTTCCCGTGATTTTATTTTCCTGAAATAATAGTCATTGAAAAACTATATATTTATATTTATATGAAATAAAATTTCATATTATATATCTTTTTATATATATTTATTATATTATTTAAATATATATTTATATATATGAAAAACTATATAAAATAGTCAGGTGAAAAATAGTCATTGAAAACTCAGCTGGACCAAAGGACTGCCTAACACTGGTTCTCTGACACAGCCACCAGCAGCTGTTCCACGGGGGAGGAAAAGAAACTCTGTATGGATTTATCCGTTCTTAAACACATCATCCCACTTCCAAGGGAAATTATCTTCCTTTAGTTGAGAAATCTCCCTGATCTGGCCTTCATCCACAGAAACAGAACAGTTTGGGTTGGAGGAGCATTAAAGCTCATCCCATTCCACCCCATGCCATGAGCAGGGACACCTTCCACTATCCCAGGTTGCTCCAAGCCGCGTCCAACCTTTATGGGAAGGAGTTGAAGAGCAGGGTGTGTTGGAGGAGCTCAGTTTTCCAAGGGCCCCAGACCCAGGTGCTGCAGAAGCAGCTGAAGAGGCCTCAGGAACAGGCTGAGAAACCTCACTGGACAATCCTGGTGTATCCTGGTTTCATTTTTAAATAACCTTTGGAAGCAGTGGGAATAGCAATAGGACGCAATAACTCAGGCAAAACACAATAATAACACAGCTCCATAGAATTACTGGAATGTGCTGCTGTCTAATAAGTGCAGAGCAGAAGGTGAGCAGGCCTGGATCCGTCTGCCAGCTCTGAAACGTCCATAATTAGATCTTATCGGTTCCTTAACATCCTATTTCTGTCTGCACTTTGTTTACATCAAGAAACCAATTATCCCATTACAAGCCAGTCTGTGTCAGGCAAATACAGCTCAGTCTGCTCCTACATTTTAAAAGTGTTATAATTACAAATCTGAACTCCTGCCAGATTTCACTGGAGGTAAATAAGAGCCCTTCTATGCACACACCATATGCATGATGCTTCCTCTTGGAGAAATCAGGTGACAAAGAAATCTCAGGGAATATGGAGGTGCTCTGGGATAAACTGGAGTCATGCACCAGCAGCAGTTGATAAGGAAAAAGAGTGCTTAAAATTCAACAGAAGCCTGATCAGAAACATTTCTGAGCATAATTTGCCTGCCCATGGCAGGGGGTTTGGAACGAGGTGATCTTTAAGGTCCCTTCCAGCCCAAACCATTCTATGATATGATAATGCACCAGCGCATTTAAATGTGTTTAAAATATGCAAAGAGTTACAATGGTACTGAGGAAATATTAATTTCTTGAAGTCGTGAAAGTTCTGCAGCTTTCAGGCATTTGAGGGTTTTTTACCCCTGGTAAAAAAGTTGAATTTAGACCCTAAACTGCTTCTTTTCAAAATATTATCAATCCCCCTTATATATATATATTCAGATTTTGAGTTTTGGTTAGGTTTGGGGTCAAAATCAGTCTCTTAAGACAAAATACTTCTAACTGAATAGATCCATGGCCATAAAAGTTCCAAGAAAACTTTCTGGACAGGCATTTATTGAACAGCTTCTACTTTATCATTCATAACACAAACATGGAACATCAAGAGATTCACTTGTTCCACAGAAACACAGAACCCCAGAATGGTTTGGGTTGGGAGGGACCTTGAAGACCATCCAGTTCCAACCTCTTCCACTATCCCAGGCAGCTCCAAGCCACATCCAGCCTGGTCTTAAACACCTCCAGGGATGGGGAGTCAACAACTTCTCTGGGCAGCAGTCATGGAATTTGGGAATAGATTGGGAGTCCACAACTTCTCTGGGTGGCAGTCATGGAATTTGGGAATAGACTTCCAGGGATTTTTGACACAGCATTCCAGTGTCTCCAGTGAGGCTGTGAGCGGTGCCTGTGCGCCTTGTGTTCCCTTAGTGCTTTAATCTCAGCTGGGAGCTGGATTATGAGGTCACAGGATGGGGAGCATTAAAATATTTCCATTAAAGAATCGCCCTCACCCTCGAAATGTGGCTTTTTTCCTCATTGTAGGAACAAGGACACGTTTCTTTATCCTAATGAACAATAGGTGCACCTCCAGCAGCCGAGTGATGCTGAACAGACAACAGGAGAGTCTCAAGAACATTTAAATCATCCTTTGAAATCTGTGAGGTTCTGCTATAGAGGGGAAAGCTGCAGGAATAATGCCCCGAGTACATTCACCCTATCCCTTGACCCAAACAAGCAGTCACACCATCAAATAAATAATCCACCGTGAGGAAGAGCATCTCGAGGAGGTTTTGCAGGAGAGGGAGCTGTGGAATGAAATCCAGCTGTGTTTGGCAGCAGGTGGAAGGCTCAGTGTTTACAACCCTGCATGGTATTTTATTCTGCTGTTTTATTGGTGCATCTGAAATGATCCAAGGAGGAGGAGAATTCACTGCAACTTGGCTGTCTCTACACAAGCAACTTCTGGGTTTTGCAGATCTTTTTAAGCAGCCACAGGATGGGTCAGGTTGGAAGGGAGCACAGTGGGGTCATCTGGTCCAGCTTCCTGCTCCAGCAGGGTCATCCCAGAGCACAGGGCACAGGATTGTGTCCAGATGAGTCTGGAACAACCCCAGTGAGGGAGACTGGAATAAATCCAGTGAGGGAGACTCCACTGGGCAGTAAGAGGGATCTCTTCTAAGTAACTATTACTCTTCCAGATTCATCCCTGTGAATCCCAATTAAAGGATTAAAGGATCTTTCTGGAAGAGGGGTGTGAAAATCCTGTCTTGGTGAGGTGGAGTCAGAAATTGGACTGGCTCAGGCTCTCTCCTGAGCTTACAGGGTCCCAAAATACAAAGAACTTGCTGTTAACAGGATGACACATGGATAGGACAAGTTACTAATCCCAGGAGAGCAATTCCTAATTTATAGTTTTCTTCTTCAAGTGCTTGTTTTAGAATCAGAGAGTCTCAGAATAGTTTCATTTGGAAGGGACCTTAAAGCTCCTCCAGTTCCATGGGCAGGGGACACCTTCCACCATCCCAGGTTGCTCCAAGCCCCATCCAACCTGGCCTTTTATTCCCATTCACACAGGCTGGAGGGAGGAAAAGTGACCTGCAGCTCCCTTTTCCCATCCCACTCATCAGACTGGGATGCCAGCACCAACAAATGCCAGTGATTATCATCAGAGTCGTGTTCGTGCACTATTCCAGGGCAGGTCTAATAGCAAAATTCGGGATGTGTAGGTTTTCTGTTCCTTCACAGCACAGATGGCACCAGCCTGAGCTTTCACCACTCAAGCCCAACACTTGCAATCACAGACTTGTGGAAAATCTAGGGCAATTTAAAAAAATGGAAGTTCTCAGGCTTGATAGGAATGTTACAGAGTTCCTCAGGAATGCTTCAAAGTGCGCTGCTTAACAAGATTCTGCAGTTTTCCGATTAAATCCTGTTGCTTTCTACAAAGTTTTACAAATCGTGTACAACGAGCAGTGATAGAACCAACACCCACCACAAACACTGGAACTCTGATCTGATCGTGACACAGGAAATAAAAAAAAAACACAAAGAAGCTTCTTTTGTTAAAAAAAATTTGAACAGCATGGACTGCATCAATATCAGACTGCACCAGAACCCTCTGACCCTGCCTGCTGTAAGAAATTCAGAGAAGAATCTCTACATCCATCTCAACCTTGGAACTCAAAACATTAAAACATCACTTTCCATTTGCTCCAAAAGAAAATGATAAAACAATCACCCATTCCACCGCTCCAAGAATTTGTTTATGCTCCCAAAATCCACAGAGAAGGAGACACTGACAGAAAGGCAACACTGGATTGGAGGAACTCTGAAGAGAAGTTGAATAAATCATGTTGGAAACTGAAGAGTGACACCCACAAACCATTTCTCCTCTTCCGCCATGAAACTACACCAACATTAATTCCACAGGAAAGCTGACACTCACCAAGATTTTTTGCAATCATCAATTGATTGACAAGATCATTTTTGGAGCATAAAATTAATGTGTATCAAGGAGTGATTTAATATTTATTTCAGCATCACAGGCAGAGAAATATTTAATAGAACATAATACATTTCCTAAGGCACTTTGGACACTCCTGTTCATGCTAGTAGAGAACTATACCCTTTGTAAACAACTCAGTTGTATCAAAACAGCATTAGGAAATTTTTCATTCTCTGTAGCAATAAATTTGAATAATAATTGTCATAGAAATCCACTTTTTTCTTCCCCAGTAAATCCCAAAGGCTTGCCTTAAGGACTAACATCAGCACATCCTGAAATGAGAGCTCTGACAATTCCCAGATTTGGGTAAAGTCCAGATCTTGGTTGGAAAAGGGTGATTTTGATCTATTTTAGGATGCTTATTACTTCCAGAAATTAATTCCTCTGGAGAAACACCTTTTCAAGTCTCCAAAAAGGGCTCAAAGAGTGACATTTTCATAGAAAAGAGACAAATACAATGAAATTAAACTTCTTCTCTTTTCCAGCTCTGATGGCTCCCAACAGGAATTCCACAGGACTATCACAAGGTCGAGTACAAACCAGCAGGTTTGCTTTGGGGCATGTAAAGAGTAACTACTCTCCAAGTCCAGTAGATCCCAAACAATTGGAATTCCTTGCATGGCTTAAGGTGTGAAGAATCATGGATCATCTTCAGAATTTTACTTAAACTAATGAATGATCTTAGAGGAATTATCACACATAAAAAAGCCATTACTTTGGAATTTTTAAGGAACAAAATACAGGATTTACATTTTCTGTTTCTATAATTAAGAAAAAAAAACATTTTTAGTGTATTCTTTATATGGAAATGACATACAAAGGACATCTCCCAAAATGCCCGGTGGCTTTAGCTGGTGGCAGTGATTGGAAAATGGAAGGAGCAGCCCAGATTCTGAAACCTGAAGGAGTCAGGCTGAAATTAAGAAATTTGGAATGCAGAAACACCACAGAGCTTTGAGCTTTTATTTTCAAACTGATGCCTTACCAAACAGAGCCATCTGTGTTCCTTCTGGGAAAGGTTCAACCATTCTGTTTCCATTGACATGATGTTTATCTAGAAGGGGGGGAAAAAAAACAAGTTAAAATGTGATAAGAGTATTTGCTTTGCATAAAATCAATTGTTTATTTCTCCCAGATCCATTGAAACCTGAACAATTCTCATGGGCAGGGACACCTTCCACTAGCCCAGGTTGATCCAAGCCCCATCCAACCCAGCCTTGGACACTGCCAGGGATCCAGGGGCAGCCACAGCTTCTCTGGGCAACCTGTGCCAGGGCCTCCCCACCCTCATAGCCAAGAATTTCTTCCCAATATCCCACCTAACCCTACCCTCTCGTAGTTCAAAATCTTTTCACTGCCAGCCCCACATTTATTTTTTGCTACTAAGACACATTTTAAACAGTGGTGGCAAGAAACGAAACCACCTGAACTCAAAATACAACTTTCTGTTCACAAAATATTTTCCAGGGAGAAAACCGAGATGTTTTCTCAGTGCATGCATTAGTTGAATTTCTTTAGTCCTGATGCTGGTGAGGAATAAACCAGGTCAGGTAAGGAACGTGGGCTCACTTGTGAATTCCCTGAAAACAGTATTTCTCATTAGCAGCGAGGCACATTCCCAATCCCAGCCGGCATCCAACATTTACCAACAGTCAGTGAGAAGGGAAAATCAGGGTTATCTGCAAGTGGAGCAAGAGGTGCCACGAGTCAATTGGTGGCATTTAGGAAAATTGAATGTCCTGTGCCTCCAGAGAGGGGCTTTGGGAAGAAAATTGTTGGGAAGCTCCAGAGTGGGAGCAGCATGACCAAGGTTTCAACCTCGCTAGCGGTAGCTGGTATTCCCAACATGATCTACAGCCACAGGAGAGGAGTGAACAGTCAGAAAAATTATGGAACATCTTGTAAGATCAAATAAACTAACCCTGCCCTCGCCCTGATAGCTGCCTTCATTTACAGAGTGAGTGACATCCATGATGTATGAAGCAGTTATCATTTCAAATGGCCAGGCTTTCAATATATTAAAATTAAAATTAAACTTTCAAAGGTGAGACGGGCTTGAATGAAAGTAATATTTTCAGAGTTCTCAAGTTGTCTCCCAATGTCTTCACACTTTCGTTTCACAGATCTCAGCCAGATAAAATGATTCATTTTCTTGTCATTCATACTTTGGCTCACTATTTTTTCCAGTATTTCCTGCACAGATGCACTAAATAGTAAAAAATAAATGAAAACACCCCCAAATTTAAAAGGACCTTAACAAAATACACATTCAACCTTAGGAAGAAAGTAACAACACCCAAATAACAACGTGTAAGTAACAACAACCCTCTCCAAGGAGAATCAAAGAATGTCCCACTTAGGGGCTTTTTACTGAACAGTTTTCCATGTGAAAATATTTTAATTCTCACCTACAAATTGGATTGACTAACTCCAGAAAGTCAGGAATACTTTGGCCCCATGGAGTTAGAAAAAAACCAGGACTATCCCGGTAGCTTGCCAACAGAAAGAATAAATGACTTTTCCAAGCTCATTGTCATTCCAGCGACAAGGGCATGCAGTAAGTAGAATAAAACCTCGTCTTACAGAGCCGTGGAGAGATTTCCAGTGAGCACTGGACTGGCTGTGAGCTCACTTCAGCTTCTTGGGGCTGAAAACAGCACATTCCACCCAAATTCCACCCAAAATTCCACCCAAATTCCACCCAGAATCTATGGGGTTAATCCATCAATGGATGTGGAAAAGCTGAATTAGAAGGACGTGGATCATCAAATCCCAGAATGGTTTGGTTGGAAGGGACCTTAAAAGATCAGGTACTTCCAACCCCCTGCCATGGGCAGGGACACCTTGAACTATCCCAGGCTGCTCCAAGCCCCATCCAAGCCGGCCTGGAACACTTCCAGGGATGTCTCTGTATCATTTGTTTTAATCTCCTTGATCCTCAGGGTTCCAAAGTAAAGCCATTTGTTAAGGAATAGATTCTCACTTTTGTTGTATTGATATTCAATATGACAGAACTTTCACAAATATAAAGTCACGAACAACAACCTCTCAAAACTTCCAAATGCTGCTCCATCATCAACTGCCAAAACTCTCAAAATTTTCCAAACTAAGCCTGAGAGATTCCTGTGACACACTTTGCTCCCTGCTGAACAGAACCAGTAGGAGCTGAAAGCAACACAGATCCTGGAGGACTTGACATTCAACTTCAGCTTCAGGCAAAGTCTGCTTCAGACAGGTGCAGTTCCTGCCTTTTGCTCCTTAGATTCTCTGGATTTTAACAGAATTTCACAAATCCAAAAATACATGGAAAGATAATCAAAAGTTGCTAAACAGGTGCTCAGTATTTCTTAGGCATTACTCAGTTTTTGCACCTATCACTGGATAGTTTCTAACCTGGTCCTACAACGGCCCTTGGCTAAAGAGTCACTGATTTCAGGCAAAGTTCTGTCCACATACGGATTATCCCAGAACCATGAAACAGTTTGGGAAGGAACCTTAAAGACCATCTAATCCAACCCCCTGCCATGGGCAGGGACACTTTGCACTAGCCCAGCTTGCTCCATCCAACCTGGCCTTGGACACTGCAAGGGATCCAGGGGCAGCCACAGCTTCTCTGGCCAACCTCTGCCAGGGCCTCCCCACCCTCACAGGGAACAATTCCTTCCCAATATCCCATCTATCCCTGCCCTCTGGCAGTGGGAAGCCACTCCCTGTGTCCTGTCCCTCTATCCCTTGGCCTGAGTTCCTCTCCAGCTCTCCTGGAGCCCCTTTAGGCTCTGAGATCTCCCTGGATCCTTCTCTTCTCCAGGTGAACACCCCCAGCTCTCCCAGCCTGGCTCCAGAGCAGAGGGGCTCCAGCCCTGGGAGCAGCTCCATGGCCTCCTCTGGGACTCACTCGAGCAGCTCCACATCCTTCTGATCTTGGGATCCCAGGGCTGGAGGCAGCTCTGCAGGTGGGGTCTCATGAAGCTGAGTAGAACCATCTCCCTCCCTGCTGCCCTCACCATGAGTCCGTACCTGTACCAGTAAACCACTCGAACAGAAAAGTCTTATCTACAAACTATCTGAGAGTTAATTAGCCCGGCTGAAATCAGGTTTGATCCTATCCCAGCAATTTATCAGTGTGGACAATCGACTTCCAATGCCTGGACCTGTTCTCTGGCACATTTTAATTTGTTAGGATATATTCCATTTATCCTCACAGTTCCATGGGTTGATGGTATCACACCCATAATAGATAAATTTAACAATGAAATATGTTCAAATGAGAAAGTTCTGTAAAAAATATTTCCTTTCAAACAAGCCTGGCTTAGGTTCTAACCAGATTTACAAGCCCAGAGGAAATTTAAAGAACTCAGGGTTAAGATACCCCCAGACATTTAATGAACATAATTTCTCTTCTTGTGGACCCAAATGAAGATGCTTAAAAAAGGTTTGGCTTTCAGAGAATGCTGATCCAGCAGTGAATGAAAATCAGGAATTTTCTGGTCTCAAAATATTCAATCTCAAGCAATCACAGCAAAGATTTGAGAACATTTAAATTCTATTAATAAGAGATTCATATGTTCTTCATATTTGTCCTTTGATTTTTTTTAAGCCATTAGGGAATATTCAGATTACATATCCAAACTTGTTTTATCAGAGCAGCCAGAAAATTATTATTTTTAAATGAAAACCGAGATTCTTGCATAATCAAATTAATCCAGGAGTAGGGGTCATATTTATACGCAAGGACTGTTAATTTTCCATGGTAAGAACAGCCAGGAATTGAATTGAAAATAGCTGATTAACCAATTACCAGGAGCCTCCTCCATCTCCTCCAGCACAGCCACGATGGGGATGGGGGAGAGGAGGAGGAAAAGGGATAAGCAGAGATGGGAACATCCCAAAGCAAATCAGCTGCCTCTTGAAGGACTCCTTTCCCGTTTCTTTTTGGCCTTTTCCTACATTTTTCCTACATTTCCCATCACACCCCCATGGTGGAGGATTTTGGCTACTGAGGGGTTGGGAATTTGGGAGAAAAACAGATCAGGGAATATAAGAATTTTTTTAAACAGTTACAAAAGGATCTCACAGGTTATTATTTCCAAAAGTGGAATATAAGGCATAACATAAATCCTAAGAATTACAAGATGGGCACCAAATAAAGCACATGGTGGGATTTGAGGGGTTTTCCTGTGCAGGACACGATGATCCTTGTGGGTCCTCTCCAGGATATTCTGTGATTCCGTGGTTTTATGAAATTTTCAGTGTCAGCTGTGCAGGGCATGTACAGATAATATTCAGTGGAGTTTCCATATTCATTTTAAATAAAAGTTTGGAGGCAATAAAGGGGCATAAAACTTAGTGCCAGGCCTGTGTGACACAGATTCCTTTCATCTAAATAAGGAGGGGTGGAGAAAAACACTCAGCATTGAATAAGCAAGTTATTGAAATGCCTCCTAAATTGTAGATGTGAGAGGAGGAAGTCATCCCCAGCCACAACTCCACCTCCCTGCAGCAAAATAATGAAAAATAGGATGACAGTTGCCATTGGAAAACTCAGAACACAGAGACAGACTGCTGGCATTTCACTGTAACCCAGAGCTGGGATTTCAAAATTCACTGAATGCCCAAGTTTAACTTCGGGGTTTTTTGTACCCTCCAGAAAGATCACAGCACAATGAATTAGGGAATCATTGAATTGTTTGGGTTGCAAGGGAACACAAAGCTCATCCCATTGCCCCCCCTGCCATGGGCAGGGACACTTTCCACTAGCCCAGGTTGCTCCAAGCCCCGTCCAACCTGGCCTTGGACGCTCCCAGGGATCCAGGGGCAGCCACAGCTTCTCTGGGAAACCTGTGCCTCAGAGGGCCTTCCCACCCTCACAGCCAACAATTCCTTCCCAATATCCCATCTATCCCTGCCCTCTGGCAGTGGGAAGCCACTCCCTGTGTCCTGTCCCTCCATCCCTTGTCCCAAGTCCCTCTCCAGCTCTCCTGGAGCCCCTTTAGGCACTGGGAGGGGCTCTGAGGTCTCCCTGGATCCTCCTCTTCTCCAGGTGTCCTCATGGATCCAGTGTGGAAAGGGACCTTAAAGCTCAATCAGTTCCAACCCCAGCACCTTCCACTAGCCCAGGTTGCTCCAAGCCCCGTCCAACCTGGCCTTGGACACTTCCAGGGATGGGAATGGTAAAATGAGAAAACCTCAATATACAGAACATAACTGAAGACCAGTGGGTTTCTCTCCTACCTTGCCAAGAAATCATCTCATTTTTATTTTCAGTGAAAGACTGCAACATGTAGAAGGAAAAAAATGGTGAAAGTTTGGCAGTGCAGTGTCACCATTTAACATGTAGTGAGGATAAAGGTCCAAAAGTGTCACCAAGGAGGAGAAATCCTAAAGTAAAGATGACTAAAGTAGCAAAAATAAGGAATTCACTGTCCTTTGGTTTAAGTTCAACACAGAAAAACTCAGTTCCATGGAACCAAAATCAGCCTTACTGACCAGTATTTGGTCCGTACAATAAAAAAAAACAAATATTTCCTTTTCAATTTAACCATTTAAGATTTAATTTAACCAGCACATGTCAGCAGAGGCTGAACCAGACACTGTTTACTTTTCCAAACAGCCATATCCAGTGACATCCAGGAGCTGGATTCCATGATCCTTGTGGGTCCCTTCCAGCTCAGGACATTGGGATTCTCTGATCCTTTATAGACTCTACATTGAAGTCTAAAGGCAGCACTGAATTTATTAACAGTGAATTAACTCTACTAAAACACACCCTTCCATTAGGCCACATGGAATTAGCACATTAACATATTGCTATTAACACATAACAGGAACAAATGTGTTATTTCCAAATAGAAAACTTACTCGATATCCTCAAAACAAAACTCTGTTTCAGTGTATTTCTATATTATCTCATGAGAATTTCATTATATTTCATTCACCTGCTTTAGAAAACAGTGATCTGACCTTGTTTTGTGCTTGTGCCTGAGTAAATGAATTGATTCTAGAAACTTCTGGGCTCCAGAATTTCTGTTCACTTTTCACCTGTGAAAGCCACAATTGGCCAGTACTTCTGTAAAACAGATCATTCAATTACAGACCTAAATACCTTCAAGCCTGATTTTTTAAACCTAAGGATGCTTGTTTATTTTTTCAACTGTTTCATAACCTAAAGAAAGGGTTTAGTTCTCTAAAAAAGTACCTGATAGGTGTGCCAAGAGGAGTCACACATGCTTCACATACCAAAATTATGCCATAAATGAGGATTTGGTAAATTGTACAAGGATAGGATTGATCCAAATCCTCACTTACTCAAACAGAGAGTGAAATCATTCACCTTATTTATATCCATCCCCTCTCCCAAGTTCTCCTGGACACCAGAAAATGCTTTTGAGGTGGTTTCACAACGGTCTGCAAAGGACAGACGGAAAGTTTGGCTGTTGAAGATAAAGAGTGTAGGAAGTGCTGCTGAAGGAATAGGAATTACCTGCTAAAAGCCCCCTTTCCAACCCAAACTAAGACCCCCCCATTTCTCCTTGTTCCTGAAAGTGGAATTAGGATTTCGAATTTTGGGATTTCAAAAACTGCTCAGTGGAAAAAAGCAGGAAAGCAGAGCTTCACCGGGGCTCTTAAGAGGACTAAAGAGAGGCACACAAGGCGGAGGGCTGCTCTCCTTGAGTGGGATGAGGTTTTTAATTTACGGCAGAATTTCATCCATAAATCCTTCCTAGCTGGTGATGAAATAGAAGCTCTTCTTTCTTTTCAGGTCTAGTTCAACTAGCAGAACTGTCAGTTCTAAAAGCTCCTGTGCAATAAGAAAACCTCCTGTCATCCCAGATGAACCCTCAAGTGCTACAGTTCAGATCCCTTTGTGTCCCAAAGGATATTTTCAGCACAGACATCAATCCCCAATCCCAATCATTTATGTCTCCGCCTCTGAGGAGTCATTTGGGTCCTCAGCACTGGCAAAGAGATGGTGAACAGGATCTGCTGGGTTTCTTTCACCTCTCACTTCTCCAGTTCCATCCTCCATCCAGAGAGATCTGCTGTCAGCTCATGACCAATAAAAAGGAGAGGTGGCTACGTCACAGTAATTCAACAATTTGAACTTTGAATTATTTGAAGAATTCAGCCCACAACTATTTGTAGTTGGATGCTGGATCCCAGCTATTATTAAAAAAACCCTGATATCACTCAACGGAATCTAATAATCACAAATGTTGTTGAAAAATACGTACGTTTATTTATCAAAACAGCTCAGGAAAGGAAGAGTGGCAGCTGAAACCAGTTTGGAAATGTATTCTGGAGATGATGTCTCCCAAAGTGACATGCTGTGCTCGCTGCATCCAGGCCATCAAACAGATTGGGACACAGGAACTGACTGATGGCACGGAATGTGATGTGCACAGAGCGCCAGCTCAGCCTCCAAAACACACGGGCTCCTCAAAAAACAGAGGTGCTCCTTAATGAACAAAGGACAGAGATCACACACTGCGTTTGTTCTGCAGTTCCTACCAGGAAATGGACCAGGAGTGACAGGAAAAGAAGGTTTTGGAATGAAAATGAATAAATTTCTTGGAAGAGGGTGGTGGAGGTGCAGAGGAGGAAAAATAGTGATTGTGAAATTCCCAATCTTCTGGGGTAGAGGTGCATACTGGGAGTGGGGGAGTGGATTTGTGGCAGCTTGGGGTGAACTTGGGGTGTGGGAGTAAAATATGAGGATCAGGAATGTATTTGGGGTATGAATAGAGGAAAGTCCTAGAAAGTACAGGAACAGACTTACTGCTGTCCAGGAGACAAGGTCACAAACCATGGAGCAGCTGAGGGAGCTGGGAAAGGGGCTCAGCCTGGAGAAAAGGAGGCTCAGGGGGGACCTTGTGGCTCTGCACAACTCCCTGACAGGAGGGGGCAGCCGGGGGGGGTCGGGCTCTGCTCCCGGGGAACAAGGACAGGATGAGAGGAATGGCCTCAAGTAGCACCAGTGGGGTGCACCATCTTCCTAAATTGGATGTTAGGAAGAATTTCTTCATGGAAAGGGCTGTCCAGCCCTGGCACAGCTGCCCAGGGCAGCGGTGGAGTTCCCATCTCTGGAGGGATTTAAAAGACGTGTGGAGGTGGCACTTGGGGACATGGCTCAGGGGTGGCCTTGGCAGTCAGAATGGTTGGACTCGGTGATCTCTGAGGGCTTTTCCAACCCAAATAATTCTGGGACTGTGAGATTATGTGACCTTCCCACACACAAAGTATATGAGGCCCAGATAAATGTGACCCAACACAGCCTGACTGTGCCACATTTGTTACTGGATCTGTTTTCTGACTCTGTAGATGCTGAATTTTGGAGTTTGGGGTAAAAAAATTACGGCTAAATTAAATATTCTTAAACTGGGATTCTTGCACTTGGCTTTCATCATCCACACTGGATGTCTACATCTGAGTATTCAGCCTTGGATCCTCCTGTACTCTGGAAAGAACCAGACACTTGTGTGGTGATTCATTTGACATCTTGTTTTCTTCAGGATAAAACCACCCATACTTAAAAATGTCACTTTTTGAGCACTGATTATAAGGAAAGTAGTGACAAACTCGGATGAATTCCACCTCTAACCCTGCAGTAATATCACAGAGATTTAGGATCTATTCAGGGGAAGGATTAGATGTACCTGTGTGTACACAGATATTTATTAAAATATTGCCTCGACACCAATGGAGATTATGGGTTACGAACCAGAACAAACTTTAACAGTAAAATACGTGATCAAAATAGCAAAGGAAACAATGGCAGGGAAAAATAATGACACCAACCTACAGGATTCTATGATTGTGGAAGAAGCCTGTCTAGAAGGGCTGCCAGAAGATCAGAAAGGTAACATAGACAGACATATGGGATACACAAAGTAATCAACTCTTGTGGTATTTTTGGGACTGTCACATCATTTCACTTCCCGAAAACCTGACTCAAGGAGTTCTGGCATAACACAATGAGCAGTTCTCATTTTTAAAACTTACTCTTTTTAACCTCCCAGAGAAGCTGTGGCTGCCCCATCCCTGGAAGTATCCAAGGCTAAGTTGGATGGGGTAACACAAAAGAAAATAACAAAAAATACAGACACCTTCCACTATCCCAGGTTGCTCCAAGCCCTGTCCTTGGACACTTTCAGGGATGGGAAGTCTACAACTTCCTGAAATATAAAATAGAGAAGAAAATAGAAGAGCCCTAAACCTGGAGCAGAGCCTGGCACTGAGTTATCCATGTAACACAGACTATCCAGGCCATCTCTGCCATTCCCGCTTTTCATGGAGCCTCTTGTCAGCATAGGAACTGAATGAAGATGATAAAACACAACTGGATTTACTTCATAATTACAGACAACACCTCTCAAAACCCCACTTGAAACCCTTATCTTAACCAGCTTGGGTAAGAATGGCATCAGGCAGGCTGGAAAACCAAGAGATCCAAACAAAGGACGGTGATAAACAGAGCGTAAGGGAACGGGGAGGAGATGTCCAGTGGGGTGTGGCAAGCAGGGTTGTTAAGCCTGGGTTTATTTAGCAGCTTTATTAATGATCCCAATGAAGGGGTGAAAAGCACATGAATAAAACATGTCCTGGATGCTCATCTGGGACATGGTGTGCACACCGTGAAAAATGGGAAGCAGCACAAAGCTCTGGGCAGGAATTCCACGATGGAGCAGGGAGAGAGGCAAAGCAGCTCCAGGAATACTCTGTTCTCCTGTTATGGAATACGAGTCTGCACCCCATAATTCTTAAGGAAAATACTGTCCAAAAGGGCAGGAACCATCTGAGGGAAGGCCTAACGATTCATGGGAGAAATAAACTTTTATAAACTCTGGAAAGCCACGAGCTGGGGTCTGATCTCTGCTGGTCGGTGAATTCCTGGCACTGCTCAGTTCAACACCTCCTCACTTGGGAATCAGCACCAGAAATGCCAAATTCTGGGGAAGCTTCTGCAAGGAAGAACAGTGCGGACCTAAAAAATCCCCCCAACTGATTTTAATCACATTGTTTATTTACAATTTCATTTTACAGGTTAGTATTTACATAAATAACTTCCTAAGTGTGACTTTTGATTTAGGCTGCTCCCTTTCTGAGGGCTCCGCCTGAGAGCAGTTAACCCTCATATCATGTAACACTGACGAGTTGTTATTGATTTTTATGTCCACGGCTTCTCAAAATGAGACTCGTTAATTTTTGCTGGACGTTCACACACATGTTCAAAGTGGGAAAAGCCCTTTGAAATTCATGGCTGGCCAAGAATTTGTCAACAAAGACCAGAGCTGTGTTGTTTCAAGTCTTTAATTACATACATGGGGGTTGGAACTGGATGATCTTCAAAGTCCTTTCCAGTCCAAACCATTCTAGAATTCTCCAATTCTACGATATTAAAACTTTACAACATCCCAGAAAGGTATTTGTGGGCAGATTATACCAATAAGGCAATGACAGGTTCAATACCTTCACAATATCACTGGTAAAACATGTCTTGACTCATAAGACCCTTATTCCAAAGGGTTTGTCCAACTCCCTTTCCAGCTACTTGGAAAAATGTATTTACTGGGCTAATAAAACCCAATGGAGGGAATTCGAGAGTCACTCTCTATTAATGAGTTAACATCACTCAGTCACCTACAATTTAATTTTTCTGAGGCCCTGAGATTTTAATTTGGGTAATACTTCTATTAATTACAATGTCTAATAACAATGTCAAATTCAGACATCTGTTAAAAACATGTAATGTTAATTTATTGGAAAATCTCCAGCAGTGCTCAATTAAAATGTTCCCCAGTTAAGTCAATGCATATAATTTGTCATGAAAAGCAAAATGGGATACAGTTAATAAAAATAACAGCAAATTCAAAACAGTAAGTTTTGAGTTGCAGATTGACCAAATTCAAGATGCAGAACTTTTTATTAGGTGGCAGAAAGAAGAATTTTGGGAATCGGGATATTCTCACATTGGCTTGGGAGCCTTGCTCTAAATTAGCACCTACAGAAAATATTTCATGGAATCATGGAATGGATTGGGTTAAAAGGGACCTCAAAGCTCACCCTGTTCCACCCTGCCATTGGCAGGGCCACCTTCCACTAGCCCAGGGTGCTCCAAGCCCTGTCCACCCCGGCCTTGGACATTTCCAGGGATCCAGGGGCAGCCACAGCTTCTCTGGGCACCCTGTGCCAGGGCCTCCCCACCCTCACAGCCAACAATTCCTTCCCAATATCCCATCTATCCCTGCCCTCTGGAACTGGGAAGCCATTCTCTGTGTCCTGTCCCTCCAGGCCCTTGTCAAAATTCCCTCTCCACCTTTCTTTTTGGCTCCCTCCCGGTACTGGAAGGGGCTGCAATTAGGTCACCCCAAACCTTCTCTTTTCCAGGCTGAACAATCCCAATTCCCTCAACCATTTTTACACTGAACATTGCAAGAAATATGTATTAACCTTCACTTATCAGATTTTTCCTGCTGTAATTTCAGTTTCCCATCACAAGACATTTTTCTGGTTCCTTTAAATATTTAGATTCACTGAGGCCTGTATTTGTCAGGGTGGGTTTTGCTATTTTTAAATAATTCCTGAACTTCGCAGCAGAATTAAACTGAGATGTGAAACACCCAGAGCTTTCCATCAGAACGCTGTCATCCCATTATTATTCCTGTGCCTCCCCACACATCCCCACTGCTCCATCCATCTGGATTTAAGAATCCACGAATCCACGGCAGCGACGCCCAGCCCCGTTTTAGCGACACATCCCAATTCCCCCCATCCCTGAAAGCCCAGCTGATGTTCCCTTTTGCCTCGTGGAGCCATCGGGAGCAGCGTGTGGCTGGTGATAGAGTATCTCCCTCGCACACATTCCCGCTCCATGGCGGATTATCCGCCCGGAGGTTACACCAGGCTCCCGTCAGCTGTCACTCCACGGATGAGCGGGAATGCTCCAGTGCCTCACCCCCCCGGCCCCACTGACAGTGATAAATGACCAGCCCCAATGTTCAGCTGAGCCTCCCAATCTGCTCCAGCCTTTTTCCTGGTGATTTCCCCCCTCGGCACAGCAAAGGGAATCCAGGAGCGCCAAATTGGGCTTTGTTGAGAAATAGGGAATTGTGATTTTACTGCTTGAAGCAGCTCAGAAGCTTCAAAATGAAGATGGCAAAATAAAGGTGAGAACGGTGTTACCAACCACTGGTTGGGTTTGTGAGGCCAGGTTTGGTCGCACAGATGATCTTCAAGGTCTCTTCCAACCCAAACCATTCTATGATTCCACGATTCCATGAGGATTCCTGAGCCTTTCCCCATGTCCAGCAGAGCCAGTGTATGTGTGGAGCCAATGGTGCCTGGCCTGGGGGAGGATTGGCCAAATGAACGCAACATTTGTTAAAGAAGTGATCTGTCATCTCCAATGCAGCATCTAATTTCACCTTAATTTTCCAGGGAATCCAGTATTTCCAATGAATTTCACTCCTCTGAGGAAGAAAAAACAACCCCATCAAGCCCAGTAAGGGCTGACTAAGTTACGATATGGAGTGCATGGGGAAGCGATTCTCATAAAAACATTTCTGAAGTCAAAGGGGAAGTAGTTACCCCAATCTAAAAATTTGCAACAACTTCATCATGAACAGCTAGCACAGTTAAAGGCTGATATTCTATTTGTCAGTGACAAGAAATGCAAAATTAAAAATATCGTAAGTAACACTTATCATAAATATCATAAATATAAAACTTAGAAATATCATAAGTTTTTGTTCACTTTACTTTAAGCCAAATAAATCAGTCCATGATTTAAGGCTCAAACTCTGTTTCTTTACTGAAGTTGTGACCATCGAACACCAAACCACTACAAAACTGCATCCAAAGCATCCATCCTGAAGGGATGGCTCACAGTAAACTCCCAGTTCCCATTTTGTACCTTCCAAAGCGTGTGAGTGATTTAGGATGGGATGCAAAAGTGGGTTTGAAATGAAGGAGGATAAGTCTGGCTGCTCAGCAAACCTCAGAAAGTGACACAAGTCCTCGGAGGGTGCCAGGGTTTGGCACTGAACCACAGAATCATGGAGTTGGATCCATAGAACATACTGAGTGGGAAGGGACCCACCAGGATCATGAATTCCAGCTCCTGGCCCTGCACAGACACCCCAACAATTCCACCCTGTGCATCCCTGAGAGCATTATCCAAACACTCCTGGAGCTCTGGCAGCCTTGGGGCCATGAGCAGAGAGCAATTCAGACAATCTAAAATCAGGTTTCAACTTTGAACTTCCTTCTGAACAAGGTTTTCTCCCACTCTCTGCGTCTCCATCGACTGTGGAACAAGAAACATGGGAGATTTTAGCTCCCTCATGCTAAAATTAGCTTCTTTATGCTGATTTCTATGAATAGCCCCACAAATTGAAACGCATTTCAGCTGAAAACGAGAATTTATTCTGAAAATCATCAAAATGAACATTTCAACCCATTACGGCAAGAGAGATAAATAAATAAAGCACGGAGTGTTGTAGGCTGGAAATTCTAAACATGATTCATCTCATCCTAAAGCCATCAGCTAAAATATTCCAATCATTCCTTGAGGACCTGTATCCTGTTGTGATGTGATGGAGCCAGGGGTGACCGGCCCGGGGTGAGACTGGCCAAATGAATCCAACGTTTTTTATTATTTGTAAAGAAGTGATTTGTCATCTCCAATGCAGCACCTAATTCCATTTTAATTTTTCAGGGAATCCAGTATTTCCAATGAATTTCACTCCTCTGAGGAAGAAAAAACAACCCCATCAAGCCCAGTAAGGGCTGACTGTGTTTTATGGCAGTGTTAGTTGCACCCCAAAATTTATTATTTTAGTAGATAAAATTCCATAAATAACAGCGAATCCACTTTCCTCACATAACAGAAATCCAACCTTTCTCTCAATCAAGAAATATAAAGTATTTGTACCCAAATCCACAGCACATTCCTTTTTTCCTAAAGGTTTCCTCCTTTTATTAACAATTAAAGGTCTAATTAATAAAGCACCTTGTTTAGAAGCTTAACATTCTTCCCAGTCTTCTTTTGCTCTGAACAATCTTAATAACAGAATTTAGATCTTCAGATCTACCACACACTGAAACTACTGACAAACGGAGCTAATGCTTGTGATTTCATGCCAGCCAACGCAGATTTTTGGGACATAAAAGAGATGTAGGAGTTTTTAACAATTTTTTCCTTTCTAAAAAGACAAAACTAATGATGGTTTTAGTCCTTTAATGTGTCTTGATTTACCAGAACTAAACATAACAAAGTGCCCTGAGTTTTTAAAACCTATTTAGCAGAAAACCACAACAGTCCTACAATATTTTTATCCCTCTAGTGCTGAAATAGTGCCACAAATGTAACTCCAATTTTGTGCTGATTTTTCCAGCCTCAGCTGCAGCCTCTGGTGCTACGGAATCAAGGACACTTTTCCACAATGATTCAACAGCTCCCATTGAACTGGTGGCAGACTTTCCTGAGAGCTCAGCACTTAATATTGTGGGATCCTTCCAAAAACTGGCTCCTGGGTATTGTTTCAACTGCTCTTCAAGGAAAATAATTGGATTTTAACAGGGTTGGTGCACATTTAATCACATAACCTGGAGAACCTCCCTCGTGGTGAGGTTCAAGTTTTTTTCTAAGAAGCTACAGCTTCTCACAAATGATCCACATGCCAAATTTTATATTAAGCAATTCACAGAAAGATCTGAGCCCAGAAGTTATGGTTCCAAGTTTGTGCTGTTTTTGAATTTAAACTTATTTTGGACGGAGAAGGAATCTTTATCTCTGTACAAATGTAGATGGAATAGGGTTGAGCTGCTGCCAAAATTCAGACTGCAAGTTTTGTCTGTGCTGGCTATCAAAGATTCAGGGGAGATGCCCACAGATGAAAGGCTCTAAATGACATTAGCAAAGCTCCAAAATATCAAGTTAATTGGTGAAAAAAACCCTGTAATTAAGTTTCTCTGACCTTCTCATATTAAAACATTTCCAACAACAATAATTATGTTTTTCTTGACACTTTATAATACCTCTCAAAGTAAGATAATGTTTATTGCTTTAGATTCATAAAACACTCCAGACCCAATTTAACAAGCAGTGAGGGAATAATGAAAATGTAATTGCTGTCTTTATGAAAGTTACTGCTGAACTTTCCCTGGTATTTGAAAATCAGCAACCTAAACTGTGCATTCAAAATAAGTATATACAGAGAGAGATGATGATTTACCAGGTAGGGTAACGTAAGTTAAAAAAACAATGATGAGTCAGAAATTACAAGGGATCCTAAAGCTTATCCCAATTCCACCCCCGCTGTGGGCAGGGACACCTTCCACTGGCCCAGGTTGCTCCAAGCCCATCCAACTCTTTCCTTACTTTGAAGGAAAAGTTTCTCTTTCAAATGAAAAAAGTATCCAAGGCTTTTTCAGGAAATCCACTTCAAATTCTGTTTACTGCAGCCATGGGATTCTGGAAGCCTTTGTTGTGAAGGGTTAGAATAGCACCATAAAAATGGGAACTTGAGGAGAATGACAGGCTCTTTGTTTCTAAAAGAATCAGGCTGAGCTTTTTGTGACACTGATGCTCAAAAACGTATTTCGTATTTCAGGAAAAGACCATAGAAACAGAGTCTCCAAACCAAGCTCTACGACAAAACACAAAGCATCCTTCTAATCCTCCCTATTTTTTTGAACCCTTCCGATCTCAAGATTCTTTCTGAGTTCAGGGTCATGTCTCCATGAATGTTCTACATTATCCTGTAGAGTGGAGCACCACGTTCCCAACTCAAAGTGACATTTAAATCAAATAATTATTGTTATTATTGTTACTTTATTTAACAATGCAGCCACAGAACTTTTAATAAAGGACTTTTCATGATGATGAATGAAAAAATTACTTTGGGGGATAAGAAAGGAAGACAGGTCTACGCCTGCAATGATACATGAAGGTTTAAAGAGTGGAAGAAAAAGCAAGACATCGTATTCATCTGAAGAAAAAAAAGAAGATTTGAAATATCAGTGGTCACTTTATACAGTTTTTGTTCCCTTAAACCTCCTGAGCAACGGCAGGTAAAAAGGTTAAAAAGATCTCAGCCAAAACCACCTGGAATTCTGAAACAACGTGGAGCAACACCATTCATGTAATTAATTTTAAACCTTCCTATACCAATATTTTAACTTCCTTCATAGAAAACAAAAATTATTAATTCAGACACTTGTCTTTCAGACTCTAAAATTTCTGCATTAAACACAGCTTTTCATTATTCCTCATCTAATAAGTCCTAGTCTCATCTGGGCTATCAGCAACTCAGTAAGTAATTACCATCCACCTTAGGCTGTTCCAGTCCATTAGACCAGTGCTGATGACTCAGGGGAGGCACAAAATGAGGAGCACGGGGCTGACGAAGGAACAGAAAGTGAGGAGAGGAAATGCTGCAGCTGGAACTGCTCCCCATGGCTGGGTTTACTGAGAAACACTCAAATAAAATAAAATAAAATCGGTATGATGGAACGTAAGACTGAATTTGTAAGGCCTTGCATAGATAAATATAAAAGCTGTTCTCTCTGATGTTACAGAGGAGTATGAGAGCAGGAATCTATTCCTGATCTAAGCATAAGGAATTTATTCCTGTCTGAGAGACACTATTGGCAGCAAATGGCACCGATTGATCTCCACACAGCACAGGCTCTGCTCTTCCTCTGAAGGCCAAGAGTTACCCCACAGATTCAAACAGGTTTGGAAGTTAAATTAATCCTGATCCTTTTCTCACCTAGACCAATTAATTCCAACCTTCCAGTACCTGAAGGGAGCCGACAAGAAAGATGGAGAGGGAATTTTTATACCAGCTTGGAGTGACAGGACAAGGGGGAATGGCTTCAAACTGAAAGAGAGTAGGTTTAGATGGGATATTGGGAAGAAATTCCTCCCTGGGAGGGTGGTGAGGCCCTGGCATCATGGCTGCCCCATCCCTGGAAGTGTCCAATGCCAGGCTCACAGGGCTTGGAGCAACCAGAGAACCACAGAATTGTTGAGACTGGAAAAGGCCTCTAAGATCATTGAGTCCGACCGTTACCCCAGCCCTGCCAAGGCCATCACTAAACCCACAGAATCACAGAATTATAGAATCATGTTTGGTTGGAAAAGGCCTCTGGGATTATCGAGTCCAAACCATTGAAGGTCAAAGGTCAATTGCCTTTTCTTCACTGCTTGGTGATCAAGGGAATCTCTACAAAGCAGAGGAAAATCAGCTAAAATCCTGTTAGGCAAACAAAGGAGCAGAAAGCTGGATTTCTCCACTTGAGAGCATCCATGTCCCAAAACTCTTGGGTAAAGTTCAGCTTCTTCTTGCTTTATGTCCCAAATGGATACCCTTGCGTTGAAATCCATGTCCCCAAGAGCCACATCCACACAATTCTTAAATCCCTGCAGGGATGGGGACTCCAGCATTGCCCTGGGCAGCTGAACCCTTTCCATGAAGAAATTGTTCCCAATATCCAACTTAAACCTCCTGTGACGCAACTTGAGGCCATTTCCTCTTGTCACAAATTGAGAGGGAAGGTTCCAAGCAGATGTAGGGAGGACTGTGAGGATGAAGCACTGGAACACTTTGTACAGAGAGATTGTCTGAGCCTGCTTTGACCCAAGACCTCCCAAGGTCCCTCCAGCCTGAGTCAGTCCTGTTGCTACCAGATGATTTGTCCTTCTGAAAAAAGAAATTTTAGGAGATGATTGAGGGGCCACCTCTGTCAGGGCAAACAGATTTATAGGCAACATCAAGTGTCCAAATAAAACCACTTGGTAAGGAACTTCACACAGAGTTTTCAATCCCAGCTTTTAAATAAAGGACTGCCTGACACAGCCTGTCCAGGGCTTGTGACTCACAGATTTGTTCCTCACTGGTGTTTATACAAATGAATTAAAATTACATAACTGTCAACAAAGCATTTACAGAGGATTGAGATGGTTCTGCTGACCAGGGTAACAGCATAATAAACACTTCTAGGTAAGTGCCCACAATTAAAGGGACATCCAAATGTTGAAATAGATGTAAAGAGATCTCAAATGCCCACAATTAAACGGACATCCAAACACTGAAATAGATACGTAGAGTTCCCAACTGCAGGAAAAAATATGGCTTGGTTTGTGTGAAGGCTGTTTGTCATTATCTAGATAATTTTACATTTGATTTCTCTACTCAGGATGGCTCGTTAGCTTAAATAAAATGAATGCTTAACATTTATTTTATTGAACTCTGTCTCGTCAAATCAAAATCAGAGTTAGAGCGAAAATGCTTTCACTGTAATTGTGTTTTTCTGGAACATTCCAATTCAATCTCAAGTTGACAACAGCAATTAAAGACAGAGTATTTTTAATATCAATATTTAGTGCTAAACATGAATGAGAAGATTTCTAACAGATTCCTTTCATCAAAACAATCCTTTGACCATTTGGCCACTTCCGTTATATCTCCATTTTACACACAGAAACCCACGGAATTTTACAGGATCAGTCACAGCCACTTCACAGCCTCACGGATGACACAGACTAGAAAATTTTTAATGAGCTGATCTGTAAGGAAAAACGTCTTTATTAAGATGTGTTGTTCCTCTCTCAGTGGCTAAATGATTGTTTCCAGAAGCAATAATCAGCTACTGATATGAAAGCACCCAGTTAATTAGTGAAGGGTTGTACTATTCGAGGAAGCTGCGTTATTCAGTCAACCATAGGAAATACTTTTATTTTACAATATTATTAAATGCAGCTTTTGAAATTGTTTAGCTGGTAATGCAATTCTTGAAACATGATTTTCACTAGAAAAATATCTCTGTTGGTTAATAACTGCAAAAGAAAACACGCGGAGTCAGGCAGCCCCGTTGTTGTGCAACAGGATTATTTCTTTTTATTGCTTTTCATCTTTTAATTATTGTAGTAGAGACTACAATAATCTCTAATAAACAATTATATAAAATTCTTGGACAGTGAACTGAGAATCAAAATGCAATTAAATTGCTTTCCTTGTTGTATTTCATGCAGAAAGTGGTGGATAAAGTCTTTAATATATGACTTTTTGGAACTCCAGCAAATCACTAAAATATGATCTTGGGTGTCAAAGACTGGGAATGAAACTTGGTTCAATTACCTAGAGAGAATGTTCACACAAAGACAAGGGGCTGCTTTGTTCGTTTGCTCAAAAAATAAATCCAGATCAGCTGAACAGCAGGAAAAGAAGGTCTGTAAATTTAAACTATGGCATTTATCCAATCATAGAATCACAGAATGGTTTGGGTTGGAAGGGACCTTAAAGCTCATCCCATTCCACCCCCTGCCATGGGCAGGGACACCTTCCACTATCCCAGGTTGCTCCAAGCCCTGTCCAACCTGGCCTTGGACACTTCCAGGCATCCAGGGGCAGCCACAGCTTCTCTGGCTTTGTAGCCAGTGGGACCTTAAAACTGAAAGACTGAGGAGTTATTTCTATGACTTCCTCTTCTTATTTTTCTTTTTTGTTTTTCCCTGAGAAAACGGGAAAAAAATCCTGGTCTTTGCCTCAGTTTGCTGCTTCAAACTTTTTTTCCTCAAAGGTGCAAGCAAAGGTCAGTTGGAACAAGCTGAGCAAGTGAAAAACAAAATGCCAGAAATGGTTGAGACTTTGCCCAAAGATCCTTCCTAAATGACGCTCCCATGGAAGAAGCAAAGAAACCTTTAACAAGTCTCTTTCCATGAACAGTGAAGTGCTGTAAAGAACAAAGGTCCTGTTCCAAAAAATTTGCCAAAAAAAAAAAAAAACAACAGGTAAAGGAACAGTACATGCCCAGGCTGGAGAAAACGCTCAGCAGCAGAAAGAAAAACAAGGTGTGAAAACGGGAGTTTGTCTCTTTGATCTCCTGTGAAGTCATTTGGGACTTGTGTAAAAAAAAGTAACAATAATCATGGAATCGTGTCATCCCAGAATGGTTTAGGTTGGAAGGGACCTTAAAGCTCATCCAGTTCCACCCCCTGCCATGGGCAGGGACACCTTCCATCAGCCCAGGTTGCTCCAAACCCTGTCCAACCTGGCCTTGGACACTTCCAGGGATGGGGCAGCCAAAGCTTCTCTGGGAAAACCATTCCAGTGTCTCTAATGGAAGTTTCTGGACTGGAGCTCACCAGTAGTAAATGAACTCTGTAAGGGGAGATGTGAAGGCACAAAAATAAATCACCAGACACAAAAAGATCATTGATTTCACCACTGCAGGGAGTGACAGCAAAAAGGGAGCATTAAAAAGGCAGAAGTGAAAAGTTATCCCAGTCTCCTAAAAAAAGGGGGCTGGCAGTTGGACTGACAGATTCTGAGATGTCACAGTTCAGTAACAACTTACTGGGGAGTAAAAAAGGAACAAAATAAAAAAGATGAGCCTGGAGGTTACAGGAGTCCCAACTTCTTCCCTCCTCCCTCTTCGTCCAGTCCAGATGTTTTATATGAATTTCACTAAAAGAAAAACATGAAAAGATAAAGGAAGTGTAAGAAAAGATCCTCCTGGAGAAGTGAGGATGAGGAAACTTTTATTTATTGACTGTAAATATGTGCTAAGGAAGCAGCACTTTCAACCACAGCACTTCCAGGCACTAATAAGGATCAATAATGACAAAATGACACTTTGATTACAGCCAACCGCGAGGAAAAAAGATTTGACACAGTTCATGGTAGCAGGAAAAAGTAGGGACTGGAAAAATGCCAAGCCATTTAATTTAGAGCTTGATTAGGCCACCTTCCCCTTACGCCCTTCCACAAACAGCAGAGCAAGATAAGGGGCAAAGCACTCCTTGAACTGGAAGAGGGGGACTTGATTTATTTTCAAAATCTGGGTGATTTCCAAATCTGAAATAGGCTGTCAGCTTGTTGATAAGTTATAGAACATGACAAGCAATATTTAGTTTGGGAACTGTTCTCCAAAATTCCTCCTCCTTTAATCTCTCTCCCTCCTTTTCACCAATCCTGCTCCACCCAGGCATGCAAGGGTTGTAAGGAATTTTTTAGGGCCATCATTTCAGCTTTCAGCCAAAAGAGTGGCTCAAAAGCAATTCAAGGCATTCTCAGAAGCCTCCAAGTGTTTTGAATTTGCTTCTATTTAGGGTTTTCTTTAAAAAAAACTCGTTTGATTGTTTGCTTATCACCTCAAGCACATTCAGCGAGCGCTGCACAAGCTCTCCTCATGCAGGAGAAAAAGGGAGAACAACTGGAAAACTCTTACTCGTCCTGCTCCTCTCCAAGAGACCAGGAACAGGCACAAAAACTTTGGAAAGACACGCTGCCAGATGGAAGACAGCAAGTGGCCAGAAACATGGAGTTAAATTATTTGCTGCATTGTGCTCCAGTGTTAATCCAGAATTTGGGAGAGGTGCTCAGTGGCTCTGGGCCAAAATTAACACCAGTGAAGATTCCACCCTGCTGTGGGAGTGACTGAAAGAAGGCAAGAGGCTCACACTGTTGGTATCTGTATTTATAAATGTATCTTAATGTAGTAAAAGAAGAAAAAAAAATAAAGAAAAAAAGCAATGTTACTGAGTTACCCTGCACATTGGAAATATGCAGGCACTTAAATACAGCTGATGTTATTTTAGAGGCCCAAGGTCCCTGAGACACCTGCACAAAACTGAACAAGAGTGAGAGATTTACAGTGATGTTGTGATTATTACAGTTCACGGAACACATACAGAATCCTACATTCCCAGAAAATGAAGAAAAAGCCACTGGAAAGAGGGCAGGCTTATTGGAGAATAGTGGCGTAAAGAGACACTATTAAAAACACCAGTTTAATAATATTCAAGCTCAAGGATCACAGAATCATAAAATGGTTCTGGTTGGAAGGGTTGAAAGGTTAAAGCTCATCCCATTCCACCCCCTGCCATGGGCAGGGACACCTTCCACTAGCCCAGGTTGCTCCACGCCTCATCCAACCTGGCCTTGGACACTTCCAGGGATCCAGGGGCAGCCACAGCTTCTCTGGGCAACCTCTGCCAGGGCCTCCCCACACTCACAGCCAAGAATTCCTTCCCATTATCCAGTTTAAATTTCCCCTCTTTTAGTTTAAAGATAACCAATGAATGAAAAGTCCTGTTTAGAAAGGAAAGATTCATAAAGTTGGTGGATAAAAAGGAACATGAGGTAATCCAGACTGATTAATTAGCAGACCATTGCATTACATTCATTTATTAACACAGTTTTTCCTTTATTAAACACAGTAGAGTATTTTTCACAGCCGTCAAATGGAATCCATCACTCTTCCCAAGGAAAAGTCCACAGGTGAGAGTTAGGACTGATGAACAAGGAGGGAATGGGACGGACAGACTGTGGAGTAAATGAATGTACTGGGAATGGACAGGGCTCCAACTATCACAAATAAATCCCATTAGCACCAGCCAGGGGAACAAAAGGAGGTAGGTGAAGAAATCCCTCCAACCTCTCCTCACACTCACCAGGAAAAATGGTGTGCCAGGAATGGTTTGTGCCCTGAGCCCTCGTGATCCATAACAGATTCACCACAGCCCAGGTCAGGGGAAAAGCTCCAAACCAGAGCCATTAATATTTGTGCTTGATTAGTGGTTTTGATGTTCAAATCAGTAGTAAATGTTAATGACTTAATCAGCAACGGAAAGAGATACGATTTGAATTAGTGCTAGATCTTGACAAGGAAGAAAATTTAATACAGGGAAATGAAGTGACTCAAGTAAAGAAGTCACAGTCGTTACAATTGAGGACATAAACTGTGGGAATTCTAAAGGTGCTGAAGTCAGATTTGTACGATTCGGATTCTGCCCTTAAATGTGTCACAAGCTTCCTCAACCAGGACCAGCAAATCACTCCAGTTGAAGTGATTTGAAGCTGGAGATTATCTTTCAGAAGTGAGACAAAAGCCCCGACAAGCAGAGGGCAAGACTTCCAAGAGAAGCCCCACTCAGAAATCAATGAGCAGTAAACCCAAGGCCTGACCCTGTGAACTGAACTAAATCACTGCTCCAGTCCAACTGAACTCTGTTATAGGACACACAAAATCATATCTGAGAATGGTTTGGGTTGGAAGGGACCTCAAAGCTCATCCTGTTCCACTCCCTGCCATGGGCAGGGACACCTTCCACTAGCCCAGGCTGCTCCAAGACCCATCCAGCCTGGCCTTGGACACTTCCAGGGATACAGGGGCAGCCACAGCTTCTCTGGACAACCTCTGCCAGGGCCTCCCCACCCTCACAAGCCAGGAATTCCTTCCCAAGATCCCAACCAAATCTCCCGTTTTCCAGTTTAAAGCCATTCCCCCTTGTTCTGTCCCTCCATCCCTTGTCCCAAGTCCCTCTCCAGCTCTCCTGGAGCCCGTTTAGGCACTGGCATGGGCTCTGAGGTCTCTATGGATCCTTCTCTTCCCCAGGCTGAACACCCCCAGCTCTCCCAGCCTGGCTCCATAGAATTGATGTACAAAACCAACTCCAGCCAAACTCATTTATATCATTACAAATCTCCAGACGGTAATTAGTGATGGAGAAAAACGCTCACCACAGGTACCACTCTGCATTATTTTATAGTGTGTGACACATTAATGCCTGAGCTCTCCCTGGGTGAAGGACACAGAAGAACAAAGGGGCTCCTGGGGGCCACAGTCACCCTCGTTAGTGCTGCTCTGCTTTTGGGCATCCTGCACCAGAGCCGATCCCAAAACATTACTGTGGAAAGCTGGGCTAAGATTCCAGCGGGATGAAAACCCTGGAATCTGCTCTATTTCTGCTTAAGCAGCACTTGCTGTGCAGGAATGTGCTCAGGAACTGGGATTTAACAGTCCTGCAAATTAATCACACGGGAAGGTCTCAGTCAAGTGCAGCAGCCACCAAGAAAAGGGGCAACAGAGGAGGAATATTTTGCAAAAGGTCAATATTTGCTGACCAAACTTCAAACTCAAGCAGGAAAACATTAGAAATCACTCCTAGAAACCACAATCATTCATTGTGAGGAAATATGGAAACAATGCCCAGGGATTTTCCATTAGGAGCTCAGTGGTAGCTGCAGTGTCCATATACTGATAATTGAGCTTGACCATTGCTCAAAGTGGATTCATTTCACATTCCCTATAAAACTTCCATTGCTCAAAGAAAATTTTCCTCTTTCAATGTCTCCATCTATTCAATTTTTATAAACTCCACATAACTTTAATTCAGCTTCTTGTCAGGACATATTTTAAGGAAATAAAGGAATGCTTTACCCATATTTAAAATAAAAATCTTTACAAAAATTTAATTTGAGTTCCAGTTGCCCCCCTATTTTAAAGCAGGAATTTGGCTGTAAACCTTGGCTTGCTCAGCATTAAGTCTTCATTTGGATTTCTCAGTCTGGAATTCAAAGCAGAAGCCTCAAAGCTCATTGCTCTCTTCAATCAATCTAAGAGCTGTCAAAACGCTCTGCTCTGGAGACAGGCTGGGAGAGCTGGGGGTGTCCAGCCTGGAGAAGATGCACTGGACTTTGTTATTAATTACCACTGACACACATAATTTGCATTTATTCCCTCACACATGTCAGTATCCCACATTAAATCCCTGAAATTCCCATCTCAGCAACCCGACTTGGAAGATTTAAAACAAATAAAACTTGTAACAGAAAATAAAAAACAAGCTTCAGGTTTAAGCTGATGAAAATTCCTGCCTTAGTAAAGACTATTAATTAAGTACAAACACATATCTTTAGAATTAGGCCATTCTATGATTCCAATTAATTTTATGGTAATAATTTGCTATGACATCACTGGAGTTTCTCTCCATTATTTTTCCAAAGGAAAAGAACGAACAGTAGCACTTCCCAGAGCTTTGGTGAAGGTTGTTGTCTTACGGTTTGTTTCATTTTGGTTTTAATTTGTAAAAAGGTTCAGTTCTTTGTACTCTGTAAATCAAATTAAGGCCTGCCTGGGGACCCATCAGCCCAAGCGTCTAATGAAGAAAATACATCAGGGCTGATGCAAATTTATTGGCTGATTTCTGCACAAAGGAAACAACAAAACAGCAAAGAAGAACCACATATTAATGAGGAAGCAGATGATATTTAATTAAATAAATATCCTCGGCACTGCTCCAAGGAATGGCATCGTAGGGGTGTTGGACAGGCAAATTTTGAAGCAGGCTACTGAGATTTCAACTACATTGGTTTCCTTTCTACTTATAGAGCAAATAAACAGTTCCTAGAAATCAGACAAATAAAAGCACAATAATGGCACAGGTTCTCTGCTGATGTTTAATTGCTTCCTTGAAAAGAAAAAAATCTATTCTTGTTAATGCCACATTGATACTTATTGCAAATACTTTCATTCCTTCCAGGAAAATAATTCATCAGGTTAATTATTCTACTACTAATGGAATCTCAAATAATACGCAGAGAACAGGTTAGAGAATTTTAAGAACTCCTTGTTTGTATGGAAAATGACGGGGGAGTTTGAGGAATAGGTGTCCTTTGAAGTGTTTTAGGAATAGCACAGCACTTTAACCCTGACAAAGAACCTGGGCTGGGATGGAGATGAGAGAGATGATTAATTTAGCTCACCTGAGTGTGGCTGAGGGGTGACAGACACAGAACCAGCAAAGGCTCCTTGAACTGAACCTGTGCAATAGAAGGGGTTGGAACTGGACGAGCTTTTAAGGTCTCTTCCAACCCAAACCATTCCAGGATTTTATGGAATTGAAATTCTGTTGGTCTCAGTAACTATTTCGGTCTTGGACCCTCAACAGGAAAAAGCTGTAACAGAATCAGAGTCTCCATAACAAAACAAAATATTTGGTATCATTAGTTCATATGGAGTGTGTTTATATTTACTGGGGGAGGTTTTGCTATAGTTTTATTTCAGTTAATGAGATGGACGGGCAATGAAGCTTTAGTGCATGACTAAAATGGTTGATTCTCCTAGAGGAGAGTGGGGTTTAATCATGGACTTTAATTTAATCCTACATTAGTCTAAAAGTAAGAACATGATGCAATTTCTACTGATTTTTGACCTGTCCCATTTGGATTCTCAAATCCCTTCCAGACCCCAAGCACAATCAACCATCAGTAAAGGCTGACCAGTTCTAGAGTCACTTGTGCCCCTTTTGGCAGCCAAACAAGGGACACCTTCAGTGCAATTGCAGGGAATTCTCTAAAATATGTCAGGTTTACTCACACTTTTTAATACCCACATCGTGTGATGTCTCCCAGTTTTTTGTCTCTCCATTTTCTCTCCCCTTTCATCCAATATCCATTTAGCAAAGGAAGAAAATCCACTTTTTATGCAGATGAGCAAACTTTGATTATTACTTTCATCCCTTACATGTTCATTAGCAAACACAAACCCAGACAAATATAAAGGATTCCATAATCTGCAAACAGTCTGTGGTTCAATTCCATACAGGATTTCATTATCCTCAACAAATGCGAGTTGTTAAAAAGTCTGAGCAGAAAAATCATACAGAACTAATATCTGTGTATCTATAACATCTATCAGGGTGTTTCTATCACTTCCATTAAATTATGTAATGGGCTCTTCTTCACCATAATTCCACCAACAGTTTTTTTTCCTGGACTGTTATTGAGCTTTGAAGATTTAGCTGACAGGTTTGTCAGCAAAGCAGCAATAGTTTGAATCTTCCCCAAATCACTCTAATAACCACAGCTGTACTTTGAACTAAAACATCCCATTATCCCTCTTTTTGCAAGATTCATGTTGATTAGTCCTCAACTAAAGGAGAGTGAACGCCTCTTGAACATGTTTCACTGTGAAGAAACAGGCTGTGTGTGCGCATGGGA
Organism: Gymnorhina tibicen; assembly: GCA_013399875.1. NCBI lineage: Eukaryota > Metazoa > Chordata > Aves > Passeriformes > Artamidae > Gymnorhina > Gymnorhina tibicen. The sequence continues at coordinate 68,953 of VXAZ01004021.1, forward strand.
GATAAAAGGAACGTTCATCTCGGAAAAGTTATCAATAAACTATCTAAAAAAATGCAAATTCTCGCTTTCATTATTATTAATCACTGATTTGGGCCCTCTCTCGCTGGGAGCTGAGCAATCTGGCTCCAAGCCAGCAAAGCACTTAAGCATTTTCTTATCTTGCTGCATTGAAGTCGATATCACCATTCACACGCTCGAAGTTAAGCGTGTGTAAAACAGAATGTTCAGCCTCGCTCCAGCCTGAGCGCCCCAGAACAGCGCAGTTAATGGAATATGGAAATGGGAGAATCAAATCCTAGGCCAGGATGTTCTACAGATTGAAATAATGCTCGTTTTTAAATAGCTCTATTTCTCCAAGATCTGCTCCGTTTCCTCGGGTTGACGGTGTCCGACGGAGGAGAACGATCGGAGGATTACAATTCAAATATTATCTTATCCTGTTTATCCCTGTAGCCTATAAAACTGTAATTGCTGGGGACTCGAGCCATGCCTGTTGGAGCTCTGGCTGAAATCAGAGTTGAAACAGGGCTGAAACTCTGTGTGCTTTTTCTGCGGATGTTGGGAGACTTCAGGACGTTCAAGCTTTTGAAAACCTCCATTAAAGAGCTTTTATGAACTCCTGTTGCAGTTTCCATAGAAACAGCTGATCATAATTTCAGGGAGAATATAAAACCTTTTTCAACACATTTGATAGTAATTTTCTCCAAATGACCTCCAGGTAATTAATGTGATGGTTTGACCCCTGCTTTAACATTATTTTCTAAGAAACAAGCTGCAATGCTCCATTAAAAACCTGAATGCATTGTTCATACCAGGCGAAAAAGACCTTGGAAGTTTAGGATCTGCTCAGGCAGGGATTGTGTACGTGGCCAGTTCATGTTTCTGATTCTTTTAAGACGTTTCTCTGACCTTGGGAAAGATCACATTGATGTGATGACCTCTGCGCCTCTGCAGAATTCGCAGTCAGAAACCTTGACTTGAAACCAAATAAAACCGGAGTTGTCCATCTGTCTAAATCCCACTGGGAATCTGTGATGTCCAAACTTCAGGATTTATTGCATGACTTGCACACAATATAAAAGACTTTGTAGTGATCACCCTTTATCAGAGCAGTGCTGCCTTCTGGAAATGCTCCTGCAGCACCAAGAGAACAACTCCTTGTTCAGAATTTTACTTTATTTTCACAAGATGAAAAGCAAATCAAGTCAAAAACACTCTTCTGTAACCCCAGATAATTAAATGAGCTGACTGGTTTATATTTACTTCAAGAATTATTTAGGATTTGATTCTGATGGTGGTATTAGGCATTCACAACTTCGGAAAAGTCATCAAATCACAGAATGGTTTGAGTTGGAAGGGACCTAAAACCTCATCTCATTCCACCCCCTGCCATGGGCAGGAACAGCTTCCACTATCCCAAGCTGCTCCAAACCACATCCAACCTGCCCTTGAACCCTGGAACCTTTTCATTGTTCCAAATATTTTGGTTCCCTTTTCCTTTCCCAGATGAACTCCGTTTATCCAGTGATACTCCCAGGTCTGCCTACAGCCCTACATTTGCAATTTTTTTTTAATTTTGTTTTTAATTCCATAAGAAAATGTCATGGGTCACCTGTCACTTTTCAGAGCTCTCATTCCTAGTTATGCACTCTCATCTTTTTTTATCATTTTACACAGAATGGCACCTTTGCTTGAAAATGAGTAAATACAAAAACCTCAAATGAAAAAGTAAAAGACTCAAATGAAAGCATGCTGCTTCCAATATAAAAAATTCAGCAGTCTTCTCCAAATGGGATTATTTGTATCTAGAATCATAAAATCATAGAACCACTGGAAAAGATGTCTCATACCATGGAATTCAATCAATATGATCATCAATACATGAAAACTACCAGCTGATTAAAAGTATCCTGACAAATAAACCCACCAGAGTGTCCCCTCAAACAATCGGGGCTATTTTGTGCATTTATTTAGAGATCTCTGTTGAGGTACAAAATAGATATCACTGTTTATGGGAGTGTTAAATCGTGCAGAGCAGAAATCTGTGTCTGACTCAGACCCTTAAATTGTTCAGTTCACGTGGACGTTTTATTTTCCATCAGGTTCTGTTACCATTGGAAACGCTGCTGCTCTCATGGACAGAAATTTAAAATACAGTTAGGATTATTTGCCATGGATCTCAGACACCTTCTAGCTAGCACAGAAGGAATTCTGACATTCTTAACATGGATGATTTGAGTTGTTCGCTGCTCTCTCCAAGAAATGGGAATTTTCTGCATAACTTCCCTGGATCATCTCTTTCCACAACCTGAGACAATGTAACTCTATTCATAAGGAATAAAAAGGCATTTGTATAACAAGAGCTACTTCTGTTCACTCTTGGGGGGAAAAGGAAGAACATTTATTTCAATATTTCAGTGGTTTTTGCACAGTTCTCAGGATCTGACCAAAGTTTCCAAGTATTCCAACAGGTTCTTCAGGCTCCAGGGTGGAAACCAAAGGTTTTATCTGACTGTGGCTCTGTGATGCTCACAGGAAACAGAGGTGAATTTCTCCAGAGCTTCTCCCTCTCACAGGAGAGTTTAAAGCTGTTTTTCCATAAACAAGGAAGAATCCCCTGCCTTTTCTTCTTGGATTCTGCATAACCTTGTAAACGTGCATTTAACCTCCTCATTCAGCTGGAAGGGACAACCTAATTTCAGTTTCGCAAAGATACCCTCACTGCTGTCTTCAATCTCTTTTCATGCCGTCTGAATATCCACTGGTTTATTTACTTCTCTTCCCTCACTATAATTTTTTAAGTACTCTTTCCTGGAACTTTACACACCAGAAAAATCACAACCTCAAGTTTCATGCTCCAGTATTTATCGTTACAGGACACTGATTGCTGGGTTGGCAGTCCAAAGCCACCACTGTCCTCTCCTCAGGGCTCAAGAGCTGCCCCTTCTGAAAAACTGCAATGGGGGCAGTAACGTAATCCTACTACAAAAACTGTTCTGATTCAAAATTTTACTTTCCTAATAAACTTTCCCTGTAAATGCCTTGCTCGAAGGGAAGCAAAATCATGGAATAATAGAATGGTTTGGGGGGGAAGGGACCTCAAAGCTCATCCTCTTCCACTCCCTGCCACGGGCAGGGACACCTTCCACTGTCCCAGGTTGCTCCAAGCCACGTCCAGCCCGGCCTTGGACCCTTCCAGGGATCCAGGGGCAGCCACAGCTTCTCTGGCCAACCTCTGCCAGGGCCTCCCCACCCTCACAGGGAACAATTTCTTCCCAATATCCCATCTATCCCTGCCCTCTGCCAGCGGGAAGCCACTCCCTGTGTCCTGTCCCTCCATCCCTTGTCCCAAGTCTCTCTCCAGCTCTCCTGGAGCCCCTTTAGGCTCTGGAAGGTCATTCTTTTTAATCTTGATTTATTATCTTCAGTTCTGTAAAGAACATTTCCTCACCTTGTTAGTCTTTAAAATGCAAGAGGAAAACTGCATTTCCCCTTCACCAGAACTTGTTCCATTTCTGGCGTGCTTTGCTCAGCTCCAGCTTCTTGTGAAAGAAACCTGACATGTAAAATTGAACTTTATATCCCCAAAGGATCCTTAACACTGTTCAGGATTTCCAATAGAAATGCGAAGTGCTGAATCCACTGCTCTGTTGTTAAATGAGTGGAAAAATTCCCTTCTTTGCTGATTGTGCTCCCTCAGCTTCCCTCAGCTTATTTATTGAGGGGAAACACTTTGAATCCTATTGAAATCTCTACTGAAATTTTATTCTGCAAAATTCAGTGTATTGGTTGATTACACACAGAGCCAACCCAGTTTGTTTGTGCTATTTTTAAAGGCATGTCCAAAATAGAACACAGCGCTCAAACCAGGCAAGTAGGGCACAATAATGACCTTATTCAAGGTGTTTGACATTTTTTATAGGATCACACTGCTTACTCTATGAAACTCCTCAGCTCCTGCAACCGTGTATTCCAAACCTGCAAAATCCCAATATAATTTTGTAAGACAATTTCCAGCACTTCATGTGTCTCCTATACACCTCACACAGTTTATTTGCACTCCAGCTGTCATTTCACCTTTCTGTATGGCTTTAACACCTCAATCCCATTTTTTCCTGCTTGCTTCCAGGTTCCTAAAATTTATCTGCAAATTCTCATGAGGGCACCCACTGAAAACTGTATTTTAGATCACCCAGTGATAATCTTTTCTACCATCGAACTCTTGCAGTGGATTAAGAGAAACTCCAAGCCACATCTTGGAGTATCCTTTGGAAATGGGATGCTTGGGTTCACTTCCCTGCTACAGTGAATGCTTATTTATTATTTATTAAGCGAATAAAAGGTCATGGAATAATTTAAATTGGAAAAGACCTCTGAGATCATCGAGTCCAACTACTAAAGGTCAAAGGCATTACATTAAAAAATGTGTTTTCTTCACTGCTTGGTGATCAAGGGAATCCCTCAGAAAGCAGAGGAAGATCATTTAAAATCCTGTTAGGCAGCAGGATTTCTCACATCTGCTGAGAGCATCCTTCTGCTGAGAGCATCCCTGTCCCAGCTGGGGAAAATTCAGCTTCTTTCTGCTTTATGTCCTCCTAGAGGTGCCCAAAATGGATACCCAGATAGCCCCAAGTTGTTTTTAAACCCAAGGACCTGTTTTATCCAGTTTCCTTTGTTTTCAGCAGGAAAAATCTAGATTATGTCAGGGATAAAGTCACATAAAATTTTGGGCTGGAAGGGACCTTGAAGCTCATCTCATTCCACTCCCTGCCATGGGCAGGGACACCTTCCACTATCCCAGCTTGCTCCAAGTCCCATCCACAACTTCTTCAAATTGAATTTGTTAGTGAGCCAGAAGAACTGATTGGTTGCACAGATCCATTTCCACCTTCTTGTTTGTACCCCCAGCAATCCCAGCAGGAGGCAGGGAAAGCATTCCCTGCCCAGGAGCAGGACAGGGACACTCCCCACATGTCACTGCAGGGCCAAGAGCCACCAACAGCGACTGCAATGGGAGCTTGGACAGAACTGCACTTAAACACCCCTAAATTCAGGTGTGTTAACCCCGAGCTGAGTCCAACCCCTACGGTGCACTTTTAGCTCAGCAGCTGTTCAGATTTTTGGCAACTCTTCCCCCACCTACTTCCCACCTATTGCTGTAGGGATCAAGTTGATGTTATGCTGTTACCGTTCATTTTTACACTAATCACTTCAGAAAGAGGTTTGTAAAGTGTCCAATTTCCATTCATTCTTGAGAGCTCCATACTTAACTCCCTTTTGTCTTCTTAAAGACATTCACTGTAGTTCACAGGAAAAAATAAAAGGGATACTGATACAAATTCTTATTATTATCCAATCATTTTCCAAAGCAGAAATTATGATTTGTTGGCACTCCTGAAATAATAATTCAGCACACAAATCTTACTTTGCTCAGAGAACAGGTCCTACACAAACACATTTATCCTGGTGTCAGCTGTTCACCAGTCACCGCCTAAGCCTCTCCAGCACTTCTGTTTTCCTAAAGAATATTAAAATATTCAATCATATCTTAAAAATGAGATGATAGAAACAACATTATTTTAAAAAGACGTAGATTTGGCAGTATCACCTTGAGGCCACCCTAGGATTGGGACACACTAAGCCAGGTATTACATGTATTATATATATATATATATAAAAAAATAAAATTAATCACAGAATGGTTTGGGTTGGAAGGGACCTAAAACAGCATCTAATTCCAACTCCCTGCCAGGGGCAGGGACACGTTCCACTATCCCAGGTTGCTCCGAGCCCTGTCCTGTCCAACCTGGCCTTGGACACTTGCAGGGATGGGACAGTCACAGCTTCTCTGCGCATATATAAATATATATACACACACAGATATATATTCACACACATAAAGAGATAAAGTCCATCTCTCTAACAAGAACATGCGGACAAATGACAGAAAATTACCATTATTTCTTGATAGAATTCCAGAGTTCATTTGGTAAGATCATGAGGAACATGATTACTTCACATTTTTTACATTCCTGGATATGATGTAATGTATCCACACATTAATTGGAAGTTTGGTCACAATTAGCATGTAATAAATTCCTGATTAGTTGTATGTATTTAAAGCACTTTAATTGGTTTGTTTCCATTGATATAATGTAATGTGGTTTAAACTCTGTAATTTAGAGGTTGTAGTTAGTTATCATTGATTGGCTCATCAATAGCATTGTCACAAGTGTGGGAGGGCTGCCTTAATTGTGTCTGAAACTCCCATTTCTCAGGAAACAAGTGATGTAACAATTTTCCCTCTGGCTGTGTTAGCACTTCATTTGCTGCTTTTATTAAGTGCTGTGGATTCTAAGATGAGTTTGCATTCTGTCCCTTTTTTTGTAAAGCACTTGAAATGTCTCACAGCTCAACTCTTGTCATTAATTTCTTGTAAACTTGTAACTCCAGGGCTCTGAGGAAATATTTACCACACTTCACAGCAGTGAAATGAAAAGTTCACTCAGCACAGACTGGAAAACTAGCAGCCCTCTAAACACAAATTTTGTTTTGTTTTGAAAGGTTATGTAGAGTTTTTGGGATTCTTTATTGGATTATGACTCTAAAAACGACACTTAGGCATATTTTAAAAATACATCTCTTTAATACCTATCTCTCTACTTCTACTCTGAGTTCATTTTGCAATTTCCAATTGAAAATTGTTTTCCTCTGTGAATTTACCCTTTTCCATTTGGTAAGTTTGGTTTTTCCCTCTGATTTCAGTGGAACTGAAATCTTGCTTACCATTAACTTCAGTTATTTGAGTTCTATGTCACTTCAAGACTTACAACTATTTCAAAGGAATATTCACCTAATTATGAGAGAGATCATAAAATCATAGAATCACAGAACGGTTTGGGGTGGAAGGGACCTCAAATCTCATAGTGTTCCAACCTGACACCTTCCACTATCCCAGGCTGCTCCAAACCCCATCCAGCCTGGCCTTGGACACTGCCAGGGATCCAGGGGCAGCCACAGCTTCTCGGGCCAACCTCTGCCAGGGCCTCCCCACCCTCATAGGGAACAATTCCTTCCCAATATTCCATCTATCCCTGCCCTCTGGCAGTGGGAAGCCATTCCCTGTGTCCTGTTCCTCCATCCCTTGTCCCAAGTCCCTCTCCAGTTCCCCTGGAGCCCCTTTAGGCACTGGAAGGCCACAATAAGGTCATCCCCGAGGCCTCTCTCCTCACATGTCTTAGTAAACCAATCCAGTGACAATACAACGAGCTTTGGAGGTTGTACCAAAATACCGGCAAGAATTCCCTACAAGGGCTGTAAAATGTCTGATCCAGAACTACCAAATTCACTTTGCAGGCCCGAGGCGTAACACAGACCCAAACCATGCTGGGTTATTTCCATTTTTCCCACAGCTCCCATGTCAGACAGTCCAGAAGTGATCCCCAAGCTCTGACTTACAACCAAAGAACATTTTAAGTGTTCCTTAAACTACCACAGTAAATTTTCAGTCACTGAGTTTAATGCTTTGGCCTCACAGTCATAGCATAGGCCAAGACAGCTTAGAAATTGCAAAATAAATATTCCCCAATGTTGGAAATGTTTCCAGTGGGAGACCATGAGGTTGTATCAATTCTGGCTACTGAGGAGGTAGCAACCAAGGAGGTTTTGGGAGTCACACAGCAAGGCAAGGGCTGAAGTGGGCTTGATTCATTCCAGGTCATGACGAGACTCCCAGGAAGGTTCCCATCTCAGTGTTCCATATAAGTCTGGATTTGTTCCATATGCTGGATTTGGCCAAAACCACATCTGGGTTCCTTTCTTTGATGGTGCTTTACAGGTTTCTCAGTGCAACTGCACAAGGACACTGTGGAAATGCCTCACAGATCTCTCACTCACAGTTACCTGCACTAGAGGCATCTCCTGGAAGTTGGAGTTACTGTTTAACAGCTTTTCATGGATTTTTCTTCTCTGAATTTCTCTAACTCCTGGCATTCCCAGCAGTCTTTGTCAATGAGCTCCACAGGCTGCGTGAGCCACTGAACCAAGAGATTCCCAACCTTCCAACAATGAAAACAGCGTTTTCTTGGCGTAAGAAGAGACCTCCAAAACAGCAGCTGTCCTAACTGCCTTTTAAAGAATAACCAAGGAATTTGGTTTCATTTTACAGGTATTTCAGATGGAATCAGTTGTAATTACCCTGTTCCTGTGCAGCTCATGCAGTTCTATTAAAGTCATGTCCAAGTGCTCAGCCTTTCAAAATTAGCAAGATAAAAACACTCCAGTAAGAACTTTCTGCACAGAATGTGTCACCAGCAAACTCATGATTTGTTGTGGTACAAATCCTTGCTAAATGCTTGATTTGGATGTCTTGTGCTTCTCACCAACTACTTGGCCACTCAGAAAGAACAGGGCCAACTCACACTCCTGTAAATAGAATTTTTATGTCTCACCATTCACAGCTTGTGCTCTCTTCTTGCTGCTCCCAGTTGTCCCAGTGGACCCAAATGAATCTTGACCCTCTGCAAACTCCAGGTCAATTGTTTAAAGAATCAGTGAATAAAATTTTTATTTCTTTCCACCCACAAAACAGAGGCAGTTACAGCAATGTGCCTGTGACTAATAAAACTCCCATCTCAGGAGCCACAGATATTAAAACATTTAAAGGTTAGGACGCTCAGGGAATGCAAAATGAAAGATTTTCAAACTAAGGGAACAATGTGCAAAATTGTAAACAACAAAAACACAACAAGGGTCTTGCCCTACACAGTAGATGATAATACAGATGGATCATTAGAGGAGCCCAAACAGGTACTGTGCTTGGAATTACACAAAGAACTCATAAGAAATTAGTCTATTTTCAACTTAAAAATACAAATGTGTTGAGTGAACTAAAAGCTGTGTGAGGATAGATTAAATAGACACCAATTCGCTTTTGAAATGTCTTTAAAAAGTTCACAAGGAATGACACCTAACCTGAACCAGGTGACACTTTACCTGTGTGCCCAGGTGGGCAAGAGGCCAATGGCACCTGGGCTGTCCCAGCTCTGGGGTGGCAGCAGGGCCAGGGCAGTGCCCATCCCCTGTGCTGGCTCTGCTGGGGCACCTCCAGTGCTGGGGGCAGCTCTGGGCCCCTCCTGACAAGAGAGACCCTGAGGGGCTGGAGCGTGTCCAGGGAAGGGAACGGAGCTGGGGAAGGGGCTGGAGCAGCAGGAGCAGCTGAGGGAGCTGGGAAAGGGGCTCAGCCTGGAGAAAAGGAGGCTCAGGGGGGACCTTGTGGCTCTGCACAACTCCCTGACAGGAGGGGGCAGCCGGGGGAAATCGGGCTCTGCTCCCAGGGAACAGGGACAGGATGAGAGGAAACGGCCTCAAGCTGTGCCAGGGGAGGTTTAATTTGGACACCAGGAGGAATTTCTTCATGGAATGGGTTGTTAAGCATTGCAAGAGGCTGCCCAGGGAGGTTTGGAGTGCCCATCCCTGGAGATGTCCAGGGAAGGCCTGGACGTGGCACTCAGAGCTCTGGGCTGGTGACAAGGTGGGCATCGGGCACAGGCTGCACTCGATGGTCTCAGAGCTCTTTTCCAACCTCAGTAATTCTGTGAACAGTTTGCTCAGCAACACCAGCTCTGCCTTAGCTCCCAACTCAGCAAACATTTCAGCAGAATATAATTATTTATTTATTTCCACGTTTCTCGTAACTGAAATGATGGCACTCCAGAACTGAACAGAATTACATCACTCAGTTCCCGTGGGTGACAGCCCTTCCCCCTCCTGTGCCACTTGATTCTTGACTGAGCTAAAGCACTGAAAAATTAGACTTCATTTCAGTATGCTAATAGCAATCTATCCAAAACAATGTAATCAAGGCCTCATGTGCTCCTATAATTTCATTCTTGACATAAGTCTGACAGCTATTTATTGTTGGAGTGAACTGTGGGGAGGGGAAGAGAAAAATTCCTGTAATTTCCCCTCCCCCCAACCAACACAACAGCTTTGCAGTTTGAAGCAGGATCTTTGTGAACCACACAAAATGGGAATAATCAGGGGGTTTACATATGTCTTGTCTTAAGCAATCAAGGCCCAGAGTTAACGGAGAGGCACATTCAGATGTGCCAATTCCCAAACTGGCCACCTCTGATGAGCCAGCTGTGAGCTTCAATTGTCACATTATAATTTAGGCAAGGAGGAGGAGGAGGGGGGAAGAGAGAGGCATCCAGCTCCACACTGGATGAACATAATTATTCACAGCAGGATGCTGCAGAATTAATTTAGCCAATCAGAATTATAGTGGGGGCTGGGCATTGGCAGCAGAGAACGGGAAAAAGGAGAAGGAAAGGAGAAAGAAAATCAGGAGAGGGATCAAAACAATGTGACTAACACCTTGCTAATGTTTTGATTGTGCATCCCTCAGTGTACTTGGGATACAGTGAAGTGGAAACAAAACTGTTACAGAGATGGGCCTGGCTCTACGGGGCTGGTTGGAAATGAGAGATGCTGAGAATTCGGTTCACTGGGGAAAAAGCGCATCAGTCTGCGGGGGTTTTTGTCAAATATCACATAAAATGCTACCTGGCTGGATCATACTGATAATATATTGTCAGATAAAGGTTAGGCTGGATAGGACTTGGAGCAACTTGGGATAGTGGAAAGTGTCCTTGCCCATGGCAGGAGGTGGAATGAGAGGAACTTTAAGGTCCCTTCCAACTCAAATCACTCTGTGATTCCATGATGAACATAAATCTGGGAACAACGCTGGCAATTCCGCATCCTTCTGGTGCAGAACTTGAGAAACTCTGCCAAAACGCCACTCAAATAACAGAGCAGGCAGGAAAACAACCCCCAGCCCAGGCTGTGCTCAAACAACGTGATCCTCCCAATTTCAGCTCAAAATCCACCACAAATCCGTCACAAAATTTTGTGATGACAATTTGGGGTCGTTTGAGTAAAAGGAGCTGCCCAGGGGAGTGAAGAATGGGAGCTCTTCCATCAGAGGTCAGGAGATTGGGCTCAGAGAGAAGCGTTTTGTTTAATGATTCCATTAAATTCATCTCGGACCAGCGCTGAGCAATATTGGTCATCACTTCAACATTAAACCCCTGCTGAGAGGAACAGGGACTTTAACTCTTCTCATATGTTTTTCTGTGAGTTTTGAGGGCAGTGTTTCATCAATTTACAATTTACCAACATCTTACGTTTTTCCTTTTTTCTGAAGTTAAGTTATATTTTTGGTAGTGAAGGAAATAGTAGGATATATTAAAGGAATCAAGCAGAAATGTGTATCTTGGTTGCTTTAAGCTCTCAGAGTGCAGAGAAATATTTCAACCCAGGTCACTAAGTGAGTAAATTTAGATGGAAGGAATTCTTCTCATTTCTATTCTCCCTACAGAGAACAGACCGGGAGCAGAGAAGTCATACCCTGACCCTTTGATCCTCCTTTACCTGAGGAAGGATCATAAAACCTACACCTGTTTGTCCCTATTGCTGCCAACATCTCTTTGCAGCTGTCAAACCAGAGAGAAGATTGAAAGGATACAGAATATTTTAGATACCTGAACATCGCATGTTGAATCCTCCATAAACACAAATCTCTCTGTTTTCCAAATTCTTATGCTTAGATGACCTTAAGCTTTAATTCTACCTTAAGAGATGCTCACAGAAGGGATATGTAGACAGTGGATCTTCAGAGTACTCAGTTTATTTCCACTTAAATGAAAAATAAAATTATTATCCTGCTAGGCAGACTGCAAGTCTTGGTTTGGGTTTTTTTTCCTTTCTTTTCCTGGAATTGTACAAGCATGACAGATGGAACGGAAGCAGAACCCTGGAGTTCCTGTAAAAGTTAACTCAAGCTTCTGCTCCTGATTCTGGTAATGGAGAGGAAAATGCCAGGAAGGTTGGTCAGGTTTTATTTCTGGAGATAATGTTTGATGAACACCACTGTCAACAAGAGCTGTGATTTAATCTGGAAGGATATAAGGCCTTGTGGTAAAAATGGTATAACTACAAATCCTGATTAACAATCACTGCAACAGTAAAATTGGTTCCCATAGCAACAAGACTGGAATGATACAACAAATGGCAAAGCCACGTTGGATAAATTACCCCACGAAATGGCCCTTTTTGGAAGTCATTTGCCTTTCTGCTGCCTTCATCTTTAAGGACTTGCAAATATTACTTTCAATCTCCTGATCCTTGCTGCTCATCCTCTAAATTCCATCATCATTTGTTCTTCTAATAGCCAAGGTAAAAGAATAAAATAAAAGTAATAAGAAGACAATATGGTATTTAACGTCTGAAAGCTCATGGCAGATCCTGACAGTTTCGAAAAAATACACATTCCCATATATCTTATAAATTTTCCTCTTTTCATCCGCTCTATGTTTATTTTAAGGTATTTCCGTAACTTCAGTTTCCAAAAGCAAATAGCAATTTTAGATATTTTGCATTTGTAAAACAAATGACTGCAGCCACCTGCTTTGCAGGCATTGCTTAGGGAGCAAACATGGAACCGAGGAAGAAAATAGAACTTAGAGATGGAATTAGAGATTAGATGTTGATCACTTAAAACATGTACAAAATATCCTTCAATAAGAATGACCCTTTGAGTTAAAAAATGTGTGGTTCCAGCTGTGTAGCTCTTGTAGCCACATCACACCTGGCCTTGGACACTTCCAGGGATGGGGCAGCCACAGCTTCTCTGGGAATTCCAACCCAGGGCCCCACCACCCTCACATGGAAGAATTCCTTCCCAATATCCCACCTAACCCTGCCCTCTGGCAGTGGGAAGCCGTTCCCCCTTGTCCTGTCCCTCCAGGCCCTCTTCCAAAGTCCCCTGTTGCTCTCTGTCCAACTGGACGGTGTAGGAACATGAAACCAAACTCTTCTTGCAGGTGTAAACTAAATGGACGAGAGGCAACAAAGAGAAGCTGAAACAGGGGAGATTCCAACTCAAAACAAGAAAGAATAATAAACTTATCACAAACCTGGTAAAGGAAGGGTTTGGAAAGACAGAGGGACCCCCCTGGTTCTCTGACAGTCAAAGCCCTCAGTGATCGGCTCTGTGCAGGATGAGGAACTAAAGACCTCGGGAGATCCCTTCCATCCAGTGTGGTCCTAGGATCTGTTTCCCCTGGGCCAGAGACAGCATTCAACTCTCAAATTTTAGGGATCCCTCACTCCCAACAAAAACACACAGAGTAATTCTTTGAAAAGAGCTGGAGAAATTAGTCACCTCATGAAACACTGGAAAGCCTCGTGAGCTTCACGCAGTCAGAAACCAAAACACCGTCAAGAGCTGCTTTACTCTCGTGACCAGGGACAGGACCCAGGGAACAGCTGGAGCTGTGTCAGGGGAGCTTTAGGTTGGATATCAGGAAAAGGTTCTTCCCCCACAGGGTGCTCAGGCACTGAACAGGCTCGCCAGGGAATAGGCACAGCCCCAAGGCTGCCAGAGCTCCAGGAGCGTTTGGACAACGCTCTCAGGGATGCCCAGGGTGGGATTGTTGGGGTGTCTGTGCAGGGCCAGGGGTTGGACTGGATGATCCTGGTGGGTCTCTTCCAACTCAGGATATTCCATGATTCCATGATTCACTTTGTACTTGTTTAAAAGAAAGCTTCTAAATGTCCTTTTATACCAGTGGCTTATAAAATCCTTTTATTCCTGATTTCTGGGAGAGCCCTGGACACCTCATCTACCTTTAGTGACATGAAAGGGTTGAAAAATCTTGTTTCCTTTTGGATTTCTGTACCTTTCAAGCACTGCAAACACTTTCTGTCCCCTCAATCCATCCCAAGTCCCTGAAGCACCACCCTCCAGTCCTGGCCTGACAGGAGCTCTCCACGATGGAGAGTTACACCAGGGCATTCAAATAACAGAGAAGTGAAATCATCACGTCCCAGCTCTTCAAGGAGGGAGGTGAAGAGCAGATCTGCTCCCCTAGACTGGGCAGCGCCCTCCAGAAGGGATTCCTGGCTTAGTTTTAATCACAGAATCACAAATGGTTTGGGCTGGAAAGGACCTTAAAGGCCATCTAGGTCCAATCCCCCCACCATGGACAGGGGCACATGACACACATTATTTCCCTGAAAATGAGGAGAGAAAATAGAGAAAATTTCCTGTAACACACTAAAATATAATGTTTTAATATTTACAAACTAATTAAAAATACAGGTGATAAATTTGTAGTTCTGAAGTTATCCAACCCTGTATAACTCTATATTCCTCCCTTCAAAGCAGCAGCTACTTGGAGGCAGAATGGAAATAGAAAATCAGTCTATTATCAACTTCCTAAATACCCTAAACGCTCAAAATCCAAGAAGCTTTAGGACCTATAAAAGGATCTCACGCAGAACCATGCAGGTATGACAAGAATCAAAGAATTCAGCAGAAAAGAATGCCAGGAAGGAGCAAAAATAGCAGTTTTAAAGAACTTTAACGATGAGCTGGCACCAAATAAATAACCCTGAATGGCAATCAAACAATTTTCAGCTTCTTAAGATGGGAAGACTTCAAAATTTACTTTGTCCAGCTATTATTAGAGCTGAATAGGTATGAAGAAAAGAAAGACAAAAGCTCGGGAAGGAGATGTTTGTTGCATCCTGCTCTGAAAAGCAGCATCACGAGCTGAGCTGCAAATGCTCTTTATGTCTCTGGGCAGGAGAACTATTAATAAAGAACAAGTAATATATATATATATATATATATATATATATGTGTGTGTGTGTGTGTATGTATGTATGTATGTATGTATGTATGTATGTACACATTCAGGTCATTTTATTCAGTGGGGCTATTTTAAGATGTAGAATATTTTACCAAGAATTTGATCAGCAGAGTTTATATAGACTGAATAGCAGAAAAATATCTTCTATTCATTCCTCCCAGTGCCATAACTGGAGTGAGCAGTGTGAACTTGGGAAGTAATTCAGATAAATACGAGCATGGAAGTGACCAAAATAATTCCACCGTCATTACCTTGAATCAGTTTCCGAGTTGTTGATTCAGTTTTACAAGAATAACATCAGCACATTTTCATCTGCTCTTCTTGCCTGGGAGAGAACTTCAAGTCTGTTTGCTGAAAGATCCCCTCAGCGTGACTTTACAGGTGCTCGTTGTGCAAAATTAATAAAATTAATAAATCATGCATTCAGCTACTTATCTATTGCAATTAACTCAATTTCAGTCCTCGAAATTGTATATTTTTAAGCCCCCAACCGGTTTAAAATGTCAATCACCGTGTTAAAAGGTCTCCAAGATATACTGGACCAATCCTAATTAGAATTAAGATGAAATTTGTGGAATGACTTTGTTGAAGTGAGATTCAATGTTAAAACATTTTTCCAGAAAAATAAACATTTATATGCACAAGGCAGCACTTTGGAAAAAACTTTAAATACTATGAAAGGAGACGACCCCTTTTTCTAAAAGGAAGTTTTATATAAATAACATAAAAATAATTTTGTAAATGGAGCAGAGTGAATATTTACCACCCATATGGAACAACAAGGTTTTTCACATGTTTAAAATGTAATCATTTTGCTCTCAGTAGTTACTTAGGCAGAATAAACAGAATATGCCAGTGAAACAGAAAATTAATATACATCATATTTCTCCATGAAATACAGCATTTCTCCGTAATTCCACTGGCTCAAATTTAGAGGCTGATGTGCTCAGTAACCCAGAGATTTACCATAAACATTCCCTCCACAGAAATATGTATTTTTAAGAAGCTGAACTGCAAATATCAGGGTTTTTTTAGCAGAAGGGACGAGTTAATCTTCATTCTATTAACATCAACTCTTGGAATCTGACACTGCATCTTGCTGGGACATTTAACCTCAGCGCTGAGGCTGTCAGAAATTCAGAACTGATAAAACCAAGAGTCAAATCAGATCCTTGGTCCTGGCATTTACACTCAGATTTGTTTTTAAGTCATAACTTGCAGACAGGGTTATTTATGATGTCATGTCAAAGAGACACAGACCTTTTCATGAGCTAAAGCTGTATTATTTGATGTCACACTGGGCTTTGCACCTTCTAAACATTCCCATTATCTGGAAATTCCCTTTTTATGGCAGCAGTTACTGAAGTTCAGATGCTTCACCCCTCAGTATCTCAATGTCACTCCTGATGGGGCACATTTACAGTTTCATCACAGGAGAAAAGGAGTACTTTGTTATTTCAAAATATTGTGGCTTCTCCCTCTTCCCCTCTAATTAGGGGGGAAGGATTTCATTTTTATTGATTCTTTTTAACTGCGTTGCAAACCCTTTATTCCTTTGCTCTTTTTGATATTAACTCCTTACTGATCCAATGCTTCCCTTCTCCCTCCCAGGGACTCTAACTACAGGAATTCTAACTACAATACTGCAGGAATTCTAACTACAGAGGAGCCTCTCACTCCAAAAGAGACCTGGAGGGGCTGGAGCGTGTCCAGGGAAGGGAACGGAGCTGGGGAAGGGGCTGGAGCAGCAGGAGCAGCTGAGGGAGCTGGGAAAGGGGCTCAGCCTGGAGAAAAAGAGGCTCAGGGGGACCTTCTGGCTCTGCACAACTCCCTGACAGGAAAAGTGGCAGGACAAGAGGAAATTACCTCAAGGGAGGTTTAGGTTGGATATTAGGAAAAACTTCACTGAAAATGTGGTCAGGCACTGGCACAGCTGCCCAGGGCAGTGCTGGAGTCCCCATCCCTGGAAGGATTTAAAAGACATGTGGATGTGGCACTTGGGGACATGGGGCAGTGGTGGGTTAACAGTTGGACTTGGTGATCTTAGAGATCTTTTCCAACCTAAATGATCCTGTGATCCTGCCTTAAATCATCCCGTACTGCCACACGCCTCCAGCTTTAGGGAACACACCATCCATGGAAACACCAACATCAGAAAAGGTTCAGGGGACGCCTGATCAAGCCTCTACCACCATGTGGCAGAAATTATATCTACAAAAAATGAAAATATTTTTTCACCACTCTGTCATTCCCTGGGCCAGCACAGCCACACCAGGACACAGCAGTTTGCTCTGCACAGACAACATGACTTTTATATTCTATTTATAACAATGATATTGTCGTGAAGCGACTCGGGACTCCAGGAGCTGGGAGAAGAAACCTCAGGCAGGGCTTCTGCTTATCCAGAATAAATTCTCATCTTGTTATAGAGCATCTTTGGATGGCTCTTTTGTTATTGCAGAAAGAATCTGACAGTGTTGATAATGACACAACCCTGGATCTTGCAGTGCCTTTGAAAGCTCAGACAGAACCTGTCGGTTCAAAAAGTAACAGAGAAAATCTTCTCCTGACTTTAAATCCCGGAAAGAAATCAACGCCTCCACAAAAATAGAGGAAAATGCCTTGAAAAGCCTTTGAAGGAACAAAGAACCAGCAATAACAACAATAAAAAAAAAAAAGAAATAATATCCTAGCTGCTTTTTAGGTGACATACACAAAATCCAGCAGTGCAGAAGCCAAAATGTTAAAATTTGTGCTGGTGCCTGAGAGAACCCTGAGGGAGTTTGCATTAGCACAACAAAAGTTTGCATAGAGCAGCTTTGATGAAGTGAGCAGGCCCTGCTCCGAGCAGGAGAATGAGTTACAAAGGGTGTCAAACCCGCTGTGCAGACTCTTCTGATGGTGCCTTTCATGGAACCGAGAAAAAAATTATTTGCTAACATTTTATAGCTTCCTCGTGGTGGAGGAAATACCACAGTACAAAGAACAAGAGTGGGTCTTCCTAGGTGACACAACAAAATATTTCCAGGTGTTTAAGCCAGGTAACAGTCACTGATGAATGGTCCTAAATTCATCATAGAAATTAAAAAAGCAAACAAAAATCCTAAGGAATAACTGAGATACCCCAGCGCCATTTGCAGCACTCCCACAGCAATAACCTACAACACCTCTGCCTTACTTCCCAAGCCAAACGCCCAGGCAGTGCCCAAGATATTAACAGAGTAATTAAGACCTAGCTAAATAATTTCAATCACTACCAGTAGAAAAGGACCTTAAATTCAAGGAAAGAATTCTAAGGGTGCGGAGCCGTGCTGAACTCCTCACTTAATTGAAAACTTCTAAAAAGTTTTGAGGTAAATTACAGCCATACAGTTGTATTTTAACACAGAAGCACAAGAATTAAGGTCTCACCACTGCTCATATTAAAAACACCAAGTGCAACGTTCACCACTTCCCCTGGGAGTCAGACACCCCTGATATTCAAATTATTCAAATCATAGAATCCCAGAATGGTTTGGGGTGGTAGGGACCTCAAAGCTCATCCCATTCCACCCCCTGCCATGGGAAGGGACACCTTCCACTAGCCCAGGGTGTTCCAAGCTCCATCCAGCCTGGCCTTGGACACTCCCAGGGATCCAGAGGCAGCCACAGCTTCTCTGGCCAACCTCTGCCAGGGCCTCCCCACCCTCACAGGGAACAATTCCTTCCCAATATCCCATCTATCCCTGCCCTCTGGAACTGGGAAGCCATTCCCTGTGTCCTGTCCCTCCATCCCTTGTCCCCAGTCCCTCTCCAGCTCTCCTGGAGCCCCTTTAGGCACTGGAAGGGGCTCTGAGGTCTTCCTGTAGTCTTCTCTTCTCCAGGTGAACACCCTCAGCTGTCCCAGAGCAGAGGTCAGAATACACAAAGGAGTTGTCCAGCCCTGGCAGTGGCAGATTCCACATCCCTGGAGGGATTTAAGAGCCGTGTGGATGTGGTACTTGGGGACATGGGGCAGTGCTGGCCTTGGCAGCACCAGGAGAACAGTTGGACTCAATGGTCTGAAAGGGCTTTTCCAAACTAAATGATTCCGTGATTTTCGGATATGAATAAAAATTCTATTGGCTGCTCTGAGTCACCGACAGCATTTCAAGAAGCCCTTTATTCACAGCATTGCTCTATGAAAATAATTAATTCAAGTCACGCTAAAATCACAAGATCGGGTGCTCAGAAGTGTGGAAATGCCAGAATTATTCCTGCCCACATCCATCCCTGCAATCCCGCTGGGTGTCCCCATCCTGACAGTGACTCAATTACGGCATTAGATTTTTTTCTGGCAGGATCTCAGCCCTGTTTTGTGACCAGGAATTTATTCTGTGCTTCATTTTAACCCAGCACCTGCCTGCATCTAATACCGTGTAAACTCTTTGCAGCTACAACTGATGGCACCCAAGGAATTGCTCAGCCAGTGCTGCAGGTCCCAGTTCACCTCCCAACCCTTCAGGTTTTACAGCTCACGAGAACCACCTTTATCCACCCAGCACAATTAAACTTCCATAATTTAATGGACAAAAGCAGAAAGGTCTTCCAGCTGCTTCATTAAAACCACTGTATTTGTGATAAATCAATAAATAACTGCATTCTATTTATTATTCAAGCTGTTTCATGAAAAGATTCCCACGGACTGCCAAGGCCAAAGGAAGTTGCCAAAATTTTTCAGAGCACAGGATGCAAAGCCGGGCTCCACGGTCTAATTGGATCATGTGGAAAATGCTCAATAGCTGAAATTCAAGTGATATCACATTTTATCTTACTAGGACCTGGAAAAACACCCAGCAGCACAAGGACTGAGGACAACAGAGAATGGGAAAATATCCATGCCCTTCTTCCTGCACAAACCTGGAAGCCTTGCCAGTCACAACTTCAAGAAAACAAATTGCTTTTTTGTTATTTGCTTTCTTTGTGGTGATCAATTAAATTGAAAAAAAAAAATGCCACTCGTTTTGATTTGATAGAAATCCAAGATTCTGTGAAAGGTGGGGTCAGGGTACTCACTCAGCACACAGAGACTTACTCTGAGAAAGGGAGAAGGTTTTTTAAATGTTAATAAGAGAAATAAAGAGGTTTTTACTCAAAGCTGCCAGACTGACTTCTTAGGGAAGACCTAGGACAGTACTGAACTACAGGAATTAGGCAGCTTCCAATCCCAGATCCAGGAAATTCGTGTATCGAAAGGTGTCCATGACTCCAGCCAACCATCCCACAACTTCCTTAACGTTGTCTCCACGGCTGGAGGGAATTAATGACAACTGTCATTGCGTCCTCAGAAAACTGCAGATATCACTACTGCAAATCCCACAAATAAATGCAAAAAAAATAAATCATAAATGCAACACCATGGGCTCAAGTCTAATTTTCAGTGTGCGATCACATTTGAAAACCACCCATTTAACAGCAAATGCACAAATACACAAAGTAATCAATTTTATCAGGTAGCTTGCAAGGTATGAGTCTGCATCTTAGGCCTGGTTTTCAAATTAACTTGTCATTTCTTAAAATTACAAACAGTAGTTTCTGCCATAATTTAGTACACCATGAATGATGTATCTAAATAAATATTCACTTCCTGTCTAAATATGAAAATAATGCTTTTCCTATCACATAAAACTAATTATTGGAGGTTTGCATGACCTTTTTTTTTTTCAAAATTCCATTATGAATTATTCATGATGCTGTTTAACACAGTTATTTTAATGATATCTCATTGACAAAAAAGTTTTTGAAGAAGAATTAAACACATCTTTAAACAAAAGAAATAAAGAGTACCGAGCTGAAATCATTCTTTTGGTACTTCTAGGGAGATTAAAGTCACAAGCAAATAGAA
This sequence comes from Gymnorhina tibicen, assembly GCA_013399875.1. Lineage (NCBI taxonomy): Eukaryota > Metazoa > Chordata > Aves > Passeriformes > Artamidae > Gymnorhina > Gymnorhina tibicen. Next base: position 89,536 of record VXAZ01004021.1, read on the forward strand.
ACTTGGTCTCTTCAAAATCAGATATTCTTTGGCTCCACGGTGACACTTCAAATGAAAATGTAAAAGCTGTGCTAAGAGAGAACAGTATTTCCTTGGAAGTACAATACTGGATTGGTCAGGTGGAGAGGATTTGAACTTCCACCTTCAGATTTTTTGATGATTTTTTTTACAGTGAGAATGAGAGTAAAATGTGAATTCTGGAGATTCATGCTGAAGGAGGGGGCAAAGAAAGGACAATGCCCTGAATGACATTTCATTGTCACTGCTGTGTGTAGGGAAACCTTTACATGGAAAGCCTGGCTTGGCTTCACACCTTAGAGAGTCACAGAATTCCACAATGGTTTGGATTACAAGGAATCTTAAAGATCACCTCGTTCCACCCCCTGCCATGGGCAGGGACACCTTCCACTATCCCACGTTGCTCCAAGCCCCCTCCAACCTGACCTGGAACACTTCCTGCTGCCAGATTCCTCCTTGCAAATGTTATTCCCTCTACTTTCTCAATCATCACACTCCTCTCCAAATGTCATTTGACACCTTTTTTTTTTTGCTGCCAGAGAAGCAAATGGAGTTTGAGACCAAACTCAGACACCACAAGGACACCCTGATCCGTGTGACAAGAGCCCCTGGAGCAGAGGAACTGAACTTCTCTGCCTCTCCATGACCGTGAGCCCTCACTGCTCTATTTCCCTCAGTTTATGCCATCCTTCCTTCAAATCTCCCCAAGGCTGCTCAGCTGGGTCACAAGTTCCTGGGACAGACATGTGGCACAATCACAGATGCTTTGGCGGTTCCTACACAGAGCTACAAGCTGGAAGTTTTTTTTCCTCCCTTGGGCAGAGGGAGATGAAGAAGAAATACGAGAGAAATACGACCAAAACAGCCTGGATATTTAATGCCATAGAATCATGGAATGGTTTGGGTTGGAAGGGACCTTAAACATCACCTCGTTCCCACCCCTTCCCATGGGCAGGGACACCTTCCATAGACCAGGATGCTCCAAGCCCCATCCCAACCTGGCCTTGGACACTTCCAGGGAGAAGTCTTCTCTCCTTTGTCTTCTCCAAAGTCTTCCCAGTTTTCAGCAGGATAAATTAACAGTCTTGAAGACATCTCAGCAAAATGATTCCTCCATTAGGCTCCAGTGGCCAGTGAGAGAAAGTTCCCATTCCCCCACAAAGAGGAAAAGAGGGTCAGGTGGTCACACACATTCTCTCCTCCTCCTCCTCCACAGCAGTAATTCAAGTCAGTTTTCTGCAATCAAACTGTCTTAGTGCTTTTTTCTTTTAATAAAAAGCTTTTTTCTCTCAGTTTTTCCTGCAGCTGAACATATATAAAAGATCAAGATATGAGGACCATGGATTGTGTGTTATCTTCTGTGTCATTATATCAGATCTGTCTATCAAAGCTCTCCTTCACCTCTCCCCTGCCACAGTTCATTACAAGGACCTGTTCTTTTATGACTAAATGATGGAGTAATATTAATCCTTGCCAAATGTAAAAAGGGAGATATGATAGCAGGAATTTAATAAAAATACTTTAATTCACCAAGGTGTTTTTCTGCAACTATCAAATGGAATAATAGCACATCTCAAGACTCCCAAAGAATGGAAGCATATTTTCCTCAATGAGTTAAAATTTTATCTTCAGCCCCCAGTTGTACAATTTATAAAGGCTGAAGAGTCAAATCTTTTTTTTTTAAAAAGTCAGATATTCAGATAAACACAATTCACATTGGAAATTATTTTATATTTTCAGTTACTGTTTAATTGCTGTTCTATTAGGAAGGGACCAGCTGGGTCACTGAGTCAATCCCACACTCCCAGCAATACCCTGGTCCTCTAATTTGTACAACATTTACATGTTACATGTACAACATTACTGCCTTGGGAAAGCCAGTCCAGAAATTGATGTTTCCAATTTTTGAAAATGCTCTTCGAATTTGCAGGTAATCTTATTTTTGGCTGGTATTTATTTACTGCTTTAAACTGAAAGAGGAGAGATTGAAATGAGATGTGAGGAGGAAATCCTTCCCTCTGAGGGTGGGGAGGCCCTGGCACAGGGTGCCCAGAGAAGCTGTGGCTGCTCCATCCCTGGAAGTGTCCAAGGCCAGATTGGACAGGGCTTGGAGCAACCTGGGATAGCAGAAGGAGTCCCTGCCCATGGCAGGGATGGAATGGGATGAGCTTTGAGGTCCTTTCCAAGCCAAACCATTCCACGATTCTCAGACAGCCCAAGCTGACACATTAAAAAGGAGAATTCCTAAAAGTCATGAAAGTTGGCAAAAGAGGAGAGCTTACAGCAAAGCCTGTTTTTTTCAGTGCAAACCACAGCTATATAACATCCCTTCTAATATCTTCTCTCAAAAATTATTTATTTCTCTCCTTGGATAATTACTGAGTAATTAATGTGGACCTACAAGGGCATCATCCCAGGGCTTTGCCTACACCCAGCAGAGCAAGGTTGCAACTGAGCCTGTCCCTCTTCACCCCCGCAACATTTATTTCAGTCAATCACCTCTTCGTGTCCTGCGTGTCAGGGAGCAGCAAGAACGGGGCTGGCCCCTGTTTTCGGGGTTAAATTTCCTTGTGTGTGCTTTTCACAGCGTTAAATCTCATGTAGAGCAACTTTGTACAAAGAACCTCCCGGAGTTGAGGATTCATTAGCATTCCAAAGGAAGTTGTTCCTGCAAAGATGATTAAGCAAATACCCCTGTGAGAAGGGGAGAGCTCTTTGAAATGTCTCTCGTGGTTCAAGACGGCGTCTTGCAAAGTGCAGAACGATTTCTGAACTGCCCAGATCTGCAGCGGGAACAGATTCTCGGAGAGCTCGGCCCCATTCTGACAGTGCTATTGGTCCCCTCATCTAAACCATCATTAGAAACTGGCAGCTTTACTGGGACAGAGAAAATCAGTGTGTAACACGTAAATAAGAGCAAAATGCTTTCCATGAATTTCTCCTGTGGATCAACAAGCAGGTTTAGGTGACTTTGTTTTTTTAAAAATATGCAAGATGAGCAAAAAATGTCCCTTAAGCCAAGCATGGCATGAAATGGTACAAAGCTGAGAGATCAAGAAGATGTTTCCAGCATTCGAGTTTATCAACAATAACTTTTTAATATCCCCAAAAGCTTGCAGTAACGACAGGTATCAAATGCAAAGGTTATGTCCTCATATGTGCTGCTTCTGTTTGTTTAAAATACGGTTTGCTTACAAATGCAGGTTTAACTTAGATTTAATATTAATGCTTACAAGCAGCCATTATGCAGGGATTGTGCTGTAAGACAGAGTGAAAACATGAGGTAGATTAAGCCAAACTTAAAATCCTAATAAAGTCATGAAATTAACCAAATGAATCTCAAGACCCATTTGCAGAAATCAGGAATTCGGGGACTTAGTAACACACTGGTATAAAAGGACATTTAGAAGCTTTCTTTTAATCTGGTACAAAGTGAATCACTGAATCTCCCGAGTTGGAAGGGACCCGCCAGGATCATTGAGTCCAACCCCCAGCCTTGCACAGGACATCCCAACAATCCGACTGAAAAAGTATTAAAAGACTTAAAAGTACTGAGCAAATAAAGAGGAGTGAAGACCTTTTTTAAAAAAAATATGGCTGCAGCTTTCCCAATTAGTAAGAGCATGAAATGAATACCTAAGAAGGCAGAGGTAGATTTTTCCATATACAACCTTTTCTTTAAATTGATTTCATTTTCTAGGACACTACAATTCCAAATTATCAATAATTGTGGACATTATATTAAATTTATCTTTATTAAAGAATGATCAAAACAACCTGTACCTTTAAAATGATGAGAAATAAAATCTCTTAACTCAGAAAAATTCTAACACAGTAACTCAATGTCTTAAAGGCTTGGTTAACTACTAAAGATGTGTGATACAGAATCATAGAAAGATTCAGGTGGAAGGGACATTAAAGCTCATCCCATTCCACCCCCTGCCATGGGCAAGGACACCTTGCACTAGCCCACGTTGCTCCAAGCCCCGTCCATCCTGGCCTTGGACATTTCCAGGGATGAGGCAGCCACAGCTCTCCTGGGCAGCCTGTGCCAAGGCCTCCCCACCCTCACAGCCAGGAATTCCTTCCCAATATCCCATCTAACGCTGCCCTCTGGCAATTTGAAGCCATTCCCCCTTGTTCTGTCCCTCCAGGCCCTTGTCCAAAGTCTCTCTCCACCTTTCCTGCAGGCTGCAGTAACAGAATTATCACTGACAGATACAAACCAGTGAAAATGTTTAGGTACCACATCTCATCCTTTGCTGCCCTGGCAGGTACCCCCTGACATGGACCAAGAGTCATTTCAAACAGAAACTACAGAGAAGGGATGAAAGAACCTTTTGGCACTTGTGGGTAAGGTGCAGCTACTTAAAGACATTTTAACCTGTCACTTCTATATCATAATAATAATCAATATCAAGGTATTGTGTGCCTTTACAATGCAGGGAACAACGTGGGCTGGCTTGGCAACCAGGATAAATCCAGATCTGTATGGAGTTAATAAAGAAATAGATCTGTAGTTAGCAGAGCCTTCACTAAAACAAAAACCAGAGGGATGCCATTTGTGCTTGAATTTGTGAGCATGAGGAGCATGAGTGTTCCTGGGCTGAATAATGAACCTCCTTGGTGCTTTGGAGCTGGTTTATGGTTCCTGGAAGCAGCTGCTTTGTATTCAAATGCAGGATTTTATGCAAGCTTTAAAAAAGATACTTTTCACATTTAGTGAAACCTCTTGATATTAAAAATGTGGGCACATCACATGTCCTAATTTGGGGAAGGTACTCATGAAAGAGATGAACTAAAACTTTGCTGCTCATGCATACACGGATTGTTGGGGGATCTGTTCCCAGCACAGGAGGAATCTGAGGGTCCTGCTGGGGATACTGAGGACACTGAGAACCCCACCAAGGGGAACTGTCTGCTCATGGTGTCAGTGGTGAGGAGGGGACAGTTCAACTTCTTTTGGTGGCTTTCCTCTGTGTCTCATGACCTTAACACGTGTCCCTTTAAAATTCTGTGTCCCCATCCCACTTTTCCCAGTCGTGTCACAGCTCCCCTGAAAGCCCCACGATCTCATTCCTCATCTGAGTTCTGCAAGTCATCCTCCTTCCTTCCCTTCCCTTCCCCAGCTCCTCCATTCAGAGTACCTGGGGAATCATTCTTAGCCCATTTCCAGCTTTCTTACTCCTTTACCACTTCACCTCAGGACATCAGGAGGAATTTCCTCACGGAAAGGGTAGTCAGGCATTGGAAGGGGCTGCCCAGGGAGGTCTGGAGTCCCCATCCTGGAGGTGTCCAAGGAATGACTGGACGTGGCACTCAGTGACAAGGTGGGGATCGACCACAGGTTGGACTCGATGGTCTTGGAGCTCTTTTCCAACCTGAATGATTCTGATTCTGTAATTCTGCCTCCAATTCTTTATTCTGTCACGGTCAAATTGGCCTCCTGACTGTCAGCCAGACCTTTGGTAATATTGTTGTTTCTATTCTTTAAAGAGCAATAATAATTAGCACATCTTTTAAATTAACATTCTTAGCCTTAGGCCATAGAGCCAGGTGAAAGCAGACCCATTTTTTCATCATTTTTTCATTTTGTCATTGAGGTTCCAACCACTAAAAACTCTCTTGATAGAGACATGTCAGAAAAAAAAATAATCTACTTTTACTTTCCACAAATAAAACATTTTTGACAGAGAAATACTAAAACATTTAGTTGTGTATTTTTGAAACAAAAACATCAACAGCAAGAAAAACTCCAGCTCCAGAAAAGGGGAAAATATTCTTCACGATGGAAGTAGTTAAGCACAAGCACAAGGTGCCTAAAAATGGAATTAAAACCGTGGAGATTTTCAGAAGTCAATGAGCAAGGCCCAAGCTTTGAAGGCTGCCTTGCTCAGAGCAAGGAACTGAACCAGAAAACTTCCAGAATCCCACCTAACCTGTCTGTAACAGTAAGAAATAACGATATTTTAGTCCATCAGTGTTTGTTTTCAAATTGAAGCAGTACAATAACAATTTAAATGGATAAAAATATTTCTAGATTTTAAATATCCCAATATTTCTACTTCTTTTACCTTCCTCGTTTGACTGAAGGTATTTCTGGATCCTAAAACACAGAATAGACCAGATTGAACTAAAAGTCAGGTCAGATCCTGGCTCTCCCTCCAAGAGAAGAGCAACTTCCTAGAATATTTTCCCCCTCTATTCCATACCCCCCAGTGGTTCTTCCATGAGTTTGCCCAGTCCCTTTTAGGAATGTGGACACTTACAGCTCGTAACTACAGCTGAGATTTATGTCCTGTTGTCCTTTACAGCTTTAAAGCAATTCTGTACCAGGTTGATTTTTACAAACACTAAGCAATAATTAACTGAAAATAAAAGCTTTTAGAGAGTATTTTTCCTTAGTCCTAATTCAGTGGGTGGTTTAATATAAAGAGGTGCCTGATCACTTCCCCTCCAGCAGCTGTGTCATTTCCACTCTTCAAAACCCATTCTCCAAACCTGCCTCTGGAATTTCTCTCATTAATCGAGCTAAATAAGTCCCCGAAAGCCTTTGGTAAAACAGACACTAGATTACATTAATTAATCATTTAAATTTTCTTCTGATTTTGCCTCGACTGCCACAGGCAGCTCTGCCTCTTCAAAGGTACCTCCAGTGCCAGCACAATAACTACAGTTCAGAAGGGCAGCAGGAGAATTGAAGCCGAGGTACATTAAGGGAGAATTTGAGCCAATTTATTTGCATCATATATCCTACCAATTATTGCTCTAAGTGAAGTTAAAACCCCCTCCTGCTCTGACTTCATTTGCACAAAACAATAAGAAATTAGAGGGTGGGGGTGCAGAAATGTGTTTCATTTTTAAAGATGCCTCTCTTGAGGATATGTAGAGGGAAAGTATTTATTAACCTGCATGTCCCAAACCAGATGATGGCACATGAGGACTCCTCTTTTCTAAATTTAAATTGGCTCTTCATTAGAAACCTTTGCAGAGATTTGCTGTAACCAAAACCAGCAATTCAGCCTTTTAAGTACACAGTAACCTTCTCCTGCTGCTTCCCAAAACTCATCCTCCTACCTGTGCATTTCCTCCTCATTTTACTCCTTAGTAAATAATCTCTTTGAAAGTTAAATGTTTATCCATTCTATCCTGAATTTACACACAGTAAAAATAAAAATGCACAGTACAAATTATTAAATAACTGTAAATAATTGCAAATGATCCAACACTGTTCATCAGTATGCACTGTTCATAAAACCCTTCTGGTATTATTAGTGTTAAACTGTTTCACGTGGGTAAACTGAGAAATATTTTCCTTTACTCTACAGTTCAACACGGTTCAGTGGTGGCTTGGCAGTGCTGAGTTAACAGCTGATGATCTTAAAAGTCTTTTCCAACCTGAACCATTCTGTGATTCTCTAATATTCAAGAATCAAAGAGCTTTGTGAAAATGAGGAGTCATCAGCACCGATCACTTAAACCAAAGAACTGAAAAATTCTCATTTCTTGGGCAATCACACCTGTTACCATTTCCCACGGAGAATGACAGACTCTGCGAAGCATCCAAACGCCAAGAATTTCTAGAAGTATCACGAATTCCCTCAAAAACAACACTGAGCATCAGCCACCCAAAATTCACTGTCACCATCAGGTGGTGAATCATCAATGTGTGGTCTCAAACAAAAATCAATAGCAGGGCACAGTAATCTCTCATTTATGTGTCTGTAACACACATTTGCTACTGCCTGTATTTATAAAAACCACAGAAAGCAGGCCACAGAATGTCACTGTGAAACCTGTGCTCTGCCTTATTGGGTGAGAAAGAGGAGTGACCCCACTAGGAGTTAATAACCTCCTTGTAATTCAGGCAAGCATAAGAGGTTCTTGCATATGGAGTGTCAAAAAAATAGTGTGATCTTAGTGTGTGAGGTCACTGAGCTGTCAGCAACAGAAGCGGAGACAAACCAACAAGAAATCATGAAGCTGAGGAGGAAAGAAAAGGGAGGAAAATTCTAACTTAAGGAAATTTAAACATTAGATCCAAGCTGGTGTAGTGAAAGATGTCCCTGCCCATGGCAGGGGGGTTGGAGCGAGATGAGCTTTAATTAAGTCTCTTCCAGCTCAGGCCATTTCATGATTCTGTGATCCAAGAGAGTCCTGCAGACTGGCTGTGTATTTACCTACCCAGGTAGCATCAGTATGGACCACGAACTTCCCCAAAAGATGTTTTGAGTGATCCCATAGTGTTCTGTCAGCTAAAGGAGTTTAATAGTGGTCAGGCTGAGTCCAGACCAGAAAAGTATTTCATTTACTACAACAATGCAGCCTATTTTAGACAAAGAAATGTATTCCAGGTGTGATCCTGGGATGGGCCAACCAAGCACGGGCTGAGCTCCTTTCTGTCAAGTATTTGAAAAGCTTGTAAATATTCCCCACTCTATTCTCACCTTACTGGTGATGTGTGGATTGAGAGCAGCTGCCTACACAAAGCTACTCCACCAACGTGTGGTGGTGCCCCAAAAACTGGGGGAGCAGAACATTGTGCAGTACCCAGACCCCAAGGATGAATTCTCCAACTTATCCCAAAGTTTCTCTCTCTGGCTGCACAGTTCATGAACTACCAAAGCAGGAGGATGAGAAGAGGGCTCCCACAAGCAGTGAGAACCCAAAAAAGCTGCCTGAAGCACACCGGAATCCACGGCAGCACCTCCTGCTTTCAGTCACTGAAGGATGAAGCGTGGAAGCACCAGTGAGGGGTGTGGAGCCCAAACCCCTGCTCACAGCAGAACAAATCCAATGTTCAATCTGACTGCTCAGGGTCGCCTCCAGTCGAGTTTTCAAATCCTCCAAAGATGGTGATTCACACTCTGACTATGGAGAATCTTTTCCTTAATGCAATCACGCCTTTCCCTGTCATGGTTTTTCTGTTCATCAGGGAAACAATTGATAATCATCGCTGATGTAGAGCTGGAGGTCTGATAAATCCTCTGTATCAAACACGACTCAGGAAGCTGCTGGTCACACACAACAGCTTCAGCTTCCAAATTATTTTCAAGCATAGCGACCATTGTATGCAGGCTGATACATAAATAATCAGGAATGGTGATGGTCACTTCGCCAAGCACAAATCATAAATATGACATCCAAAAATACTCATTCCCTCACTGTACACTGAGCAAACAACCCTTGAAAAAGACATCAGAACATTATTCACACTCCTCTTTAGCACACAAATTACAGGTGATGTTACAAATCCCATAATCTTCCAATTTGGACAGGGTCTATCAGTTTGGAACCCTGTTTGGCAATACTTCCAACCTGACTGCCCTGCCAGATCACCTGGAGTTTGGAAAAGGTCCTGCCAGCAACCACATGAGCATGGCTGTGTCTGCCTTCTTATTATTTCAGGTATTTCTGGACTGCTTCTTCCCATTCCCAGAAAGCCTCAGGAAGTTGAAAATGACTTAAAAATATTATGGAAGAGCCCAAAAAAATCAGTCAACAACATTTAGGGGTTCAATACCCATCCTAGTGCTAACAATGACAGGGTCTTGATGGTGGCACCATGAGGTATCAGCCCACATTCCCAGCTCTAACCTAAGGCGATTCAGGAAATTCCTATGGGTGGTACTACTCGAGTTCCTTGCTAACATTTATTTACTGCAGGTTTGCACATCCCAGTGGCTGCAGAAAAGAAGTGGATATGTGATAGAAAGTTGAGTAAACTGTGCTTCCCCTTTCTCGGGAGAAAATAAACATGTAACGTGCTCATACAGGAACTCCCAGATGGGAGATTAACGTTCGAGTGCCACAAATCGAGAAAAACTCGGCTTTTATTTGTGAATTCTTGGAAAGCAGGACAAAGCCATGAAGGAAAGGAATGGGAATGCTGTAAGACAGAAAGTACTCCACCGGCAGAGATTTATAATTAATCAACAAGAGGGATGCAGCACTGGTTTACAAGGCAATAATCCAGCCCCATTCCCTAAGGAAAAGCCTCGGAGAATGAAGGCCAAGTAGCTTTTTCAAACAAGGCAACTGGATTATTGCCCCATAAAGCAGCACAGCTCTGTGATTATTACCTTGGTGCTACATGCCCTTTTTAAAATGGTTTTCCCCCATAAATGTTTAAAACCTCCCAAGTAAAAAAGATCAGGGGAAGGGAAAGGAGATGTGGGGTAAACGGCAACACATTTAATGTTTTCTTCTAATTTCCTGGGAAATACCAACCACGCAACGTAAAAGAAATGCTTTCAATCAGGGTTATTACAAATAGCAGCAATAAATCCTATTAATAAGAAGCATACTAAGATTTTATGTCTCTCTTATTCTTCACACACGTTGTTCCCCTCTCTGCTTGTTCCCTCCCTTTTCACACTCCCCCAAAAGCAGAAGAATTTTTCTGTATTTACAACTTTTGTAACATTTAAGCTTCACGTTATATTTGATACACCAACCTCAAAACATGGCAGAGATTCAAACATCTCGTGGAATCTTATTAGTGATGGCTGATAAAACTTCAAGCCACAATTCACCTTTGTCCTACATAAAAAATAGGATATATTTGGAAAACACAGGGCCTTGTCCCCTTGGCTGAACCCTGCCTTGACCTGTGTGACAACCACAGGCTGTGCCACGTGTGCTCAGGGTCAAAAATCACTTTTATTTAGAACAGAGATATCCAGAACAGCTTGTGTATGTCCCATCAGACCAGCTAAAAAAAAATATTCCCGGTAAGATGCTCTGAATACTCCAAGGATGGACTAAATTCTTCACATGCGAATTAAAAGCAAAGCCCCAGCTCCATTCACAGCACTAAATATACACAATTCACTGAATGAGAACAGGATCAAATAAGAAAATTCAGCAGACTCCCAAATCCTTTGTTTCTGAGAATATTTAGACATGTCACAGCTGCCTCATGAGTCTGACATCTATTCAAGGTATTGAATTTGAAAGAAAATAACAGGTGGAAGTTTTACAAATATTTCCTCTCTAAAAACTCTTCTTTCTTCCATTTAAAAAACTTTGCAATTCCTCTCATAAAAATTTCTTTGTAAAGGCAAACAACCAAAACAAATATGATTTCAACTGATGTTGTTTTGAAAACATTAAATGGAATCCCACTGGGAAATTAAATGGAAATGTCACCTCTAATAATGGGAGAGAAATGATTCACAGGCAGAATCTAACATTTTAAAATATTTCACCTACGTAATTAGAGGAGCCTGATTTTCCAAAGGAGCAGTCTCACACGCCTTCCAATAAAATCAAAGCCCAAATACAGGCTGTGAAAGCCACTTTCAACATATGTGCTTCAAATATTTTGTCACAGTGCAGAAATTAAATCTGGGAAGCCCTGGAAGCCTGTTCCTGCTACCTAAGGCACGGAACTCACCGGGTTCCAACTGCTTCGGGAACGTCTTTTTGGAATAGCTGCTCTCACCAATGGCAAAATTACAGCTTGGTTTCACAATGTTTGAACTACACAAAATATCTGTAATCATCTTTATGACCACTTAACCTTAAGCTGTCTGGTGAAAGGCACTGGGACTGTGGAATCTGGAACTGCTTAATCAAAAAAATTTTCAGATAAAGGTGACACTTCCCCGGTCGGAAGGGAAGAAGGTTTTAATTCCACTTACTGTCAAACAAAACAAATTTTAAAAAGTGCAAGTTTTGTGTAATTCAGAGAGAAGCTGTGTGGAGATAGCAAAGGTTCACGTCCCACCATTCCAGCCCAATCTCAGTACAACCTCTGAGGTGCAAGTTTCGACTCAGCCAAAACAGAGTTAACAATACAGAAAATTTTCTCCAGGCTCTTCAATTTTATAGAAAGCCAATTTTGTCAGAAACTGCTAAGCAGTATTCATAGGTTATGAATAAAACTATTTAAAGGATAATCTAAGGGAGCCTTTTCATCAATATTAAAGTCCTTGCACATTACACTGAGTTACTGGAAAAGGATATTACTCTAACTGCTCCCAAAACTGTGATTCCCAAACTAGGAATCACAGCCTGGCACATGGAATCTGCAGGTGATCCATACAAAGCATTATTTTCAGGTGGATCTTTAGCTCTGCAACTTTGACAAGAAGTTTGTAGTCCTTTTCTGAGCACCCACAGGAGTGAGGAAAAAACCCTTTTTGTGTCATTTATTTGCTCATTGAGGAGCCAGGACCTGGCATTTTTTTCATACAGCAAGTGGGGTTTATTTGCTGGACCCTGAGCTGCAGGAGGTGGGAACAACTTCATCGCCTGGCTTGAGAATTTCAGTTTCCCCTTCTGTAACTGCAGTATCTGTGGGGGCTCTCTTTGGGGTGGAGCAACATGGAATCATGGAATGGTTTGGGGTGGAAGGGATCTCAGAGCCCGTTCCAACCCCTGCCATGGGCAGGGACACCTTCCACTATCCCATGTTCCTCCAAGCCCCATCCAGCCTGGCCTTGGACACTTCCAGGGATCCAGGGGCAGCCACAGTTTCTCAAAGCAACCTCCCCACCCTCACAAGGAAGAATTTCTCCATAATATCTAAGTTGGCTTCACAGCCAAAGCCTCACAGCTTACCAGCAACAGGAAGGAACTTTCCATGCTGCTGCCATCTCTAGTGGATCCTTAAGGACAAGAACTTTGAGATTTGAATGTCCAGTCCAGGAATACAAAAGACCCCTCTGGACAGAAAGTGGCAGAAGAAAACTCAGGTGCTTCAGCAGAAATCCCAAATGAAGGAAATTGTGCAGGTGCCCTCCAAAGGCAGCAGAAGACCAGTGGAGGCCCTGCCTTTCAGTCCCTCAGTGGTTTTAGGATCACAGGAAGTGCACTCCAAGTTTTCCATTGGGTATTTTGACTTTTGGGCCACCCAAGGCTCCTGGTCTCATCCTGAGACATGAAAATGACAAATTTTCTTTTCACATGTCCCTCAGAAAGGCGAGTGAAGGGTCAGCGTGTCCCTCATTGCAGCATTAAACAAAAGCCAGCCTGAAGCTCAAAGGCACATTTGAAAACCCATAACTGCATTTGCTACCCAAATCTATAAACTTTTTATACATAAAAATGACTTGTAAAGGAAAAACAGTGAATGTGAGGCAACATGAGAAACTCCAACTCCCACCACAGGCTTTTAAGGAAATGCTTCACTACAGGGTGGGCAGACAAGGACTTCACACATTTCTGTGGTTTATTTTTAACTATTACAAATGAAATTAGAATGATTTGCTGGAAAATAATTACAGAATTTTTGGTCTAAATGTCACTCAGAAACTCAAAATGAAGCAGGTGTACAAACTGAGTCGAACACCAGAATGTCTAGAAAATTTACCAGAAAAACAAAATATTCTTTAAACAAACTTTATGATACCTGATTAGAATGAAAAAATGTAAATGCTTTCATTACTTCAGAGAAGCACAGGAGCAAAAGTCTGACTTTCACCACATATACATATACATATACATATACATACACATACACATATACATATACATATACATATACATATACATATACATATACATATACATATACATTTGTATAGATACATACACACCCCTCTCATCTTTAAATAAAACCTTCTATGTGAAAAATTATTAAAACACACCAGTAAGCTAATAATTTTTAAAAATGCATCTAAAGATCTTGCAGTTTTTCCAAAGCAAAGGGAAAAAAATATATTTTCTGGAACATAAAAAAAAATCCAAATATGCTAAAAAAATCCAAGCAAGTAAAGGGTGCAGATAACTTTAACTGACATGCAGCAGTAATACAATAGAATTACTGACTCTTAATATGCTGTCCAAAATTAAATTAATTTCATTGGCTCTATTCCTTCATACCCCAGGAACACGTGACAAAGATAAAACTCTCTTTCCCTACCAGCATAGGAGGTTGATCATTTACTACAAAGCACGGAGGGCAAGGGAAGTCGATGCTGCAGAGTAAAAGAACTTTGTGTAACCAGCAGATTTCTGTTCCTAATAGCAAAAGAAAAGTGACCATGAAAACTTGTCTGGAGTCACTTCTTGGCAAGACTTCACCTAAAAGCATTTTTCTCATCCCCCCTTTCTTTACTTGGTTTCCTTCCTCCTATTTCTGTTATTTTTTGCATTTTCCCACTATCTGATTATGTTAAAATTTTTTTTTTTCATTTTCAAACTACCTTTGGCTGCTGAATACCAAAAAGATTTCTTTCAATGAGCTCCTTATAAAGGAAGCCACAAAGCAAATCCAAGCCTGGCCACTCCGGGGCACAGGGCTGTGCCCTTTCATTACAAGACACAGTCAGGAATGTTTTCCAGTAATATCACGCATAATTCCTGCAAGAGGGATTGTGCCTGATCTCAGAGGATGGAACAGCTGGGAGGAAATACCACAGGCAAAATTCCCCACATCTCACAGACAGCTCAAAGGTGACGTCTGCAGTCAGGAGCACTGAGAGTGTCTGCGATAATGACAATTGTGAGGACATTTGTCATGCAAGGGACACACAAGTTTCATGTAAAAAAAAGGACAACAGAGCACAGGAAACACTTCCCTTTTTTAAAATAAAAATTAGAGTAAGAAAACACCCTGAAAGTTCACAAAGAGTGATCAGAGTATTGTGAACTTCGTGTCACTACAAGGTCATAAAATCCAGAGATGCCGTTGGTTGTCACGAGTGGGTGCAGGGTTTGAAAAAATCCGAGAATGGTTTGGGTCAGGAGAGACCCTAAAGTCCCACCCCCTGCCATGGGCAGGGACCCCTTCCACTAGCCCAGGCTGCTCCAACCCCCATCCAGCCTGGCCTTGGACACTCCCAGGGATCCAGGGGCAGCCACAGCTTCGCTGGTCAACCTGTGCCAGGGCCTCCCCACCCTCACAGGGAACAATTCCTTCCCAATATCCCATCTATCCCTGCCCTCTGCCAGTGGGAAGCCATTCCTTGTGTCCTGTCCCTCCAGCCCTTGTCCCAAGTCCCTCTCCAGCTCTCCTGGAGCCCCTTTAGGCTCTGGAAGGGGCTCTGAGGTCTCCCTGGAGCCTTCTCTTCTCCAGGTGAACACCCCCAGCTCTCCCAGCCTGGCTCCAGAGCAGAGGGGCTCCAGCCCTTGGAGCATCTTTGTCCTCTCATCTCGACCCTTTCAAACATGTCTGTGTCTTTCTTATGCTGCTTTTAGGAGCAAATTATTTGGAAGATACTGTGTCTAACTGGGGACTATTCCACCTGAGGCTCCAATAGCTTGGAATTAGATAATGACCAAATCTGCGTAAAGTGCCCAGCTCTGGCTGCTGACTCTGAGGGAAAACAGGAGTAATGAGTCCCACACACCCACACTGCACATCCTGATCCTGGCCCAGTTCTCTCATGAGAGTCTAAAGAGACCAAGTTAAAATCTTATGGAATAACAGCCAAGACCACAAGAAAATGAATTTTACAAGTTGTTAATTTAGCATCCATAAAAATATTCTCCCTTTTCATCAAGACACATTGGGCAAAGTGAATCACTCTTAAAATTGTTCTCTAAAAAGTTAGAAAGGTTGAAGAGAACTGGCAGCAGTTGGGCCTTTACATTAGCATAAACACATCAAATATTCATTACAGCCGAGCACTCATTATGTCAGCAGCTGAATTAAATAACAAGAATAATGTTTCCCAACTATAATAATAAGTGCCACAACAGTCTCCTGCACCAGAGCAATTTTCAAGAGGAGACAGTGAGGCAGTGTTGCAGGAACCACATTGTTCTCTCTGCTAAAACTGCTTCATTCACTACAAATATATTGGCTTTTAACAGTTCTTTTTCAGATGAATTTCTACCAAAGAGAAGGAATTACGTTCTGCAGCGTGAATCCATATGAAAGGAAAAGCATTATACTGGGACAATGGGGTTTATTGCAACAGCAGAATGTATCTTAAATGCAAAATTACACCAACACTATGAGTTTACCAGTTTAATCATAGCTTTAAAAGAAAATAAATACAGCAGACATTACATAAACTCATTTATATGAAGTTTTTACACTGGGTGCACAAAACCAGAAAAGTAGAGCCAGAAGTGCAATGGCAGCAGAACAAAACACCTCAAGCCCTTGAAATACATCACAACTGTGCACAACTAATGGAAAGACTCATAAAATATAAATAGAAAGCCACAGATATAAACAAAAGCCATGTAAAAGGTAGATAATGAAGCCATTAGGACAAGGAAGAATGGCTTTAAACAAAAAGAGGGTGGATTTAGATTATACAGGGGGAAGGAATTGTTCCCTGTGAGGGTGGGGAGGCCGTGGCAACCAGAGAAGCTGGGGCTGCCCCATCCCTGGCAGTGTCCAAGACCAGGTTGGATGGGGCTTGGAGCACCCTGGGATAGTGGTGTCCCTGGGAAGGTGTCCCTGCCCATGGCAGGGGGTGGAACCAGATGAGCTTTAAGGTCCCTTTTAACCCAAAGCATTCCTTCACTCCATGATTCCATCCTGTCAATGAAACCAATAAGCCTTAACTAGTAAAGAAGAGATCCCCTCTTCCCTTGAAGCCCTTCCTGCCTTCCCACCTACTGAGATTAGAAAGAAGATGGACAATGAACAAACAATTCACAACCAAGGACAGAACAAGGCAACTCTCTCCATCTGGGAACAGATTATAATGGAAACTCACGGGCAAACACCAGGCTGGTCTTAGAAATGGGAAAACTGCCTAAAACAAGAGGAGGATACAAATTTCCTGGAGAAGATTTTATCAGTGGATACCACCTACAATTCAGTGCAAAACTTCCCATCCTACCATGTTCAACTCCAACCATTTCTATCAATGCAGGTCAAAACAAACTGAGAATTTTCTGAGTATGCTCCTCCTGAACCATTTTCTTTCAGTCTGTCCTCTCGACAGTCTCTGCAGGTGCTTTAATCTGGGATGGAATTTTTATTACCAAAATCACTGTCTGTGGAAAGCAAAAATTTGAATCATCGTAACACTGTACTGTCTGTAGAGTTCTTAGTTTTTACTTGCTGTGCATTACATGAAAAAGCAAACTAGACAGGATTCCTATTCCTGTCTGTAGGACTGGAAAAAACACGGCTGTGGGGCTTCTAAAACAAAACCCACACAGAAATCTTTCATGGAGCAAAGTCCTTCTACACTGTATCTGCTCTTACACTGCACGCTTGGTGCTGTGCTGAGGTGTAAAAGGGACGAAGGTTTGCATGGAAAAACCAATACAGTGGAAACCTCTCAGTGATGAAAAGCCAAAGTTTGAAGTTGTAGAAGGACTAAACCCTTGTTACGTGTCAGGAAAAAAGCAGGAACTCTTAAGTGCATAATCCAAGAAGATGGTCAAAGAAATATTCCACTTTGATGTAATTTAGCAGAGAGAAAAAAAATGTGGTTTTTCATGCTTCTTCTCTTATTTTTTAGTATTAATTTATATGGAAGATTTTTTCATTGCAGTTTAGTGAACTCAAACCAAACTTTCCGTCAGACCTTCCTCTGGCATTCAGTAAAAGTGTTGTGTCCGTATGAGGGAGACACTTTTCTTGGGATCTGATTAATTCCTAAGATGTGGATCTGAAACATCAGCCATGGACCAGATGCCCGGGGAGGTGATGGATGTCCCATCCCTGGAAGTGTCCAAGGCCACGCTGGACAGGGCTTGGAGCAACCTGGGATAGTGGAAGGTGTCCCTGCTCAAGCTCAGGGATTGGATATTCCCTGATTTCTCTCCTATTGATCTGCTGACTAACAAGAGCACACAGAGCAAACAGTGCTGCAAACATTGTGTATTTCCTGTTTTAAAACCCCAATATTTCATAGTACAGAGGTTGCGACTTCAGACAAACCAGAATCTGACGCAGGCTGAAGAGGTCAGCAGCAAACAGCAGAAAAGATGACACCAAGACTCTGCTTGATCGTGGCAAACTTACAAAAAATAGGTGATTAAACAAATGTAAAGGAGAGACAATATGGGAATTCTTTGCATGAACTATCATTTATCCCTTAAAACAGTTTCAGTTCCATAGCATCCAATAAATATGGAAAAACTGCTATAGTGACTCAGAGGAACAGATGTACACTGGGCATAACTTAATTATAGAAAAAAAATAGGAAAAACATGGATGTCCATAATTATCAAGAGTACAAGCTTCTATTATTTCTACAACAATTTCTGTAAGAAAATTATCAGAATCAGTCAGATCCTAAACAACTGTGAGCTATTCCTCATCTATAAATAAATGAGAATATAGCAGACAATATAACTTTAAAATACTACAAATTAATATTTTTATATTCTTACCATTTTTTCTTCTATTTTCCATTTTTTTATGGTCAGTAATGAGAGTGACTCACAGGACTGACGGGACAGCCTCCCTGATCACCTCCTGAAGTGTTTATTCCTCCACAATGACTACAAAAGTTACTCAACTCACTTAAATGATATTTTAAGAGTTACAGTGAACAAAATTATATTGATTTTGCTCAAAATTTTTATGGCACAGATAAAGACTGTGGCCTGGACGGAATAAAGGAGTGGAATTCCACCCAAGTCAATCCCACTGTGCCAAGAGAAAACACCTTGGAATGGTGGACTACAAAATAAGCAATTATTCTGAAGTTATGGTAAATAGTAAATGGTAAATGGAAAAGAGCCTTAAAATATATATACAAAATATAACTTTAAAAAAATTTGTTTAAAATATTGTTATAGATGCTGAGGACACCTCAGCAATGGCAGCACATGGAGTTCTACCACATGCAGAATATCAAGATAATCTCCCATGGCTATAGGAATGCAAAATAACACCCAAAACCTCCATAAACTGCATTTTAACATTTCTCTTCTTCTCCTACAGCCATACTTAGAGAGACTCCACAGTCACACTGAGAATTGCTCATCTCTTCCTTGTCCAATAACCACAGGGGTTCAGAGTAAGCGTTCATTTTAAAAATGCTTTAATGTATCAATATAAAAGGCACAAAATAAGCCCATTCCAGGCCCATTTTGATCTCAAACTACTTTGACACTAATTAAAACAGCAGAGTAAGCCCTGGTTTATGTCCTATTAATCACCACAAGTGAAATCAGACGTTGGCCCATCACAGTACCAGACATGATGTTCTAATGTGAAACATTATCTGTGGTTTAGTAAGAAAAATCAACTTAAACCCCAAGCACCAACCCTCACCTCCACAGTGAAATATGCCACGGTAAGGAACTGTACAATCCAATCTAAAATAGGTATTAACGATTCATTAAGAATTAAACACAAGTTGTTCATTTATGACGTTATTAAACCTAACCAATAATTAAGGATCACAGATGAATGGTGGCAATGAATAATCAGATTAAAGTATCCAGAAGACTCCAGCTGGTAAAGAAAATATATAAATACAATAAACAATGTGAAATTACACCACAAATTCCATTTGCATGCAATCCAACCAATGTTCAGGTTCCAACCATTTAAACCTTGCGATTCCAGTTTCATTTTTAACTTGCCAAGTTGGGATATTTTCCAAAAAATCAGCATTTAGATGAACTTTTAAAATCAAAGAGTTTAGCAGAAAGAAAAAATATTTTATTATGTAGGCCAAAAGAAAAGTGCAGTAGTGTGTATCTCATTTAGGAACTCAAAATGTACTGACGAGATATTTCAGAGATAAACAGTGTCTCCCAACATTGTAGGAACTGCTTCAAAATAACTTCAGTGTCCACAGATGTTGAAATATTTGTACAAATATTTCTCTTTATAAATGCACTGCAAGCACCCACATGTTGATCATGCTTAAAACCTGAATTTATGAAATTATGTAGGTACTCAGGAGAGAAATATGGTTATTTTAATGTATCACTTAGAAATGTAATGGTCATTTTAATATTTCCCTTAGAGGCAGCACAATAAATGTTTTCTGTTGTTTTCTGAGTTTCACTGGGGCACCCAGTAAAGATTTGGTTTGGAACGTCGTGATTAAAGAAAACAGCAGATGCTTTGAGACGGCACACGATTTCTGAGAAATAAAGGGAATTGCTTCCAGAATTCCCCACGGACAGACAAACTTAGAGCACTGTTGTGATGCAAACTCAGCCCAGCACATCCCCGTGTCCCCGAGCACATCCCATGGTAATGCCTGCGCAGGAACAACAGACAAGAACCACACAGAGAGCAGAACTCAACTCCTCCAAACACTCCCCTTCCACCCAGGATCCATTTGAAATCCCCCACGGGATACCTTTTCCCAGACACAGGGCTGTTGAGGATATTTTTTAAGGATTTAGAAAGACAGGGTTGCTGTGTGATAATAGAAATTTTTCTTCAAAACTCCCTAAAAAACCCTATTAAAAGGTTTCAGTGCACCAAATATTAATCACAACAGCATCTTACCCACTATTTAACTACAGCACCTTTCAAAAGGCTCACTGATGTAGTAAAAATCAGACAGATCTTGCTAAGAAACCAGTTTAATGTAATATTAAGTAACCCAAGTTTTTGACATCATCAAAAAGACCAGTTAATTTCAGCAGTCTCATAATCCAAATGCCACGATGCACAGTTAAAACACAAACACATTCCTATTAAAAACCCTTCCATTAATGTTGTTTCTTCCCTTCAGCAGGGAAGAATTAGGGAAATGTACTTGTGCAGCATGCCAGGAATTGCACATCTCACAGGCTGAACAATCCAGTTTTTAAGGATAGGGTAATACTTACTCCAAGCGAAGCCGATCCGTAAAAATCTACTGTTTACAGTTACTCCCTGAAATAATAATGCTGATTGTCACAGCAGCAGGAGGATAATCCCAGCACATCCAGGCCTAATAGGCAGTGTGATCATATTTGCTCCCAGGAAATCAGAAAGCAGGTACCTGTCTCCCTGAAAATCCAGGCACCTTTGGAGAAAACAATGGACTTTTAGGTCCCTAATTTTATTGAAATCGTAAGGCGTCCGCGCTTCAGCCGTCAGTGATTGTTTTAATCCATTTTCTTTTAATTCCTGAGGAAAGAGCAGATTTTTTCACTGTTTGCAGCAAACAGGTCCTGTAACTACAAACTGAAGTTTCCGTATCCAGTGCCATCAACTGTGTCATCTTCAAACATCCCTCACTTGGCAGCAGCCGATATTTTTCCATCTCTTGTTGCTTCTAAAAGTAGAAAATTCAGCGATTTCAGATGCTCTGTAGGAAAATGCACTGAAGGGAATGTTTTGAGAGCAGGAGCAGAATAACCACGCTCTGACTTTGCCCTTCAGGCATAGCCTGGGTGTCTTCGGTGTGTCCTGCTGGTCTTCAGGTTTGTCCCTAAAGGCTGGGACGTGGAGCCAGGACAGCACCAAGCAGCAAAAACAAACGATGTGGCTTTAAGAACATACTCACTTTTCTATTGAGGTGTCACAACTTTCTCTCTACTCTTACCTCGCTGCTGGGTCAGATGAAATCTTTAAGGAGGTTCCATTAAAAGTTCGTTTCTGTAGAGAGGAACGCTGGAATTCCCGTTCCGAACGTATTCCGAAGGAGGTCAGGTTTGGTTTTAAAGCATGTTTGTGTCGATGAAAAGTTTTTGTTTTGCTGCAAAAAATGAAAATTCTCCCTTTTATTTACACATTCCCTCTGTAATCTTCCAAGTTACTCAGCTCCCTTACAGTTTAATCAGACATAGGGGAAAAAAAAATCACCAAATATCGTATTTCCCATATGTACAAACTGACATTCTGGAGGCTTCATTAAAGGCTTTTATTTCTCTGCTCACTGCTAACTGGACGTCATTTAATGTCACCACCACTTCCCAAGAGCCCAAGAGACTTAAAAAGCGACGGAAGTTTGAAAACCAAAAAAAAAAGTTGTGAGTTTTTCTGTACCCCAGGACGGTTTTCTTTCGCGAAGCTCAAGCCGAGACAGCAGACAAAAGAAGCTGATTTGACTGAGCCGTGCCAAGTCTTGCCTTTTTTTCTTCCCTCGCCTCGCTCGCTCTCTCGCTCTCTCGCTCGCTCGCTCCCAGCATGGCAACCTTCCCGAGCAGTCTTGGCGGAGCTCCAGCCTGTGCCAGCCTGTCTGAATCCTTGTTTTCCAAAAAGATGCTCTTTGCGAATCAATTAATAGATTTCCAAACAGGAAACTGTGGGTCAGTAACCAAATCTTGGCACCAACAGCCGCTGCTCCTGCCAAATCGGCTTTACAGATTTCATGGTTCCCTACCTTTTACAATGGATGTAACGTTTGTGCTCCCGGAATCGTGGAGCACTGGAAGCCATTCCCTGTTCTCGCAGGGATAAGAAATCTGCTCGCTAAAAATGTCCGCATGCGACACATGAACAACCTGCAGTAAATCAAGACTCTTTGGAAGGCGGGCGTATGTGTAATTTTAATAAGCACCAAATACTCCTTAAAATAATGTGTTTTCATTCTCTCCTCCCCAGAATCATGGGAAGATGCCAGGAGCAGGAGACGTATAGATTTGAATTAAGATCACATTCGGAAGGCACGCACATTTTAACTTTATCTGAACTCCAGCTTGAAAACCACCAGTTCTTCTCAATTCCACCATTATTAAAAATCAGCTGAAAATTAATAAGAAATTGGATCCCAGCTCCTACACAAAAAATCTCCCCACATCCGTAGATCCAATGATGTCATCTGTTAATTCAGCAGCTCAAGTTCTTGTGGCACTCAGAGAGAAATGGCTCAGCATTAACAGTCACCTCTGGTGGGAAATTTTCTGATGTGTTGCAAGACTTTAAGGATGGAAAATTATATTTGGAACTTCATTCAAGATATTCTAAATGACAAGAATTCATGTGAGGAAAATTACAGGAACAAACTTTCTTTTATCTTCAAGCTATTTGCCAAGGCAAAATGCCAACTTTTTAAAATACATGCATTACATTAATGAGCTAAATCGAATATTCCAAGGGAAAAAACCTTCCCGAAGTGTTTAATTTTGTAAGTTTATTCAGTAGAGAGTCTCAGAAGTTCACAGGATCATAGAACGCTTTGGGTTGGAAGGGGCCTTAAAGACCACCCCGTTCCAGCTCCCTGCCACGGGCAGGGACACCTTCCACTAGCCCAGGTTGCTCCAAGCCCCAATGTCCAACCTGGCCTTGGACACTTCCAGGGATCCAGGGGCAGCCACAGCTTCTCTGGGCACCCTGTGCCGGGGCCTCACCACCCTCACAGGGAAGAACTTCTTCCCAGTATCCAAGGAAGTCCCTCTCTGTTTCTAAAGGTTACGTGCTGTCAGAGGTTGGGTGACCTTATCTAAGGATTTTTTTAAAAAAAAGAGGTTATTTCTCTGCCCTTCAGACCTTAGACATCCACCCCAGGTTCCCCTTGTCTTGTTTCCAATGACTGTAACAGACCCATCCACGTTTCTCCCAGTAGCCTCCCAACTCCAGAAGAAGCACCATTAACTTTAAAATCAGATTTTTGCCTCAAAAAATTGCACACTCCCTCATTTCCATTTGCACCTTGCATCCTCATGACAGGCTAACTTGGGAAAAAAATACTCCTATGGATAAAATTTTTCTATTTCTTTTCTTTCTGCACTTGACAACAAACTCTAATGTGTCACTTTGCCTTTACTGAAAGACCTATCAGGCATCAACACGGGAACAAAAAGATCTCATGGAAATTATTGACAGTGGAATTAACTCTGAAAGGCTACACTACTGCAGCAGTCACTATTAAATGCTCAGCTTTTAATTAGTTTTCCTTCAAAACATGTATGTATTGACAACAGGGAAATTCATCTACATTAAAAATGTATCTATAATTCCAATAGAGATGAACTATTTTAACTATTCCTTCATTACTCTTAGCGAAAGTAAGGCAGGAAAACCACATATATTCCTGAGCAGACAAATGTTTTCCTGAAAAGAATTTGCTAACAGAATGAAGAGCCTTATTCCAGCCCTCAAAACACTGTTCCAAAGGCAGGGGATCCAATGAGAGTGGATCTCATGTGCAGGAATGACTCCGCTCTTCCTGCCTTAAAGCCTTTTTTTTTCAAGGTGTAGTTTACTGCATCTCCCCTAATTCCCCCTGTCTCTCCTCTTAAGGATTCCAACTGCAGCAGTCCACTGGAATTGCTCCCACCTCCCTCTGTGACACCTTCCAAGATGCATCATCCTCCAGTCCAAGGTGTTGCTATCTTTCAGTGGAACTCATTTCTCCTCCTTCATTTCTCCTCCTTCACATAAAGAAGTTTCCAGGCCAATCAATCAAGCATTCAGTATCCTCCAGATAGGAAGAAAACACAAAACTTTCTCCACACCTTGTTTTGGGCCTTTTTTCATGTTTTCTGCCTGTTTTTCACCATGCTCCCCCTTCAGCTTCTCCAATTTGCTCTTCTTGTTGTCTCTCACAGTTCTGAAGTCAGCCCTTTCCCTTCCTTCTTGCTCGAAGTCTATGGATTTTTCCTGGAAGGCTGCAGTAATCCAGTACTCGACTCCCAGATAACTTGACCTAACACCAGGTTCTGTATTAGTGACTCCATAAAGTGCTTTTTCACCCTCACATTTTGCTCCTGAACATTCTCTTCTCTCCAGCTGTCCTACTTATGTTTCTTTGATGTTATTCTCTTTCAATGCACAAAATACAGCAAGAGTTTAATTCCTCGTCACACAAAGTATTCTCCTATCCATCTCCAGTGCAAATCTTTGGTTTTTACCATTACAGAACAATGTGGAGCTCTGTACTGCAACACTATCTACAACCCCACGCTTGGAGAAAAATCCCCAAATTTATCCTTTTTGCAGTATCTTACCTATCACTGGTCTTTCTTTGAAGAATTAGGAAAAAATTAATATTGATCTGTGCCTTGGTCAACGCATTTCAAATTCTTTTTTTCATCTTAGACTCGATGATCTTGGAGCCCTTTTCCAACCTTAACGATTCTGTGATCTTTCGTGCATTTCACCATGACGCCCCTAGAATTTGTTCATTTAAAATTCTGCCAGTGAAAGCCTCCTGATGTCATCTTATTCCCTTTTATCCATATACTTTTCCGTCTCTCCCAAATGCCCCTGTATCTCCCCAGTGTGGTACACTTGGATAC
The DNA here is from genome assembly GCA_013399875.1 of Gymnorhina tibicen. Taxonomy (NCBI): domain Eukaryota; kingdom Metazoa; phylum Chordata; class Aves; order Passeriformes; family Artamidae; genus Gymnorhina; species Gymnorhina tibicen. The sequence continues at coordinate 114,562 of VXAZ01004021.1, forward strand.
CTGTCCCAGTGCACCTATGAAGATTTCCCACCTCCCACGTGGAAAACTTTGGAATAGAAGTAACTCGTTCATTTAAGCTGTTCTATTTGGAATACAACCCCAAATAGTCACTTTCAAATGTCAAGTATAGCTTTTATTTCCCTTTTTCTCTTCCTTGATGGAACACCTCAAGTGCCATGGACCAGTGAAAGCTGTGTAACGCTTCATCCTGACCTTCTGATACGAGGTCAGTGTGGGTGTGACAGTCCCCAAAACATTTTATTCTTAAGAATAAACACATTGGCATATTTGGCATATCAGGGCTAATTCTATCAGTCTTTCTGTTATCACACTCCTGTTATCATTTCTGGGCATTTCCATTAGAGGTAAGTGAAGCCAGTTCCTCTGAGGACAAGCCAGAGGTTTTTAGGAGTCTAATTTTGGAGCCAGATACTTCTCTCATTTATAACTGAAGGGTGAAAGTGCATTATGTGACAGGAAAAAGGCTCCTTTTACCTGGGTTGTTCATACAGAGATGATGACAAAGAATTTCCTATGGACTCTCCACTTTCCTGGGTTTTATTATTAAACAGCCAAACACTGGGGAAGCTCTAAGAACACACAAGTGACTACTACACAGAGACCAATAAAAGGAGAAGGAATACTGAAGGAAGAAAACAAAAGTAATAATGCAGCCACCCAGAAGTGGCAAGGGAAGACAGTGAGAGCTGGAGTCAATATTCCAAGAATCAATCAAATAAAATGGAAAAAATATACAAAACCACAAGAATAAAGGCATGAAAAATCAGAATATGAAGGACTAGACCTGCAAGGGCCTCAGGTCCTGCAGATTCCCAAGGTCAGTCAATACAGGGACCACTTTTGGCAGCTTGTTTTGCACAGTTGTGCACGTCCCCAATTAATTCTGGTCCAGGATGGGCTGTCTCCTCCTGGCAGCTCCCCTCCTGCCACCTGCATTTACCATTTATCATTCTGACAACATCATGTATGCCTGACTGTGGTCTTTCCCGTGCCATGGAAAACATTAGCCCCAGGAATGGAGAGTTCCAGCTGAATCCAGGTCAAAATCAAAGCAGTGGATCCGTGAGCCCGGTGGGTTTAGGGCTGGCACTGTCACACTGTAGGGTGGAGTCCTCCAGTTTTGCAAGGCAAATAAATGACAAGACCAAATTCTACGGGAAGCTGTCAACAACTTCCTAAAATCACTGTGGGATTATCCTTCAACTGCACATCATGTGCTGGCATTCTGCCCCAATTTGAAATTCCAGATCCATGGGTCAATCTCCACTAAATGTGTTCTTCTTCAGTTTCTTTAGGACCAGATGGTTTCCAGAGTATATCCAACAGAATTTGCATTCCTAGGTTAAAATATTTTCCCATTCTCTTTATCCAGTACCACCCAGAACACTTCCAGTATAATGTGCTGCACGGATTTTTAAATATCATTGGTACCATTAATTGTTTATAATTTCCTTTTAGCTCTCAGGAAAAAAACAGATACTTAAAAAAAATCCAAATGTTGGGAGCCCAGCTCCACAGGCGGGGGTGACTGACATTTAAAAAGCGATTGCAGTGTGCAACACAAAAAATAAATGTACAGAACTCAAGGTACAAATAGTTACTCATAAGAGAATCCACTTACAGTTAGCTTAGTGAAAATAGACTTGTGGCTACAAATTCTCAAGTATCTTCAATTATTATGAAAATGGAGGCTCTCAAAAAATCAAATAACTAAGAGAATTTATCCACAGTTTGGTTAGCTTAGTCTCTCATAATTCCAGGAGTGAGGAATAAGAACATATTCTTTGTTCTGCACTAAGCAATGGGCTTATTCTAAAATTCAGATACAAAGTGTTTTGTGTTCAATAACTGAATTTCCGCAAATTAAATATTTTAAATGGTTCTACACAGATCAGTATCTCAGAATTCCTCATCTTCATCCAGCCATCATCCCAGAGAGTGCTGGTTTTTCCTCATTTTCCACTTCCATTATACTTAATACTTTCACAACAGGAGTACCCGGGAACATCTGTGCACAGGTATCCACAAGGATAAAATATACATTTGATGATTTTTTTGCCTCTCTCTCAAAAAGTTTGCTTTTAATTGTTGTAAACTAAATCAAACATTGAGTAGGTCTTAATTGGTGTGTGAATGTTTACCACAAAGATGACTCCTTAAACAAGGACTTAAAGAGAAATGAGTCACTTAATGCCAAAGGATGAGTGTGGAAGTCTGCAATTCCACCCCACCAAGGACTGGATGGAGGGACACCCAAATCCTGCTAAAGGTTCCTTCATGTCCCATCTTCTGGACTCGTGTCACCAGCCCAGGCACAGCCAACCACATCCAAAACACAGTGCTGTGTCCAACTGTCAACTGAGAACAGTTCCAAATCTAGGAATTTCAGAGGAACGTACTGGTTGACCAGGGAAAGGACAGACCCAGGATCTTTCTCAGGATCCGAATCATCTCCACGTCCCCAGCCAGGGGCACAATCACAGTCACAGAAACAATCCACAATTCCCATGCTGGATACACAGTGTTAGGCTGCATCCAGCTCTTCCTGAGTGGGATGGGATCCTCCTCCAGTAAATGACAGTACCTTTCAGGTTGGTTGAAAAGCAATTTGATGACTAAGAATGGCACAAGGGACCAGATTAAATCAAATAGCAAGACGTGTAGACAACTGGTAAGAAAACAAATGCATTAAAGCCACTCAACAGTAAGATACGAGGTGTGAGGTCCTACCCCAAATCCCTTCAGTGCTCAAACACGGGTTTTTAACAGAATTGTGTTCAGCTGCCAACAACATCAGAAGACACCTTTCAGAAGCAGAACTTCAGAAGTGAACGTGGCAAAGAGACGGGCTGTTGGTCCTGCTGCTTCATTCCAGAGGATGCAGCTGGACTCCAGAGCAGTTATACCCATTTATGACTGGATTTATGAGAAATGCTAACAAAGTGGAGGAGGGTCAGAATGTTCTAAAATTGTTTAAAAAAAAAAAAAGGATCTTTCTAAGTTCTGAAATTAGTATCTTAAGAACCAAATGTAAACTTATCTCTAGGTCACCTTATGAGTATTTTTCTTCTTCATATAAAGATGTATCAGGACATATTAGGACATTCTGCTTAATAATCCACCCTCTACATTTGGTTTGCCTGCTCATTTCTTCCCTCTCCTGTTCCCTTTCTGAGTAGTAACTTGGAAAATTGTCACTCAAGATCCTACTGAAATGAAGCATTATTATTCCGTGAGAAGCTTATTTTATTAGAAGTTGTCTGAGCGCAACCTCTTCCAGATGAGATTTTATCTCTGCTCCCCAGCACGCATCAGATCAAGCTCAGTAAGTGCAGAAGGAGGTTTGCATACCCCTGTTTAGGTAAGAAGGAGAATCCCTAGGGAAGAACATAAAGAAAAGAAAGCAAGCAATATAAATAGTCCACATTAGACCCTATATATCGTAATGTTCTCTCTGGTGCACTTATTTTGATTCTGATGATCTTAGACAAAATCTTACTGCAGTTTGCGAAAGTGTATCAGGAAATCAGCCACTGATTCCCTGACTTGGAATGTTGCGGTTTTTTTTAAATGTAAGCTCAACATTTGAGAGGAGCAGATTACAGACGTTTCCTCCCCAAGACGAGCAGATCAGCTGCCAATCTACTGATCCCATAAATCAATGATCTCCCAAGGCCCCTTCCAACCTGGATTATCCTGTGATCCCACTCTGCCATACACATGTACCAGCCACTGTCAGTCCCACCAAGGGCTGTCTGGAGTCATCCCTCTCCTCCCTCATCCAGCCTGTCAAGTCATCAGTGCCTGACCTCCCCCATTCCTGTTCCCACTTTAGGAGTCCTGGGATGAAATTTTCAGGAGCTGAATGTTTGATGAACCAAAAAGTGCACATTTTGGACTTTTTGAATGGGGAATGTCAGAAACACAAAGACACTTCCACTGCCTATCCCTTACACAACACTTCTCTTTCCTCACTGGGTTCCTAAAAGCTCTGAGCTAGAGACTCAGGCATCAAATCTCTACTCCCAAAGTCCTCAAGTCTAAACAAATGTCCTCAAGGTGAGGAATTTCTGTCTCACATTGAGGGACACCAAAAAAATTAGTTCCCGCTGGAGTTCTGCTTCTCAGCCATTCCTGAAATCTGAGCATTCCTTAAAGCATCTCTGGAGGCTCCTAGAAAGTCAAATTCCTGAAAAATCAAGCCCAAAAGATAGTAAAAATACAGGTATCATCTGCCTGGCCACATTTCTCAACAGAAAATAAGATCTTATCTTCAAAACAAAGACCCAAACAATCTCCACTAATTCCAATTTTGCATTATCTGCAGCATGAATTAACGATGAGCAATACATAAGGAACTGCAATAACCATCCCTGGATTGTGATGGGTTTTATTGCACAGGTTTTTATCTGATTTGTACCAAGGACTTATTTATGTGCATTATTTTAGTTGTACTGGAAATTGAAGTGCAAGTTTCATACATATCATAAAAATTTGCAACAAAATAAGTGCAATAATCAAATGTATCCATACCACTGAAATTCCATACATAATAATTAAAAGATAAGCATGGAAGGATAAAGCAATGCCTATCACACAATAAATTACAAGCCAAATAATTCAATGGTTGCAAAGTAAAAATAAATTCAATAAAAATTACATAAACCTGAAGTTAAGGCAATGTACACCACTGTAATTTGAAGGTATAAATTTGACAGTAAGACATTAATTAAACCAGAGAAGCTTTTAAAGCTGAAAAAATTCAAAAGGAAATACTGTACATCAAAGAACAAAAGGAGTAAGACACAGGAATTAGAATCTGAAATATTCAAGCAACTTTAAATCTGCCTTAAGGGCTATTCTGCACTTATCTTCTCTCAAATCAATTAAGGTGAGGAGATTTATTATTTACTCCTTGTGTGTTCTGAAGGAACGAAAGATGCTGCACCTTTGCAGTTCCATGTGTAAACAACTTCACTCTCATTTGGATAACCTGACTTTGGAAATTGTTTCCTTCATTACTGACAATGTTGTATACCAGCATGAACCAGGAAAATTGAAGAAAGTAAAGGAAAAACCTGTGATACTGTGAACTAGTATTTGGTGTAGAGAGTTTAAAAAAATGCAGCTTTTGACCCTGGGCAATGAGAATAACTCAAAAAAAAATTTTAAGGCTTTATATTGAATATCAACTACATGGATAGGTCATGAAGACAGCAAAGCCAGGACTCTTGTCTAATACCTGGTTATCACACAGACACCTCCATGTGAGCTGGCCACCGGACCCTGCACTGGTCACTGGACCCTCCTGCAGCCAGTGGAAGGAAACAGCATTTTGGGTGCTATTTCCCTGATTTAAATGTCTTTTGATGAACCAAACACACCAGTGCCCGTTTTACCTGTGACAGCCTAACTCTGGGGATTGCTGCAGCACCACTCAGCCCCCTCCAGTGCTCTGTCCCACCATGTTCCTGCTGCAATGTAAAGTTTGCCCCACACTCTCCTACCTGCTGTGGAAAGAGAAGCAGTGGGATACCTAATTCCATGTCTCTGCCTGGGATATACATTCACTTAATCAATTATGGAAGAACATGTGGGAACCAGGGCACAGCATTACCTAAATGTCCAGTCAGTGTCATTCCTGAACTAAAGATAAATGGACACAATCAGCCAAAGGAGTCCAATGCATCCCAGGACTCAGACAAAATCAGATAAAATATTCTCTAGATAGAAAAAACAACCTGAGTAAATATAGCCTTGGTTTAACTCTCATAACTGATAGGTTTAACGCCCCAAATTTGGAAAATTCAGACATGTACATCCCTTTTCAAAACAGCAGCAACGAGAAGCTCCTGAACCCTGTGTAACACAACTACCTTCACCAGGAATAATTATCCCCTTTTATTACACGACTTTGAACGATCTCCTCAGAGCACCATCCACACACAACCCTCTGAGTAAAGATCCTCTGGATTCCTTTTTCATTTCGGAGAGGGAAATTACAGCAGCAGCACGAGAAGCCTCCACCAAGCCTCATTTGCATGCAAGAGGCTGCCAGTTGGGTGAAGTTTCTCCCCATTTAGGCAATGCTGTCTCCCAGCAACCCGGGCTGTTGCCAGGAGAAGCCCCGGGAGCGCTTCCTCCGCACCCCCCGGCTGTGAGCCGCATGCTAAGCAGAGCTCCGGGAACTTCAAGGACTCAAACAACAGAATCTTTTTTACTTTTCTTTGCATTTTTTGAGGGGTTTAGTGATGAGTGATGTCATCAGTTCTCTCGGGATGTAGTGAGAGGTGATAAGTAAGTGCAGGGTTATTCCATCAGGGTTATTCCACCTCAGGAGCAGCATTTGGCAGCTCAATGTGCAGCTCTGTAAATATATTTCCTGTATGCCTTCCATCTCCCCAGCATCCTCTGTGCCTCTTAACTTCCTTTAGTTGTTGTTTTCCAGCTGCCAAGAGCAAAAAAGCACATGCAAACAACAACAAAAATCTCTTTATATTGACTTAATCTTTGCTTCTCCTTGCAGCACCTTCCAAAATGTAGAATGCAATGGGGGGTTAAAAGTAATTCCTGCCTTTCCAACGAGAGCACAGTATTTACAACTGTGCAGTTGGCTTGAAAATGAGGTGTTTGGTGTGTAAATAGAATTACTTGACAAAATGCACCAAAAAAAAAAAGAACTAGAAAAAGCCATGACAAGGCAGGATTTCCAAGGAAACTCATCCTGGATGTACCTGGAAGAAGTTGTAATCACAAATTTGAGTTTTTTCAGATAATAAACAAGCACTGGGGTGAGGTGTTTCTCTGCTGTGCACCCTGCTTTCAACCTTGGCATACACAACAAAATTGTAATGAAATTTAATAATTTATGGAAATTGATGGCTTGAGTGTGTTTGAGGCAAAGATTGTCTTCTAGAATGAAGACATAAGTAATTAACTCTTCTGAGTTAGAAAGGTAAATTGCAATTTGCAAAGTGCTAAACCACATATGACATTGTTACTCAACACACTCCACTAAACTGCAGCGCAAGTCAAGTCTCATGTTTTTTGGCCCGTATTTCATACAAACTCAATAAAAATGGACAAATAGTTAATTCATTATGTAGAATCCTGACTCAGGTAAAAAAGTGGTGGAAAATTTGAAGAAACAAATCCTCCTAAACCTTAAGACAATCTTTATTTTCTTTGAGGTTTTGTCCTGAGGTATAATCTCACTCAAGAATCTTTATTTTAGACCTAAAATACAGCGATACTAAATTCATGTCTGAAAAAATTTTGTATTTGCCCGTGATTACAAATTCTTTTAACCAGTAAAGGAAATAAACATGAATATTTTTCATTTTATTCCTTATTTTGAGGATATAGTTTAATGGTGAGCATGGTGGTGGGACAAATGGAAGTACCAGACCACAGGCCACTGGTTTGACCATGATAATTTCTGCTCAGTGTCTTAAGAATGGTAAAAAAAGACTAACAGGGAGAGCATGTGGATCCTCTGTCAAATGACATTTTTAATCAATGTTTTCTTTAAAGAGCGTGATCTGATTCAAGCAAGAATTAATTCACGGCAATGCTGTGCTTTTTTTTTTTTTTACAGAGAAGGTCAGACTAAAATTCACCATGACCTCCTTCACATTTGTAATTACTGCTCTATTAATCTTTAGATATAAAGCTAAGAGGCTTAATGGGTTTAAACAATCCTAAGGCTCTCTACCCATGAGCTGGACTTTCTCTGCCTCAAAAAAGTCAAGCCACTACAGATGTGTAAGACGATGTTCTCTGACACTGCTCATTGGGAACAGTAGGAAAAACATTATTTTAAATTATTACACATTGCTACCTCAGGATATCTAGCAGAAAAAAAACCTGTGTGTGTGTATATATATATCTATATATATATGTTACTCAACCTCTACATTCATAAGGCTCCTTGACTACTGCTCCTACCACTGTCATAAAATAAAATAGCTCATTAAATAGTGTAAGCAATATATTCTCACATACTCAGAAAACACAGCCACGTTTCAGCAGCAATCAAACTAAAATTAATTCTGAAAAGTAGAGTTATACTAGGAAGGTAGAAGCAATAAATAAGTAATGTGTATTTTTACTGTAAAGCACAATATCATATTGCACCATTATACAAGACTATGAAAGAAGTAATTTTAAAAAATGAATGCAGATGCTCTACTGCAAGGAAAGAAAACAGCACAACAAACTCTAAAACCCAGATTATGAGATTTGTACAAGATCTGATGAACTCAACTTGCTTACAAAAAGAGTAAATGAAGTTTACTAATGTTTGTATTCCTTTCAGCTAATGCAGAGTGGTTTTTCCAGGTTTAACTGCATGATTTTCTTGGATCCTCAGTGAGCACTAACACCTCTGGAACTTCAACCTCCCTCCAGAATGAACTCAGTGGGAAGAGCCTGATGCTCCTCCACAGGGATCTAGCAGTGGCAGCAGCCTCACTTTTGGGAGCTCTGCTCTGGCAGACACAAGGGAAGAAGCTCCACGGATGTTTTATTCCATCCGGATGAGGAGCAGATCAGTGGGATCTCCAAGAGACAAGAAGCTAAATGCTCTGCAGCTCTTCACTGAGAAAAGTTAAGGGTTGTCAACACCACTGAAGGTGAAGAGGATGGACACTGCAGGTCCAGAAAGCTCCAGCAGAAGTCTTCCTGAAGTGCCTGCACACTAAGGCAGAGCTTGGCTCACTTGGATGTCCGAGGGTGGTCACAGACCTCTGATGCACCAAGAATCCGAGAGCTGGCACAGTATACACAGCTGGAGCAGGGATCAGAGCAGGTTATGCAGGATGTAGGAATAATCCCTCCCAGCACAGAAAAACAGGATGGGGAGCTGCACTCTACAGAAACAGAACTCCTTGAGAGCACAGGGCTCCTGAGTGAAACAGTTCTGTCAGTGACCATGACATAGCAGAGATGGAGATCCAAAGGAAGACTGGAAAGGTGAACAGATTTAGCATTTTCAGCTTTCAGAACTCAGACTCTGGTTTATATAGGGAATGATCATGGAATCACAGACTCTTCTGAGCTGGAAGGGACCCAGAAGGATTGTTGAGTCCAACTCCTGACCCTGCCCAGCACAGCCCAACAATCCCACCCTGGGCCTGAGAGTGCTATCCAAACAGTCCTGGAGCTCTGGCAGCCTTGGGACCGTGACCATTCCCTGGGGAGCTGTTCCAGTGCCCCACGACCCGCTGGAGGAAGAACCTTCCTGGATATCCAACCTAACGCTCCCCTGACACAGCTCCTGCCATTCCCTTGGGCCCTTGTCCCTGGTCACAGAGAGCAGAGATCAGAGCTGCCCCTCTGCTGTCCCTCCGGAGGAGCTGCAGCCCCTGAGAAGCCTGTGGGAGGCTGCCAGAGGGAAAAAAAGGCCCTTCAGGGCGGTCTGAATTCTGACAAAAACTTTCTAAGAGAGTTAAGGAAAAAAAAAACATGTAGAAAAAGCAGGAATTTCATCAGAAACACAGCACTGCTTCATGGACTAAAATGCAGAGACCAAGAACAAGCTACAAAGGAGGCACAGAAAAGCACCACCTCAGCATTTAAGCACCAAATCAGCAAGGCCAAAGCTGGAGTTCAACCCGGCTGGGGACATAAATGGCAGTAAGAAATGATTCCACAAAAATTACAGGAGTAAAAAGAAGCTCAAAAAGAATCAAAGTGCTTTGATGAATACAGGAGACAACCTAGAAGTGTGTACAGAAAAGACTGAAGTACTCAAAACCTCTTTTGCACAAGTCTCCACAAACAACAGCTGCTCCAAACCCTCTCCAGGCTGGTAGAGTCAGAAAGAAAAGCACCAAAGAACGTGAGGAAAAATGGGTTATGGCTACTTAAACAAGCAAAATGTGTTTAAATCCAAGGAGCCATATGGAGTTTTTCCAAAGCTGGGAGGCAAGTTTGCTGGTGTGGCCATCAGAACACTGTGACAGATCAGAAATAATGAAAAACCACAGTGATTGGGGATCTCTGAATATGAGATATGGGCTACAGTAACAGCCATTTTTAAGGAAGGAAAAAAAAGAACTGAGGGGGGTATAGGATGTTCAGCTTCAGCTCAGTCCCAGGAGTACGTCCTCCTGGAAATTATTTCCAAACAGAGGGAACAAGAATGTAATCAGGAATAACCAACACATTTAGCAAAGGCAGATCATGCTTGTCCAGCTGAGCTGCCTTTTTAGGCTGAAATGCTGGCTCTGCAGAGGAAGGCACAGCAGTGGCTGTAGCACATGTTGATTTCAGCAGGGTTCTGACAGCCTCTCTCCCAGCATTTGTATGTGGAAGCTGACAAAAGTCCTGGCTGGAGGACAGCCTGCACGTCAAAAATGGGCAGGAGGAGCAACCTCCAAAGGCAGGGATTGATACCTTCACGTCTGGTGTGCAGCAGGTGACCCCAGGGGCTGCTGCGGGGGCCAGAATCATTCAATAGCTGAAACAGCTGAAACATGAGTGATGTGACAGGAAACACGCTCAGCAAATCCGAGGGCAGCGCTGAACACACAGCGAGAGCAGACACAGCAAACAGGAGAGGTTTATCCGAGCAGACCTGGAAAAATTCCAGGTCTACACCAACAGAAGTCTCAGGGAGGTCAACACAAAGAGCAAGATGATCTCAGAGCTGCTGGGAAGGAGCTGTGGTCCTGCTGGGTGCCAGGTTAAATGTGCTCGCAGTGCAGAGAAAGCAAACTGTGACTTTGGACAGCAGAGAAAGGAAAAATCCCTCTCGTCTATGCTGTACTGGTAAGAATTCACCTGAATACCAGGTCCAGTTCTGGTTCCCAATTCACAAGAATTATTAACATGGCAAGGGTCTGCAAGGTCAATCAGCCTTGAGTTGATCATCAACCTAAAATTTTAATTGCCATTCTTTTCTGAGCAGTTTACATCTTACTTTAACACTGACAGTTCACTGTAGGGCCACGCTGTTATTAAATACATAATACCACATTTAACCATAGAAAAACATTTTTTTAAATTGTATTGGGCCTTACGAGGATGCTTTTTGTACAGCAGCACAGAGTTATTCTACCTGTGCAGTTACTCAGCATAAAATGAGCTTGGTGTGTCTTCTGTCCAGTCTTTTCTCAACAAACAACAGGAAGGTGCCACTTTGATCCAGGGAACGTGCTACCCTTGGTATCATCTCTGGAGTTCACTGCTGTAATGGCACAAATCCTACCTCTGCACCCCTCCTTTGACTCCATTTTCTCCACACCAGACATAATATTCTCCCTGCTACCTTTAATTTCACCACTATTTTCAACTATTAACCAAATATCTAGACAATGCAAAATTTTATTATCCTCTTGACCACTGGGCTTATGCCATCATCCATTTAAAATTCTTCCACCAGCACCTCTGTACCTAATGTGTTTAAATTATGCCCTAAGTTTACACACTTTGTTAGGGTCTGTAAGAGCCTGGAGCAAAGACACATATAAATAACACCTTGTTCAAGAAATAGCTCATATGTGAACTATCAAATACATGTGTTAGAGCATCTCAGTGCCACTAAAATTCCTACTGAACAGCACTGACAGTCATCTTGGAACACCTTCAGTTCCTAGGAGGGCTGTCAGAAAGTAAAGTCCTTAATTCTGGGTTGCTACTTTGCTTACGTGACAACACACATCTACTCAAAGGAGGAAAACAACTGAAAAATTATTAAGAACTTAAAAGCACTTTGCAAAGAGAATCACAGAATGGTTTGATTTGGAAGGGGCCTTAAAGCCCATCCCATTCCACCCCCTGCCATGGACAAGGACACCTTTCACTTTCCCAGGCTGATCCAAGCCCCATCCAACCTGGCCTTGGACACTCCCAGGGATCCAGGGGCAGCCACAGCTTCTCTGGGCACCCTGTGCCAGGGCCTCCCCACCCTCACAAGCAAGAATTTCTTCCTAGAACACCCGCCGAAGACACACAGCATGTCATGATTTTATTTTTAAGCATTATTACTTTTAAAAAACAGTAAGGACTGAGGAAATCTGTTTAAAACCCTACTGCTGCCTTCAGCAAGAATTAAAGAGAAAACTCATATATAGCCAAGACAAATTACAGAAAATAATCACAGGATGGTTTGGGTGGAAAAGAATCTTAAACCTCATCCAGTTCCACGCTCTGCTATGAGCAGGGACACCTTACACTATCCCAAACTGCCCCAAGCCCTGTCCANCCGGGCAGTAACGGGGGCAGGGAAAGGGAAGGAAGGAAACGGAGTCAGCCCTTACCTGGCACCGCCATGCGCTGGGTCCTGCCGGGCAGCGCTTCGCCCGCCTGCGGCAGGCGGGAGGCCCCGTCGCCCATGCTGAAGGCGGAGCCGTGGAGGGCGCGGAGGAAGAGCAGGAGATGGAGGCGGTGGCGCGGCGACATCGCCCGCTGGGGGGGGNGTTTAAAACCCTACTGCTGCCTTCAGCAAGAATTAAAGAGAAAACTCATATATAGCCAAGACAAATTACAGAAAATAATCACAGGATGGTTTGGGTGGAAAAGAATCTTAAACCTCATCCAGTTCCACGCTCTGCTATGAGCAGAGACACCTTCCACTATCCCAAACTGCCCCAAGCCCTGTCCAACCTGGCCTTCAACACTTCAGGTACGGGGCAGCCTCAGCTTCTCTGGGCAAACACAGGGCCGCGCTCGCTGGCTGCTCGAACAACCCGTCAATCCCTATTCTTACGGCACACAAGAAACGTCACCGCGCGAGTGAACCACGACACAAACACCTTCCCAAGGCACATTTATCCCCCTGTCCCCGTCCCCCCCCGCTTACAGAACGCACCCCCCGCCGCCATGTTCCTCCCCACGCCCCCGTCCCACCCCTCAGCGCGCACGCGCCGCAGCGGCCCCGCCCCGCCGCGAGGGCACCGCGCATGCGCACGCGGAGTGCGGGGAAGGGGCGCGCGGCGGCGGCGGCGGCGGCCGGGCAGTAACGGGGGCAGGGAAAGGGAAGGAAGGAAACGGAGTCAGCCCTTACCTGGCACCGCCATGCGCTGGGTCCTGCCGGGCAGCGCTTCGCCCGCCTGCGGCAGGCGGGAGGCCCCGTCGCCCATGCTGAAGGCGGAGCCGTGGAGGGCGCGGAGGAAGAGCAGGAGATGGAGGCGGTGGCGCGGCGACATCGCCCGCTGGGGGGGGTGAGGAAGCCCCGGGGAGGGAGGGGCGGGGGCAGCGCCCCCTGCCGAATGGCGGCGGGATGGCAGCTCACGCCCCCCCACTGCCTCGGGGGTCCCTCAAGGGCACCCCCCCAGTGTCCTCCGTGGCCCTTTATACGAAAATATCCCTTTCCATGGCCTCCGCCCACTGGGCCGTGTTCCTGGCAAGCACCTCTGGAATGCTGCTGGCTCTGAGTCTGCCCACAGCGTTGTTCCCGATGGTTTGGGACCCTCATGGAGTCCATGTCGCCTCCACCTCATGTCTTCGCGCGTGTCACTTCCACCCTCTGGCTTGTCCACGCTCCCGGTTTTAGACGGGATTTTGCAGACACATTTAGGAAAACACGTGACACATACCTTTCATGCAGTAATATGGTTTATTTGTACAATAATCACAGGATGGTTTGGGTTGGGACATTTAAACTTACCTTGTTCGAACCGCCAATAATATATATATTTAATTTTTTCACATGGTTTTTCTGGTTGTTAATTTACACAGCACTTGCCTGTCTTATGTTTCGCCAATGTACTGTATCATCCCAATTTTGCAGAGTATTTTTTCAGTGAAAATGTTCCAAGTAACATAAATCTCCAGGGAGAATTTTCTGCACCTATATTTGCAATAAAAATGAATAAAATGTGATCAGAGCGTGAGTGCTTGTGGAAAATACCCACTGTGTTTTGGGGCGTAATACAGCACATACTTGTGCAGTCACAGAATGGTTTGGGTTGAAAGGGACCTTAAAGTTTGTCTCATTCCACGCCTCTGCCATGGGCAGGGACACCTTCCACTGGACTGTGCAAGAGACAGGATATTAATTGATTACAAAATTCATCTGGAGGGTTTTGAAAAAGTTGAGTTGTTGGCTGAATAGAGAGAAGATGATAAAAAAACAGACTAATGCCTAGTCTGAGAGGAAGGTCAGATAATTCTCCCGAAAAATTGTCTATGACAGATGCAGTTCCATTTAGTTCATAATCAAGTTGGGTTTTACATGGATACAATACTGCTGAGGCTTAGAATTTAATTCATATTTATAAAGGCGTTGGATATTTACAGCAATATTGAGAATTCCCAGGAGCTCTTGAAACAATTTAGAAGACCAGGAAAATCATGTTTTAGGAATCAGGCTTTCTTCAAAATTAAAAATTCAGATAGGAACACGAGAAACAAAGTATCCCTCCTCAGCTTTCAGGTTCTCTGTTCTCTGTTTGAAAGGTGAACATCCTCTTTGAGCACAGTCCCAAGAGCGCAGTCAATTTTTCAAGTTTTTTTACATGAACAAAATTTCTAACTAACGGTAACTAGATTTACTGAGGTCAGGACTGGAGAGGAGCTCAGCGGACCTCCAAAAAAGTCTTGTAATAACATGGAGAAAATCCATTGAATAATGAGTGAATATAGAGATGCTTGTGATAAATAACTGATGTTTTGAGAGTACAAGTTAGTAAGAACCAGAAATGCTCAACAACAAAGCGTGAGTTTAATTTAAAATGCCTTCACCTAATTAGTTGTTCTCTCATTATGGCCACACTCATTTCCCAGCTCTTTCTTTGTAAGAAACCACTAAAGATGATGACGTCCACTGGTTTTACACTGCCCATCTCTTCACTTCCACTACACCTATCTGCCAGCAGTGTGATCCTAAAAAATGCACTGCTCAGTGTCAAGATGGACGGCAATGGAATTTTCCCCTCAGAATTAATGTCTTCACCTGTGAGCTAGAAATTTTTCCTGCCCCCTCGCAGCCGGTTTTGTTTTCATTGCCATCTTCCCTGCGTGAACCGGGGGCAGTCAGAGGTGAGGGGCAGAAAAACAGGCTCATGTTTGGCTGTTCAGCCTCGCAGGTGAAGGGGCTGAGATCTTCCAGAGCCCTGATGGGCTCCGAAATTCCAGCTGCAGAAAAGGCAGCCTTGCCTCCACTCCGGTGATCCTAGTCATCCTCCATGCTGAACGTGCTGTCCTTGGGTGTTTATACTCTGTGTATCCCTTAAATCATGGGTGCCCTTTCCAGCGCATTAATTCCTTCAGGAAAAATTGCTTCGTCACCCTTCACCCAGTCGAGCTGCATCATTCGTGAGGCTGAAGACAGCAGAGGATTGGGATCCAGAGCAGTGACAGCGGGGCTGCTGATGCTGGAAAATTACAGCTCTTGGGGGCAGGAATCAGCCTGGCATTCCCTGTTTGCGTGGCACTTCACGCACCCAGTCCCTGCCTCGTCACTGAATCCCAAGTATTAAATGGTAATAAGCCACCGTGCCGCTTAACAAATAAAAACTGATTTTCACAAGGGTTTAGGGCTTGTTGGCTCCATGGAAACAGAAGACTGTTTAAATTAGATAAATCCCACTTATATTTCAGGAAAGTGTGGGCTATCCCTTCCTCTTGTTCCAGAGGGTGAGGTCTGGGTGAGAGACTCTGAAAATTGCACTCTAACTTTTATTTAAAGTTTTCTTATTTTTTTTACCTCTCCAAACAAGCTGTAGAACATGATTATTTCTTTATTTGTGGTGTATTATGCTTCACACTTAAACATAGACTTTCTATGTACTAACACACTGAATTAAGAAATATATCAGGAAAAAACCTGGATTATGACACCTACACAGTGCTTGCATTCCCGTGTAATTATCACAGTATTCCCAGCACAGCAATTTTATGGCAGATGCTAAAAATTTTCCGTGAAGATGGAAAAAGAGAGGAGAGAGAGAGAGAGCAGGAAGAAAAGGGACGTGGGCTTACCTCTCTCCTTTCAGCCAGGGCTTTGCACAAATTCCTACTCATCCAGTCCTAGGAACTTGCTCAGAATATACACAATTTTTTTCCAGGACCTGACATTTCCTATACATAATCCGTCAGAGTTAAATTTCCTAGTCTTTGTGGTTTGGGATGAATGCGTTTTTCCCATGTAACAAAATCTGCCGTATCTCGAAACTGATAAAGCCCTGTGTAGCCATCTCCGTGGAAATACAGGGATTGGGAAGGCAGGTTTGTGCTGCAGTGTGCATCTCCTGGAAAAGCAATCTCTTTTTTATCTGAAAACATGCAGTGAAAGAAGATCCTCCACAGGCTTTAGTGGATTATTCAGTGCTTGATTACTGTTAAAAATATGCAGCTTATTTTTAGGTTGGCTTCAGCTCCCACCCGTCACAGCTTAGCTTATCTTCCCTGGAATGAAGAGATTGCTTTTATCCAGGTTTTGTTATCCAGACTTAGCGCTGCAGGCTGCGGACATCCCTCAAGACAAGATAAACAGGACTCTGGGAGTTCATCACAGTCAAGGATGTTTTCTAATTCTCTTAAGTCATTGCACGTCTCTGGACGCTCTCCAGGTTTTTCAAGTGACGTATTTCCTGATTTTTTTCGCCGCTTTGATGAAGATGTGAGTAAGGAATTCAGCATTCTGGTGATGCTCAGACCAAGCAAGTGCCGCTGTAATCTGGTTTCTTGATTCCTGGTTGGGTGTGCATTAATCTGTCCAAGAGCAGTGTTAGACCTTCCAGCCTCACAGATACATTGCTGTGACTTCCCGAGGGCTCCCAAAGGAATTGATTACCAAAGTATAGAAATATAAAGGTGATTATGGCAGGTACACAGAAAATTAAGTTCTGTGCCTAGATTTTGTCACCATTTAAATCACTAATCTAGACTTGTTCCAATCCCTGGTCTTTGTTGCTGTTGCTCCTGCAGCTTCTCCTCAGCTGCTGACAGAAATAATTTTCCCAGTTCTTCTCCATGACTGATAAAAATGTCAAGTAGTGAATCAAAGAACCACAGAATATCCTGAGTTGGAAAGGATTCAGCGAGGATCATCGAGTCCAACTCCTGGCCCTACACAGACACCCCAACAATCCCACCCTGTGCTTGAGAGGGTTGTCCAAAAGCTCCTGGAGCTCTGGCAGCCTTGGGAATGTGCCTGTTCCCTGGGGAGCTGTTCTAGTGCCCAAACTCCCTTGCGGGGGAGAGCCTAAAGTCCCAAGGGGGGAGGATCATGCCCAGGGTGTGCTCAGGGCTGCTTTGGGCAAGGGAGTCTGGCATGGCCCCATCTTTCCTGGCTCCCACACCAAAGGGCTGCTTCCCGCTCCAGGAATGCCTGCACTGCTGACAGTTCCTCAGGCCTGAGGATGCCTTGGTGCCCTTTGGGGCTTGGTGGCTCTGATTTTGGGCTCAGCAATGCTTTTGCACCTCTTGGGTGCCATTTCCTTGGGCCGCCTGCACTCCCTCCCCATTCCACGCAGACACAGACAGGTTAGGAATGAAATTGTTTTAATGAAAAGCGGAACAGTGAACATCTTCTATGTCTGCATCTACATCTACATCTTCATCTACATTTTCATCTACATCT
>VXAZ01004021.1:132524-180669 GCA_013399875.1 Gymnorhina tibicen
TGGGGAGCAGGAGGAAGGAGAGGGGCAGGGCAGGAAGGGCTGGGAATGTCCCCACAGTGTGTCCCTGGGCTGCTGGGCTCAGGGTCAGGCCCTACCTGTGCTGCAGGAGGGCTTGGGGGAGAGGAAGGGCTGCAGGAGCCGGGCCATGGGGGAGCTCCAGCTGCCACAGCGGTGCCACAGAGCTCACAGGGCCATGGTCACTCAGGCTCGCTGGCCGGTCAGCTGTGTTGACTGGATGCAGCTCTGCACGCTGCTCTTGGAACATCTCCAGGGCTGGAATGCTGGGGCTCCCATTGTTCTCTCACACAGCCAGGAATGCTGGGGCTCCCCTTGTCCTGCCCCACCCACAACAGCTCTGCCAGCTTGGTGGGGAGAGAAAGGGTGAACCACAGAGTTGGAATTACAGAATATCCTGAGATTTAAGGGGCCCACCAGGATCATCCAGTCCAGCTCCAGACCCTGCACAGACACCCCAACAATCCCACCCTGTGCATCCCTGACAGCGTTGCCCAAATGCTCCTGGAGTTCTGGCAGCCTTGGGGCTGTGCCCATTCCCTGGGAAGCCTGTTTAGTGCCCCAGCACCCTCTGGGGGAAGAACCTTTTCCTGATATCCAACCTAAAGCTCCTCTGGCACAGCTCCAGCCATTTGCCTCAATTTCTAATGGAGCTGAGGATTGATGCTGGTATTGTATCACTATAAACACACCAACCTCATGATGAGTGCCTTGGTGCAATCACATTTTGTGACTGGTCAGATAACGTGATCTTTGGAAAAGCACGAATTTTTATCAGGACACACAAGTCGGTTTCCCAGTTTTAGCAAAAAAGCCACAAACTGGTTCTAAGGGTTTTCATTCAAGGGAATCAGAGGCTTTAAGTTCTTTTTGGAAACATGAATTCCTGTATCAACAGCTGTATCTGTTACCCCAGAAGGTACAGCAAAGGTGATAATGCAGTAAAGGATCGACATGAGATGGTTTCTAGAGAGAGGAGGGAAGATTAATCAGTCATTCATCCGCCTTCCATTTGGGATCTAGATGAGCATTGAGATAGAGATTAAGCTACATAAATTATCCTAAAAATGGAACTGACGCAGAAGAGCCATCAGCACTGTACCTCAGGATAATGCAGTGATTTGGGATTTACAGAGGGATGTCAAAAACAATGGGCAATTTAATGGAACACAGTCTACCACATGTGCCAGGCAGAAGATGTAAACACAGGATACAAACAGTCTCTTCACACAGGTTCTTTATTTTTCCATGGCACTGTAGCAGTGATGAGGGAAGAAATGCTAACGCAGCAAAAGCTCTCTGCAGGGAGAACCTTCGGTTCTGTCTTTCCTTCACTGGAGTTCAAGGTACATTTTTATCACCACGCAATCCCAGGCTGTGGCTGCCCCACCCCGGGAAGTGTCCAAGGCCAGGTTGGATGTGCTTTGGAGCAACCTGGTCTGGTGGAAGGAGTCCCTGCCCACGGCAGGGGTGGAATGGGATGAGCTTTAAGGCCCTTTCCAACCCAAGCCATTCCATGATTCTGTGACAGGCACCTGCATTTTGGTGGCCCATCTGCCTGAGATCAGAATTCACACTTTGCAGCCGGGTATCCCCAGCTTTAGCAGAGATCTCTTTCCACAGCATGGCTTCTCACAGCTCCATGAATTTCCTAGGTTTAAATTCCCAGCAGCTGAGGCTCAGCCCTGCAGTTTTAAAATCAAGATTTCCCACGGTAGTACAAAATACTCCGTAGGTCAGGTTCATGAGAGGACAAATTCCTGGGTACATCAAGTGGTCGGTGTGGTGCACATGAGGTTAGATAGTCATTGGCAACATCCTTGCCTAAAATCTGACATTTTAATACAGATTTCATTAGCTTTTGTCATCATGACACAACCCTTTTTTGGTAAAACTGTAATTTTAGTCAGAAATTTCTCAATAAATATTTTCCATTCAGTTCACTTTGGAGTTTCTATGTTTTTATCACTGTGAACTCTCTTTTTGCAGGACTGACTTTATGAACATTTTTTCCTTTACTTTACTAGGAAAAAAATGAAGAATTTAAAAGCAAATTTTTACCCCATAAAAATATTTCTTTTATTGCACATTGACTAACAATTCCAAAATAAATTTACTTTTTAGCACAATATCCTTCACATTCCCCATCCTAAGTAGTATTTTACATTCCCCATTCCAGATTTTCCATACTGATCTCATAGTCCTCAAGATTTCATCCCTCCCTTACTAAAACCTTTTTTTCTTTCTGAACCCCAAATTCCTGTTTGCTCAAATATTTGTTTTTAATCCTCGAAAGTCCAAAGTCCATTCACAAGCAAGTGCCTGAATTATATTAATGACTTCTATTTATTTAAATTACCATTGGTGAAGAAATAAGCATGATATTAAATTATCATTAGTGAAGAGATAAGCATGAAAACAGATAAACTGTTAACTTTGGGGTAGCATTTCACCAAGGCAACTGCTCTGCTGGAGGTACTGGGGGGATTGAGCTGCAAAATACAAGGGGATGGTGAATATGTGAATTTCCTTTGTATCTCCCATAGTAAAGAATGATATTAAAAAAAAGCTAATGGATTCAGTTATAGTTTTTGGTGGAAAATGAAGGTTCATACTCATGCTCTGGTGGTGGTTCTAACTGCATTGCCTTGGCCTCATCAGTGGGTGCTGGTTTGTGTTCAGTGGCACTGATGACTTTATAAAAACAAATGACAGAGTTGTTTACGCTGCCCTGCTAAAGAAAATTATCTGATTTAATGGTGCTGGTTTCCCAGTTAAAAAAAAAAATAGAAAAAGAAAAAAAAAAAACCCCAACAACTCCTGTGCTATGTGCTGTAATAAGCTTTTTATAAATGTGCTCATGTGGTGCTGAGCGGAGCCCGCTGTGCCGACACCATAAAAGCGAGAGGGAGCTTCATCAGCTCTAAGTGCCATCGTATATTCCCTGCAGCAGCGTTCCCCGGGATTAATAAAGTTTGTAAGAAATACACAGGCAAAAGATTAAAAATACATGCATGATACTACCCGCGGTAATAAAGGTGGTGGTGTTTGGACTGCTTGTTTATTGGCTTGCCCGAGATGAGATGTTTTAAGGTGAATATGATTGAAGAGATGAGCTTTCCCTCAAGGCCCTGCTTTTCCCTGCCCAGCAGCTTCCCAGGGATGCTGGTCCAGGGCTGCTTCCCTGAGCCCTCTCGTGGGCTCCTTCCTCTACTGCAACAGCACATCCTACAAACGAGGCATTTACTGGTCTCCAAGAAGATGATCTTTATGGAACAAGAGCTGTCTCCTCATCTCCCTGCGTAAGAAAAAAAGTAAAAATAAAGCAAAATTAGTGTTTCATTAAAGGCGTGAGAAATTTTTAGGGTTTTGACTACAAATATCTCGTTTTTGTTGTGGCATCCAGCAATAACAGTGATTATGGAATCGCAACACAGAAAGCTCTTCTGGGAACAGATCTGCAGCACGGCCTGTCACTGCTTGGCAAAATGCACTCAGGTGCTGATGGAAATGGAAAGGTTGTGTATTTGAGGTGGTTTAATTGAAAAAAATCATAACAAAGTGGATTAAGAGACACCTGAAATGCTTCCTGGCTTTAAACAAAAATATCAGGATATTTCCTGACAGCATCTGGATCCTTGAGGGAAATTAAATGCCAGGTAATATTCTGTTTGGAAGAAAACAAATTAACAGCCTATGTAAATATATATCTGACCGCCCATTAGATTATCTTTAATCATCCATGGGATGTTGTGACTTTTGATTCCATTCTTTATTGGAATTGCTACGCTGGATGTTGCTGTGCGGTGCTACCAGGAAGGCACAGGTCCAGATCTTTGAGCCACATAATGGTTTTGTTGGGAAGGGACCTTAAAGCCCATCCAGTGCCACCCCCTGCCACGTGCAGGGCACCTTCCACTACCGCAGGTTGCTCCAAGCACTGTCCAGCCTGGCCTTGGACATTTCCAAGTATAAAAGATCCTTAGGTATTGAAGTTCTGCTGGTATGTAGATGTTTTATTCCCAAGGAAATCAGTGGGACTTTGTCACCTCTTCTGACCGCCAGGAAGTTACATTCCAAATGAGATAGACCCCCCCAGGGGCTCTGAGCACCCTGGTCTAGTGGAAGGTCTCTGCCTGTGGCAGGAGATTGGCCTGGATGACCTTTAAAAAGCTCCTGCCAACCCAGTCTATTCTATGACTCTGTGAAGGCCATAACGAGTCCAGTGCAGATGTTGTTTATTGAATTTATTTTTTCATGGTGATGGGGTAGAATTACGAGGCTGGTTTGGAAACAGGGACACGAAGAGGATTAAAATACAGACCATTCACAGAAGAGCGTTTTGACCATTGTGCAGTGTAAGGCACCAAAATGAGCCTGAGGGGGCTGGCAAGCGACACAGAGGAGTGGACTATTATCAAACCAGATTAGAGAGAGGAGTAGGACAGGGGGGAGTGGGATATGGAGGGCTGCAAAACTGGGCATAACTTTAAGGGTTGTCAACAGCAATACTTTTCCTAGACAAGGTGGGCAGAGCATAATTTATAACCCATGACCCCGCATTAAGCAAAGGTTGTGACTTTCAGCAGCAATGTGCTTGGATAACCAAGTGTCCTGCAGCTGCTGTGAACAGAAATTCAACATTTGTCATATCTCAGTAATTGCAGTCCCTTGGTACCTTCTATTCTGAGTGTGGGAGGTTATAAATATTGTTGATGACTCAGCATTTGCTTTAGACTTTTTGGGCTTTACCAGTCGTGTTTGCACTCCTTATTCCTGTTGTCACTGTTTGTCAGTGTGAACCTTCACCCAAGTGGAGGAGATTTACAATCAAGTCTGGGGGACATTTGTCTTTAGTTCAGTTTACACCAATTTGGACCTTTCCTTCATAAAGATTTTTAAAATTGCTTTTACTTTTCATTGAAAGATGCAAAAGAAGAACAAGATGATGCTGTTTTTACCTCTCTTTGGGAAGGGCATGTTCCTTCAAATATTTTCCAGGACGGCTGGAAGGATACAAAAATCCTGATTTGGGGATGAGCAGTTCTGGCACAAATACCAAGAGACGACACTTCCATCCTTAAAATAAGCCCCCCGACATAAGTGATAATTTAATATACATCATGCCATCTGCTTGCAGAACTGTGCAAGCTGCTCCCAAAGAAGTCAATGGGAAATGCATTTTTCCTGTAATTTTAAACATTCTGGGATCAGTCTTGATGTCACAAAGGCAGTCAATAGTCACCTTTCCCCAAAGACAAACACAGCTTATCACTAGAGAGAATAACCACTGCTGCAAACCCACTTTTCCTCCTCCTCTTCCTCCTCCTCCCGCCTCTGCCCTTCCCAAACCTCAGGATGAAAACACAGAGTGCTCTGCCAGTTAAAAAAGCAGATGGGGAAAGAAGGTTTCAGAGCTACAAAGCACAGGAGCCCTGGCAGCAGCTTTTCCCTTTACCCACTGTGAGCTTCCATCTTGGAAACTTTTACTGATGTTGACCTGACTTACAGAAAGGTGTCAGCAGCATTTGAGGTTGGAGGAAGGACTCATTTCACTGTTTTTCCTTTATTCCAGTTTATACAAAGGCTGGGTCGAGCCTTACAAAGGTATTTTCGTGCGTGGGTCTTCTGCTGCCTCCCCTCAGGCTCACTGGAACTGGGGAAGATGGCACAGACTCCACTGAGGACTTTTCTCTCTCTGATGAAATCACTCACTAACATGTAGAAAAACGGGAGATTGAGGCCGACTCTTCCCCAGAACCTGCCCCTGCCTGGTGGTGAACCTGCAGCTCAAGCATTTGCTCAGACGATCTCTGGATCTTGTGCTATGAAATTATAATTGTTGCCTGCTCATCTCCTTATAGCACATCAGTGTGCAGAACTCCCTCCCTCTTTCTTCAGCTCAGGTGTCCACTTCAGTCAAAATTCCCCTCTTCTTGTGTTAGTGCTGCTCCACAGCTTCCATCATCCTTATTCCTGCCATTCACACTTTCCCAGCTTCCCAGCCTCCTTTTTGAGGGGAAAGAAAGGAGACCCAAGCAGCACAGGTATTTCAAGGTGCAGAGGCACCAAGATCTACAGACATGCAAAGCAATCCTCTGTTGCTGCTGCGTTTCTCTGCGATGGTATGGCACACAGCAGCAACAAGGCGGTGGCGGTAAAGGAGGCGAGAAGGCTCTTGCATGGAGACTGCAGAAGGTCTTTATTCCATGCTCTGTCCCCAAGGCCTAGGACCAGCACACATGCCAGCCTCCATAGGCAGGGGGCTGGCACATGGCTAGAGCCCAGAGAGAGAGAAGCTGGTGGCTGCTGAACCCCAAGGCAGAGAGAAGGCTTCATCTGATTCACAGTCCCTATCTTGGGGAGCAGGGGGGCGGCACAAGGGCGGAGTTAGGATAACAGAGCCAATAGGGAGAACCTGAGGGAGTGGTTTGGACTAGAGATGGGGGAAGGGGAAGCCACATGGAAAGGCAGGCAGGGATGTGCAATAGGGGTACACTACAGTCCTCATTGGAAGGGACATTTTGATGTCTCCACTCAAATCATAAAATCTCCACTCAAATCATAGAATCGTGGGATCATGGTATGGTTTGGGTTGGAAAGAACCTTAAACCTCATCCAGTGCCACCCTCTGCCATGGGCAGGGACACCTTCCACTATCCCACTATCCCCATCCAACCTGGCCTTGGACACTTCCAGGCATCCAGGGGCAGCCACAGCTTCTCTGTTATAAGTCCAAGCAGCTTTCTCTGCCCAGACACTTCAAATTCAAGTTCCTTTGGTGTTCTTTGATCTATCTGCTATGGCCTGCAGATCAGAAGTTACTCATTTTACACCCTGCTCCTCTCTTGGCCCTCCACACTGCCTGGCAGGCTTCCTAATCCATTCGTGTTTGGAAAAGGATTGATAATTCATTCCTTCTCTTAGAAAGTAGTTCTTCAAATCTCTTAGTCTACCTTTTAATAGAATGCCTGCTCTCTATTTTTTCCGTGTTTGAACACGAAGTCTTCTTACTTGTAACAGCCTCCTTCGCTCTGATCTTTAATTACAGTAGCTTTCTTCTGGGCTTTTTAAAAGTCTTTTTTGATACACTCCAAGTATCTTCTCTGAGCCTCTAATATGGTGTCTTTAAACAATATCTCTGCTGCTTGCAAACATTTCACCCCGTCGTGGCTCGTACTAATTTCTTTTGAACGAGTCGCCTCATTTTTCGTAGGGCTCCTTTTTAAATCCAGCACTGTGCTGGTGATATTTTTGGCTGCCTTGTTCCTGTGACTGTACTGGAGCTCAGCACATTATGGCTTCTCCTACAGAGTCTCTCTTTGATAACACCATAATGATCCTGGGCTGCACAAGGAGTTCTTTCTCCAATGACTACATCTCCAAGGAGTATTTGTTCACAGGTATCTAAACATTTACCCTCAGTATCCATTCTGTTTATCCAGTGCACACAAATGAAAAGGTTTCCCCTTTTTATTGCATCTTGTGCACCCACAGTGTCTCTGGGCTCCTCTAGGACACCTCAGGCAGTGGCACTGCCCTGGCCAAGCCATTGAGGAGTTGCTTTGTCGTCCTATTCTTGGCTGTTGCCCGAAGAGATCTTCACGGCTTCCAGCCATGTCTTTCTCACCTTCCATCATACCCTTCACTCCAGAACAAACAATCCTGGGCAAGGATTCAATTTCCAGACAAACACCATCCTTTACACTCACACCGGGGCACTTGTACAGCCAGGAGGGATGAGCTGAAGGTCAGGAGAGCAACGTCACAGCTGGGAGCTGGAGTCTGGACTCTCAGCAAGGAAAGGACATTGCCTGGAGGGCGGGGGATGCTGTTTCTAATACACTTCACGTAATGACTCTGAAAATTGGGCTCTGAGCAACCTGGTCTAGTGGAAGGTGTCCCTGCCCATGGCAGGGGGTTGGGAGGAGATGAGCTTTCATGTCCTTTCCAACCCAAACCATTCAGTGATTCCCTGTTATTATATTATACATCTTATATAATACAACTTTATATTGCTTTATATCTATATTTGATCCTGTTTTATGTGCATTTGCTCGTGTTCTAGGGGAATAAATCTTTCCTCAGTCCTGCTTTTTGGAGGGGACTGCCACCAAACCCCGGTGGCATTGTTGATCTGGACATTCTGGATCCCTGGTGGTATCTGGGCACTGTCTTCTGCATCCTGTGAGAGTGGAGCTGCTGATCTGGGAATGGAGTTGGAAAACATTCCGATGCCGGGAGCTGTGTGTACTTGCTGCAGAGCTCGTACAGGTGTGCTAATGAGAGACTCTGCTCATCACAAGCCTGAGACTTTGGAGAATATTAGTAAAAATGCCAATTTGCATGTCTTGGGGTTAATTGAGGAAATCTCAGATGGAAAAATCTTGCTGTCACTCCAGAAGCCAGTTCTGAATACAAATTGTGTGTCTCCATTGGATATTGCAAAACCTTTTCAACTCCTTTGCAAGCCTGTAGGAACAAGGGAGGTTGTTGGCTCCCAGAAGTTTTCCTCAAAATTACCGACATTTTTTATCTGTGTTGACATTAACATGGGACTCCTGCACCAAGCATGGAGAACATGGGATCCTCCACCAAACAAAAAGAAAAGAGACATGAATATTTTCTCAGATATTTCCCAGGCCACGTGTTTTTCATAGGAAAAGATGCATTTCTGCTTTAAAAAAACAATTCTTTTTAAGTGAGGCAACTCTCTTATTTTATGCCTTTACTCTTATCCAAGTTTCTTGCATATAAAAATAATTCCTGGATGTTTTTATCTTTGCTTGAGCTGAGCAGTTGTTTGACAAGATGCAGTTGTCTCATTGAGAAACAGGGAAGCAGAGAACTGGTTCATTCACCTGATCCTGATTAAGAATCAGTGCGGGTTTTTATTATCCTGGGATCACAACGTGTTTTCTCATCACCTGGTCTTCCAGGGGGGTTTCTTTCCTTTTACAACTGTTTTATTATATGCCACTGTAAGATTACCACCAACAGTGCAAGGCACAACCAGAAATCCCGAATATTCTCCCATTTAATTGCAAATATTTTGTGATGCTCTGATCATTCCATCAGCCATTGGGGGATTTTATAAATGTCTTGCTCCACATTATGTCTGTATAATTAACTGCTCTTGTTGAAACACCTAATTTTTGGAGGAGTTTCTGGAAGAGCACAAGGGAGAGGCATGGGTTTGATGCTGATTTTAAATGAATTATTCCTTGGTTTTCAGAGTTCTCTTTTAGTAGTTTTGACATTCAGTCTTTCTTTTTTTAAACTAGCATGTCCTACGGAACAAAAAGATAAAAAATTAATTAGAAAAGACAAGAAAAGAGAGCAAAAAGGCCAAATTTTCCCCTCAGCAAAAGTTTCTTAAAACTAAACTCAGTTCCTGAACCTCCAGCAGAACAGGAAAGTTTTACCAAATTCACTTCCCTTTCTCCAGTTTCCTCGTTTGCGCATTCCGACGGGACTGTGCGATGCTGCTGATTTCAACGTGTCGCAAGGGGTGTAATTAAAAGCAGAATTCTGCCTTGATTATGGCTCTGATACGTGCACTTCCCAGCAGTTGGAAGATGATGAGCTCTAAAACCATGGAACTGTGCAAAGCACTGCAGATAATGCTGCATGCTGTGGTACGGATGAGTGACAGGACATGAGGACATGGCCTCAAGCTGTGCCAGCAGAGGGTCAGGTTGCACATCAGGAGGAATTTCTTCATGGAAGGGGTGGTCAGGCGCTGGAAGGGGATGCCCAGGGAGATTTGGAGTGGCCATCCCTGGAGGTGTCCAAGGAACAACTGGATGTGGCACTCAGTGCTCTGGGCTGGGGACAAGGTGGGCATTGGTCACAGGTTGGACTCAATGGTCTCGAAGGTCTTTTCCAACCTGGATGTGCCCTCATCTGGGGTGGGTTTCTAGTTAATGCCACGGAGGCGCCTGTGGGGGCAGAACGTCTTGGGGTGAAACCCCAAGGGGGTGCTGGAGCCCTGTCTGGGGTTGGTGGCATTGCAAGGCCTCTCCAGTGTTCTCTTGGGTGAGTCCCAATTCTCCAGGCCCAAGAGAATGCCCAGAGAAGCTGTGGCTGCCCCATCCCTGGAAGTGTCCAAGGACACACTGAACGCAACCTGGAGCAACCTGGGATAGTGGAAGGTGTCCCTGACCATGGCAGGGGTGGGATGAGATGAGCTTTAAGCTCCCTTCCAACCCAAGCCACTCTATAATAAACACCACATCCGTGAAGTGGGTACAACCACACAGTACTTTTCCCCTTGCAAAGGCAAGGGGTGTTGAGAGGACAAATAAAATTAATTAGTGCCTGAAATAGTAAAGATACACACTACAATGGGGAACTGCACAATGAGGACAGGTTTCAAGATCTGTCACAAGCTGCTGAAGGAGAAATAAAAATCTATTTTTTTCACTAGGTTTAACATGGGAAAAGCAACCCAGGCAGTCGCTTTTGAAGAGAAATTAGGAACAAAAGAGAACACATGTGGTAAAATGTTATAATAGTCAGAGCCAGAAGATCCTACTCATTTCCTGTAGGAGGAAAGTCACCAAGAACTGGAAAGGGGAAAGCCCACATGATTAAAGGAAGAACAAGATTGACTTCTCCCTGACTGTCAGTCTCTGCATCAATGCTGTTCTGTTCCAAGACTCCTGTTCCCAAGGTAGTACAATCCAGCCAAAGATAAAGCTGCAGGAAGGCAGAGAGAACATCAAAGATTCACTTACTGATGTAAGAAAGAGGCAGAAAATTAAATCTCAGGTGGCAAATGAGGTTTCCACCCTTGCTAAGGTTGACCAGAAAGACAACCCTAGATATGAGATATAAAACAGCAAGTGCAAGACTGGAAAAAATGGGGTGTTGTGGGTGTGTTTAACATGTGACACACGCAGTTCTGGCAGGGTGTTGAGCTCCATTTCCACCTCTAGTCACAAGGTGGGTATGAGTTGGATGAAGCCACAGCAAAGCTCTGCATCCTCGAGTTTTATGGTAAAATGAATCCTTTGTAAAAGACATGTTTCCCTATTTGCTCTTTATTGTGAAATTACTTTTCTATATTTACTCTATATTGTGAAATGACTTTAAAGTTTCAATGATTTTTTGTGTGTGTGTCAAAATGAGCTTATATAGATGTGTTTACATACAGTCAAATAAAAAGATGTGGAAATCTTTGTATAAATAGTTTCTTGTACTCTCACCCATCTATACTTTTATATACAGCTTTATGTGACGGGACTCACACACTCCCTTCCTTGCCAGACCATGACTTTCTTTGACCACAGACTTGTGAGTAAATTTTCTGGGACCAGGACTAAATTTTATAGGACCAGGACTAAGGTTTCAAAGGAGGCTTGGCATGTCCCAGAACCATAAAGCCATGAGCAAGAGCTGTCTCAGCACGTCAGTGTGCTGTGCCTCCAGGGAGCTGCGGTGCCCCTGCACTGGGGCAGGGCTGGGATGGGCAGCACCAGCCTCTGCAGCTTTTCTGTGGCATCAAAAGGGCACTTGTTTTTCCATATCTTAAATAGGGGCCTTCCCACTTAAGAGATTTCACAGTCCAGGTACTTGAGACTTGGCTTTCATGGAAAGAAAAGGGGTTTTCTTTTCAAGCTCAGCGAATCAGCGCTGTTAGAACACATCCAGTCATCAGAAAATTGGTGGGATGGACAGGCAGGTTTGCCTTCACTTTTCTTCCTCTCAGGGAGGGAACCCTTTTAACTCCTTGTGCTGAAGCTGTTGAGATGGGTCTCTAATGTGCCATATGTTCCTGGAGCTGCTGGGAGAGCCCTGTGACCCAGCCCTTGCTCCACCGATTAATCCCTCACCTTCCTTCACACTGACAAACTAAATGGGAATGAACAAAGGCCAGGGAATGGCTCTTTGCCCTGAGGCCAAGTGGCACAACTGAGCTCCCTGTCCCCAAAACAAGGCTGGCCATGTCCACACCATTCATGGGGAATGAGCTCTGGCCCTTTGCTGTGCCTGGGGAATTTTTGGGTCAATGTTAGTTGGCACAGACCAAAACTAGGCCAGGGAACGTGCTGTCCGTTAGTCTGCCCTCACAGCCTTATAGCCCAGCACCACAGGCCTCACCTGGGCCTCCCCTTCCAGGCTAAAAGGCCATTTTTCCTCTAATTTAATATTTAACTGCCAAGTAAAGCTGAAAAGCTTCTGTGAAGAAAGATAATGCACCTGCAGCCCATCCTGGGATCAAAGCTCTGCAGAGAGATGGGGGCTGAAACTCTTCAGAGAAAGGAGGGCATAAATCCCTGGTATCCAGCATCCTGCTAGAGAAACCCATTCCCAGAATTAATGAAATAAAACCATCCTCCAATTCCCTGGACTGTCAGCTGATCCTGACTCGCTAAAACCTTCCTACCAAATTGAACCTCTGAAGTGGGATTGATGGGGGAAACCTAAAACATGAACCATGACAGGTTCAGTGCCCAAGACCATCCCCTGGCACTTGTTTAACACACTGGTATGGAGGAGTTGGGGCTGCAAACAGGACTAACCAAGACACCCCAAGACACCATCTCTAATCATCAGATACCTCTGAGGTTATACAGCCATGGTTGGGACTCTCATAAACTGGATTTAGGAATGGCACATCTAATTTAACCATTAGATTGGGGCTGCAAACAGGACTAACCAAGACACCCCAAGACACCATCTCTAATCATCAGATACCTCTGAGGTTATACAGCCATGGTTGGGACTCTCATAAACTGGATTTAGGAATGGCACATCTAATTTAACCATTAGATCCATAAGATTTACCCAAATCCCTTTGAGAGTCTTATTCACATCACCCCACTCCCTGCCCCGATGAGAGAATCACACAAATAAAGATATGGCATTGCTGGCGGCTGAGGCCTTTTCGAAGTGGTCTTCTCCAGGCCTGTCCTGTTTCCAAAATCCACAGTCTCCCCACAGCAATGGGTCTCTTTCATCAGCCCTTTCAGATGTGTCAGGGAGGTTTAGGTTGGATATCAGGAAAAGGTTCCTTCCCCTGAACAGGCTCCCCAGGGAATGGGCACAGCCCCAAGGCTGCCAGAGCTCCAGGAGCATTTGGACAATGCTCTCAGGCACAAGGCGGGATTGTTGGGTGTCTGTGCAGGGCCAGGGGTTGGATCAATAATCCTGGTGGGCCCCTTAAATCTCAGGATATTCTGTAATTCCAACTCTGTGGTTCACCCTTTCTCTCCCCACCAAGAGCTGGCAGAGCTGTTGTGGGTGGGGCAGGACAAGGGGAGCCCCAGCATTCCTGGCTGTGTGAGAGAACAGTGGGAGCCCCAGCATTCCAGCCCTGGAGATGTTCCAAGAGCAGCGTGCAGAGCTGCATCCAGTCAACACAGCTGACCGGCCAGCGAGCCTGAGTGACCATGGCCCTGTGAGCTCTGTGGCACCGCTGTGGCAGCTGGAGCTCCCCCATGGCCCGGCTCCTGCAGCCCTTCCTCTCCCCCAAGCCCTCCTGCAGCACAGGTAGGGCCTGACCCTGAGCCCAGCAGCCCAGGGACACACTGTGGGGACATTCTCAGCCCTTCCTGCCCTGCCCCTCTCCTTCCTCCTGCTCCCCACTGCTCTCAGTGTCCAACCCCCAGCCTGAGCTGGGAGCTCCTGCAGGACCAGCCAAGCCCCCCAGCACCCCTGTGCCCCTGCCAGCCGTGGCCTGTGGGCTCGGCAGGGCATGGCCAGCACCCCTGGCCTTGCCTGGGCCACATCTGCTCTGGGCAGACCTTTGAGAGCTCCTCTGCCAGGCCCTGGGGGCCGTGTGTCCCGTGTGCCCTGGGTGATCCCAGCAATGTCCCCATGCCCATGGACCGTGCAGGCACCAGCCCCCAGCACAAAGTCACCCGGCCCCGGCTGCCTGGAAAGGTGCCCCTCACTGAACAGTGTTCCAAAGTCATCCTGGGCCCAGAGCACGGCAGCACCACTGGCAGGATACATCAGGAGGCAGAGCAGGATGCAGGGACAGACCTGCCACCACCCCAGGGCAGCGTGTCCACACATGGCATCAGGCTGGAAAGGCGAGGGAAGAAGAGAAGGAAGAGCTCTCTGCCCAGAGCTGGCAGCAAGCTCAAGGTTCCCGCAGGCAGAGCTGGAGCAGAAATGTAGGATTAGGCCTTTTGAGGGCTCACATGGTTTGGGATGGAGCCAGGGTGTTTTTGATGTTCTAGCTGTAGATGTAGATGAAGATGTAGATGAAGATGTAGACATAGATGTAGAAGATGCTGTTCACTGTTCCGCTTTTTCATTAAAACAGTTTCGTTCCTAACCTGTCTGTGTCTGCATGGAATGGGGAGGGAGTGCAGGCGGCCCAAGGAAATGGCACCCAAGAGGTGCAAAAGCATTGCTGAGCCCAAAATCAGAGCCATCAAGCCCCAAAGGGCACCAAGGCATCCTCAGGCCTGAGGAACTGCCAGTAGTGCAGGCATTCCTGGAGGGGGACTCCCCTGAGGCCTTCCGCAAGGGAAGCAGCCCTTTGGTGTGGGAGCCAGGGCACAGAGGAGTTTTGTTTTGAATGTCAAATATTTTTGTTCACCTCCTGGTTTTTGCAAATGATCCATGTTTTTCAAGACTCCTAGAATCCTAGGCCAGTTTGTGTTGGAAAAGGCCTTTAAGATCATCTAGTTCCAACCCAGCCCTCCATGCTGACAGGCCCCTGCAGTACATCTGCAAGTGCAGGAGATAACAAGTTCCTTCAAAAATGAAAGTTGGTTTTCTCATACAAGGCGATACCTGATAGTTCTTGGGAAAAGGTCCCAGGATTATCTTTAAAATCATGAGATTTGCAATGAAATCATGGGCGGTAGTGACCTCACATTTCTGCCTGGGTAGGACACTGTGTGCATTTCATATCCTAAAGGTACAAGAGTAAAATATTTCAAAAAGAAAATAAATGTAATGTATTCATAATTGCTAATGTGATTGAGAATGTACATTTAAGAAATGTAATGGCATAAACCTGAAGAAATCTAATTCTGAAAGGAAGCTGTCTAAATTTAGAGTGATGTAGTACTAATTAATCCACTTAGCATTCCATGCTGGTTTCAGCCCCAGGAATGACTAAACAGAGGACTGCCCCCAGCTTAGGAGGGGCAAGGAAAATGGAAGAGGTTATATATAAATATATGGGTGCTTTTTCTGTCAAGTCAAAACAGATCATCTCCAATCATCTCCAACAGAGGTGTTTTTTCAGGTCAATTTACACTCTCTAGGTTAGATGGAAATGCTTTCCAGAAAAGTGAGGCCTAAACTAGACCACTATCCCAGGTTGCTCCAAGCCTAGACTTGGGTACTTCCAGGGATGGGGCAGTCACAGCTTCTCTGGGAAACCTGTGCCAGGGCCTCACCACCCTCACAGAGAAGAATTCCTTCCCAATATCCCATCTATGGTTTAGTGGGAGATGTCCCTGCCCATGCCAGGGGGTTGGAACAAGATGAGCTTTAAGATCCCTCCCCACCCAAACCATTCTGGGATCCTGGGATTCTATGGAACATCTCATTAAGAGAAAGTGTGAGGGAGCTGAGCCTGTTCAGCCTCAAGGAGAGAGGACTGAGAGGGGATCTTACCAATGTACACAAATGGCTTAAGGGCAGCTCTCAAGAGGATGGGGTCAGGCTTTTTTTTTTTGGTGCCCAAAAACAGTGCAAGGGGCAGTGCACACAAACCAAAACATTCAGAAGTTCTATCTGAGTATGGGGAAAATCTTTCTTAGTCTGAGGGCGAGAGAGCACTGGAAGAGGCTGCCCAGGGATGTTGTGGAGTCTCCTTCTCTGGTGATATTCCAAAGCCACCTTTGGATGAGATCCTGTGTGACCTTCTCCAGTGACCCTGCTCTCACAGGGGGGTGGCACTGTGTGGTCTCTAGAAACCTCTGTCAATGCCAACCCCTCTGTGATGCCATAAAGAGAGGGTCTGCTCTCAGGCCTTAGTCCTGAGGAAGAAAACACAAAACTACAACAACATGAAAAATAACCAAAACAAAACCGAGCAATAAGGAAGAATCATTGGGACCACGGGACATAAATAGAGACAGAAACAAAATCCATTATAACTCCTGGCCTTTGAATCGTGGTAGCCATAATACAAGCAATACAGCAGGAGGTTCTTGTTGAAATCAGTGGATATCAATGATTCTTCTCAACTGAACAGCATCAAGTCCCAGCCCTTTTGCTTTCTGTCAGATATTCAGCCTGTTGTTTAACTATTTTTGTTCTTTATTTTTTTCCCCTGCTCCTTATGGAAAACATGATAATTGTTTTCAAAACCTACTTAAAGTCTGAACCAAGAAGTTAATGAAATGTTGAAATCTCATACAGATCTCACAGAAACACGCACAGCTTCATTCTCCATGAAGCTTGCAGTGAAAAGGAAGGAATTACAATGTAGGACTGAAGACTAAAGCATCATCTGAGTGTCTTGTCATGGAGAGCAAGGAACGTAGAGACCCCAGAGACAGAACTGTCACCTGAATTGAAAGCATTTGGTGTCAAGGGACATTACCCTGAGGGACTGGGGACAAGGGAATTTTTCTCTCTGTGTTGGTCAGACATGTAAAGCAGTGGGGCCGTGGTCCAGGTGTGCAGGAGCTGGTGAATAACAATCAGGCTACGCTTGGGCTGTCACTGGGTCTGGGCAAACTCTTCCCATGAAAATATCCACTGGGAAGTCCCAAGACTGAGACCATATCAGACGCTGTGACAGGGAGGTCTCCTGGGGGACTGCCATGCTGGGATGAGCATGGTCCTGTTGGCCTCTAAAAATAAAAGACTTCAAAATCCAGAATATGATACATATATACATATATTTATCTGCACATCCATCTCACTCTGTATAAATAAGTTGTTTTATTGGTTTTTTTTTTACATTAAACCCTTTCTTTGTACTCAGCCTGGCCTTCAGGTGCTATAAAATGATGTGCCAGGGTTGTCTGAGCTCTGCTGGCTGCGGACATGAAGCCACAGGGAGAAGGGAGCATCAACGAATGCAGCTTCGTTGGAATTACGTAATTACTTTCTTCAAGCTAAAAGTATTTCGAGTGTTTGATTGCCAGTGCTACATAACAATCTGGAGTAATTATATAATTAGCAAGAAATTGCAGCTCCTATTAGGTACTTAGAAGAAGTCAGATTTAGGTTTGATTTTTTAAAAAGGTGGGAAGTTGTGCACATGTGGGTTTTTTGCATAACTATATGACCTCGAAGAAGTGAGGGAGTCGATTTTTTTCCTTTCCATAAAGGAACATTTCAGTGTTCATTTAGAAAATAGATCAAGTAAGACTTGCTTGAGAAGATTGAGAAATCTAGTGAAATTGGTGATTAAAAAGTTCATTAGGATTAATTGCTTCCAATTGTTACCAGAAAGCTTGCCAGGATAGGTAATACTGGATTTCAATATCCCTCCGAACAGAAAAAGAATTGGATTAGCTCCAGGGACAGTCTTGCTGGGGAGAAGGCCAGAGAGTGGTTTGGGTTGGAAAGGACCTTGAAGATCACCTAATTCCAGCTGCCATTGGAGATTGGAGAAGAAAGCAGGTCTGACACCCAGCTCATGACTGTTCCTCTCTGTTGGGAGCTGCCCTCTGACACAACAGTGTTATCTGGTACTTCATAGCCAGGGTTGGAAAAAAGGGCTATCGCATCCGTGCCATATTGCTGATCCTGTTGTTCAAGTGATCAACATTGCATTCATTAAAGCCACTGGAGCCTTGCCATAAATACCAGCCAAATTTCCTCCTGGAGTGAGCTCCTGACTCTTTCAATGATAAACAATTTTACACAAAAAAAAACCAACATGAGAAGGGGAAAAATGCCTGTGCATTTTCCACCCAGATGTGCGAAACGAAGATCCTGCCTAAGTAACCTCTTTTAAAGTCTTGAGCAGGGCCCAGGAGATATAATTGATTTGGATTTTTTAAAAACTGGTGCCAATTTCATCAGAAAGACGCCTCGTGCAGCTAAAACCCACCGGGAGCCGGCATGAAATAATGGAATGGTTAAGTAACTTATTATGGACAGCAAGGAGAATTTGTAGCAGAAACTGTCGGCATGTCATTCCAGTGCCAGGGCAGAGACATCAGTTCTAAAATTGATTTCATTTGGTGGGTGATGCAAAAAAACAACGGTGCCAAACAAAGGGAGATGGGGCAAGTGGAATATTCCTGTTGCAACACAAGCTGCTGAATGGGGAGAGAGCAGTGAAACAATGGGAGAGGAGGAAAAATGGCTTAAAGAGCTGCGTATGAGACTGAAATTATGCTGCAAACTTTGGAAGCTCCGCGGTCACGTGGAAAAGTAATT
Source organism: Gymnorhina tibicen (assembly GCA_013399875.1). Classification (NCBI taxonomy): domain Eukaryota; kingdom Metazoa; phylum Chordata; class Aves; order Passeriformes; family Artamidae; genus Gymnorhina; species Gymnorhina tibicen. The sequence goes on from VXAZ01004021.1 coordinate 150,858, forward strand.
TAATAGCCAGGCAGACAGAGGACTGAGGCTGAACAAACCTCATTGATTTCCATGGAAGGTAGCAGTGGATGTGGGCAGATCCTGCACGGGGGCCACAAAATTAGGGAGCATCTTGGCTCAGGGATGGGGTGGGGAGCAGCATCCCGTGCCGTGTGTGGCACCAACCTTTCCCCACCATCAAGCCCCAGCAGTGGGACCGTGTCCGACCCGGGATGGGAGCTGCCGCTGCTCCCTGCACACAGATTTTACAGCTGCCTCCTAACACTCAAAAAACGGGGGGAAAAAGCAATAAATTCTAACAAGGGCAAGGAATTTGATGGCGGAGATGGTAAAGCGGGGAATGGCTTTGGGAGATAACCGGTGTCACGCCGTAGCGGATGTAAATCCCCGCAGCCGGGTCTGGCCGTTTACACCGTGAGGATCCAGCCCTTTGTTCCCCGCAGACTCCGGGATTAGGGAAAATGAAAAGGATAAAGAACAGCCCTCCTGAAGCTGCGATTCACCCGCACGTTAATGTATGCGCATAAAGGAGCGGCCACCCGGGCCAGGCTGCGCCGAGAAAAGATGCGAAGGTCATTCAGGAGCAGATGTCACCTTAGCAGAAAACAAAGCAGTAAAATGAACAAGCCTCAATGGACCAAATGCCTTTTCAGGCAGGCTCCAGAATCCGTGTTCCAGTAACAGAAATAAATGTACGGGGGGAAAATGTGTGTGTTTGTTTCTTTCTCTCGCAGCAATAGAATCACGTCCCCGCGTCTGGGCAGGAGCTACTTGAAATAAAGCTAGAACAACGCTTATCTCTTATCAGCACTCGGGATTTGCAATAATAAAAAGATTTGCATAACAAATGCTTCTTCTCCTTCTTCGGGTTGGGATGGAAGTATTAATTTCCCCTACTTTTCTACCTTTTTTTTTTTTAAATATAACCACCTTCGAGCCAAAACACAAACCTTTCTACTTTATAACCACTGCCTCAGCCCTTGTCTATGCTGACTCTCTCCTGCTGTAGTTTGGGGATTGAAAGAAATACATTTTTGCCCTCATTTATATCCTTACAGGCTCCTTATGGCTTCTGTGCACTTGCAGAGAAAATAAAGACAAAAGGCCTCATTCATCCCTCGCTTGGCCCCGTTTTACACCCATGTCACTCTGCTTCTCCAGAGCCGGGGAGGTGAGAGAAGGATCCGCCCTGCGTAGTCAATTAATTATAAAGTCAATCAGGAGGTAAATATATGCATTAGCATCGGCGAGGGCTGGAGGGGATCTCTGCTGCTGTATCACAGCATCTCCCTGCACATCAGCCTGCTCTGCCCTTTGATCATTTATGCTGCAGCCGGGCCCCCTCCTGCGAGCGCGTGTTGGAGCTCCCGAGCTTTGTGCCTCGGCGACGGGAAGCGCTCGGTGCTGCTCTGAGGGCTGGGAGCCAGAGGGATGGACGGACGGACATCCAGAGGCTTTTCCAGAGGTGGTGGTCAGACTCCCCTTACCCCAAAGGAGAAAGACATAAGCTCAACAGATATTTGACTCAGCCCTTCAGCCCAGCGAGGGCTCTCCGGGACCTTCCCAGGCCATGAACCAACACAGAAACATGAGAGAGTGATCAACTCAAAAACATGGGAGAGTGATCAGTTCAAAAACATGAGAGAGTGATCAACTCAAAAACATGGGAGAGTGATCAGTTCAAAAACATGAGAGAGTGATCCTCTACAGCTAGGACCTGCCTGAAGCCTGATGTGGGTCATGTCAGATCTGTGAAGCTCTCCACTCAAGCCAAAACTGCTCTTCTTGAAGATGTCACAGTCATACTGATGCCTTTTTTTTTTACAAGGTCTTGGAAAAAGTCTTCTTCCACTCTTACAGTGGAACAGCTTTCCTCATATCTAACCCTAAATCTTCATTCTCCAAATAAAGCCTTTTTCTGCCAGTCCTTTTCCTGGGGAGCAACTACATTTGGTCCAGAAGAACCTTGCACAAGTGCATGCTCTTCTCATGCCATGTCATTGTATGTCCTGTTTGGTAGCAAAAAAACCCCCAAATCCACCTTTTTTTCTCCCCTTCCCTTTGTCTTTATTCCTGCATCAGCAAAAAGTACAAATCAATTGTCAGCCTAAACTGACAAAGCTGAATCACACCTGTAACCTACTGCAAAATCATCATTTTGCTGACTTTATAACCAAGGATGGCAAAGCTGCCTGCGGGAATTTTGAGCTGTTTTCCACTCCAGGTCACTCAGGAAGAGCCTCCATGAGGGACCTCTGGAAGACTCATTAGAATTTGCAGCATGGATATTGTTTTCCCAAGTAATGAGACTGTATTCTGAGATCCCCACAAAATCCAAGATAAAGGCCAGAAGTCAGTGTATCACCCATGTGAACATTACTGTGGAAAAGCATCTATTTCTCCCCAAGAGAGGAAATTAAAAATATTACCGTTCTTTCCAGTTCATTGTGCTGGAACAGTCCATATTAATGATATCCATGGGTCAGAAAGGAAGAGGGGGATGCTTCATCATTCATGGACTTTATGGAGAAAATTTAACAGGCTCTTTATTTATTTCTTTTTCTTTATTTAGGACATTCATGCATGCCATCTCTTATTTCAGGGCACTGGGCTTTTTAATTAGGACATAGGCTTTGAAACAGATGCATTTTGGAGTTGCTGAAGAAATAAAACTTGAGGACATTAAACTGAAATGACAAGGAATTAAAAATGTGTATGATTTTCCTGACCCCACCCCAAATCATTTTGAAATTGTTTGGGCCATCACCATAACTTTTTTTAACTTAAAATAGAAGAAACTTTATTCTTTCCCCAACAGGGTGGTGAATCTCTCCAGTATAACAAATAATTCTCGGATTTTGAAATTCCACACTTAGTTTAAGTCTAATTCAGTATCCAGCCACTGTTTTGCCATGACAATATCCATGACTGACTTCCACATTCCTAACTACTAGGGGAAAAAAAAGTCAGGTATTCCATCTCCATGTGGCTGTTTGGTCATACAAGAACTGATGCCTGTCTCCCTCAATTTCTTCTCTTGACAGTGAAGTGCTGAACAAAAAGCAGGAACAAAAAGGATCAGCATTAAAAGTTAATGCTGTAGGATTCGGCTTTTGTGTCTCACTTACAGGGGAGGAATTACAATGACAGGTGAATTGATCTGGTTTTCCTGCCCAGGGATGGGTGACAAGTGCAAGGAAGTTATGGATGGTCTAAGAATCTTGCAGAGGTCTTCAGAGTAGAATCACAGAATCATTTGGGTTGGAAAAGCCCTCCAAGGTCATCCCAACTGTTAACCCAACGCTGCCAAGCCCACCTAAACCATGTCCTCAAGTGCCACATCCAAATTACTTTTGAATACTTCCAGGGGTGGTTGCAGTTGTGCAGTCTCAATCCTTGGGTGTTTTTAAGACCTGGCTGGATGAGCAACCTGGTCTAAACCTGGGACTGACCTTTCTTGGAAGAGGAGGTTGGACCAAAAACCTCATTAAGGCCCTTCCAGCCCAAATTCTCCTACAGTTAAATTAACCTTGTCAATTTTCCTTTGTTAGCTTGGACTTTATCTTTCGTTTTTTAGCTTACACTCAGAACTGTCTCCACCTTTAAACAAGGGACTCTGGTACTGTTTGATGACCTGGGATATCCCACTTCAATCCCCATTTCACCCGACTTTCCTACAGGGCTCTCCATGTCTCCCATCTCCATCTGCAGAACGGAGGCATTTCTCTGTCTGCAAAAGGCAGCTGCGAGATGAATTCATTAGAGATCAACGGGTCCTGAATTCAGTGGTAATAAGGGCCGTAAGACAGACAAAATACAGGGTGGGAAAAATCTGACAAGATTTTGATATCTGGTCTAGTTGCCTGGATACTCTCTCCTGGCACAGAAAACTCATGCGCCACCGCCACCGTCACATGGTGTGAGCTCAGAAGTTGATTCACTTCAAGGCAGGAGGAATAAACAGAAAATAAAATGTCTTCCATGATTATTTCAGGGCCAGAACATTAGCAGTTATAAATTTCTCGAGACCTTTAGCTTTCACACCTAAGAGTACCTTGGCTGATGCAGAGGAGCAAAATTGTCTTTTTGCCACGAGGCTTGGGTTTGGAGCAGCCTATGGGTGCGTTGTGTCGGGAGCATGATTTTGGAAACTGGAGTGTGTTAGACAGTCAAGATCTGCAGCCTACTTCCATATGGCCACATTAATTTCACGGCAACTCTGCGAAGAGGAAGATGATGTACTTCCCACCATCCTTGTGGGGGAGGAGCAGTGCTCCTGCCAAGCAGTTTGCACAGGACAATAATTCTAAGCACTATCCCCTCTGTGAACAGCCTCAGATGGGGCTGCTGAATCCTCCCATCGCTTCTGCAAACCACTGCGAGGGTAATCCCTTGTAAACCTTTTAAGAGCCCAGTGAGTTTTTTCTTCTTGGGCCACAGTGGAGTGAAACGAGAAAAATAAAGTGAAATAACTTCCCTTTGCTGAAGAAGGAGACAAAGTGTAACTGTGGTTCTTAAAAAGCTTGAGGAGCTTCCAAAACATAAGAGTTGGAAGCGTAGAGAACACGGAGAGGTCCTTTTAAGGGCATTAACGGCATTATGATACTGAATCACCAAGAAAAGTAAATGTAGATCCAACTTGAAGACCTGTGGTCCTCTGGTGGCAAGGAATGGGCCAAAACATGTTCTGGAGCACCACCACCATGGAGGCTCCGTGCCAGCTCTAAGTCAGTGCAAGCCTGCATCATCCAAGGAGAGACACCAGCACGCCATATTCCATGAAAATGCCGGGCTGGGGTTCATTTAAAGTCAGGAAAGTCTTTCAGGAAGTGGGTTATTGGCACAGCGTTTTTTCCCTCGGCAGTCTGGTGCTGTGGGCACTTACCGTGAAGAAATTGCTTCTTCAACATATCTTTCTTTTTTCCCCTCACATTTTGTTCCATTTGAATTTCTTGGCAAAATGTTTGATTCCCATCAACTTGGGTCAGAATTTGAAACTTTGGCTTGGAAGTTTCAAGTTCTGGATCCACAATGGAAAGGTCCTCATCCAGTCCCTCCCTCTTTGTGGCTGGACAAGAAAGGTGAGCAACAGGAATTGGTAACAAAATTGGTTTATTTATTGGATTTATTGGATGGGGCCTTCAGCAACCTGATCACCTGAGTGAGTGACATCCCTGCCCATGGCAGGAGGGGGAACAAGATGAGCTTTAAGGTCCCTTCCAACCCAAACCTTCTGTGATTCTGTGATTACAGAGATTCTTTCAGAAGACTTTAAGAACATGGCACTTTGGCTTAGCTCAAAATTTAAGATCCCACAAAGACAAGCCAGTTAATCCCAGCAGAGCACCTGTAAATACCACACTGTAAGAAAGATTTTAAAGCTCCAAAGACTGATCAATTTAATAATTTAAGGGCCACACCTCAAGTGCTTGCTGCCAATCCACAGGCCTGGAACACTCCTCTGCTTGGCTGCTCAGCATTACAATTGCAAATGGCCTGTTCTGCTGCTTCCCAACATTAGCCCAGTAACAAATGAGCAGAAAAAACCATTTACTCTGCAGAACATTTGAAAAGGCATTTTATGTGTGTTTAACAAACTGCCTAGTGCAAAACCTACAGGCAGGAGGTGCCTGCTGTGTGGGAGCTCCTCTAAAATTGCATGGGATTGGCTTTGGCCAAAAAATGGCAGGAGCTGGAGTGAATCCTTCTGTTTGCTCCCTGGAGTCCTTCCATCACTGGGAGACTTGTCAGTTGTAGATAGACAGGATGGATGGATGGATGGACAGAAAACTCATATCAAAACCCAAGTTTCAGCCTCTGGAGTTAAACTCACATCAATCTTCCTTAGAGCAAATTAAATCCTGTTTAAACAAAAAAAAAGCAAAAAGCAACCACTCCTCCAATAAGTTTACTATTTAAACCATGAGGAGCTTCACATGTTAAAGACTCTGGGTTATCACTACCAGAGATAGCAATTAATTTTCTGGAAGACTGCATGACAATAAAGCCCAAATCAGTCCTGGCGCTTGCTCATGCTGGACAATGTGCTGGTGTTATTAAAAGGCCAATTACCATCAGCTTGTGCTCCAGATGACAGCAGGAACAACTTGGAGAAAGTGGAGTGTTCCAGGGAATCCTGACAGTAGGACAAATGCATCCTTGCACCACTCATGGTAGTTGTAGCGCCCACCTAAGTAATCATTCGGCTGCAAAAGCAACCTCGATTAAAATGTTTACGGAAGCATTTCTGACAAGAAAGGAATTTCATACTCACCCACTGATAGATGCCTTGCTCCTTTCTCTGAAACATTCAGCAGCAGCGTCACAGGGGTCAGCTTCAATCAGCTAAGATAACTCAAATATTCCTGAATTAAAATAAATTTTAAAAATAGAATATTTCCTCTTGATCTCCACCTGGCAGATGAAATGAGGACAATAAAATAAATGAAATTTTACGATCGACTTGATTTGGTCTCTCTTGGGGGGGGAGGAGGGAATGGAAAACTCATATCATAGGTTTTGATAGGAACTGTTACAGAGGTAGGACTATGAATATCAAAGATATTTTCCAGTTCAAAGATCCCTTTTGGAGAGAATACACTTCCTAAATTCCTTAACATCTGTGAGTATGGATGGAGAATGCTATGTTGGCTGGATCCACATCCTTTCGGGACAGCTTCTGAGAAGGAAGAGAGGGTTCTGTCATTTTGTTGGTCTGTGTTGGGTGGACATTCCCTATCCTGTGACAATCCCACAAGTCCTGGCTGCACAACGTTGGGGTCTGCAGCCTCTTGCTGGCATGGAGTGTTGCAGGTGGCTTTTCCTCCTGTGCTTGAGTAGCTCTGGGTGGGTCAGTGCTGCTGATGCCAACAGCCTCCAGAGGAGGCCTCAAGCTTGGTTTGTGACCACTGGTGGCCGTTCATGGTGCCAGCACACGTGTCCTTCTGAACACAATTAACTGAAGTGCTCTGCCAAGCTCTAACATGAATAATTATGGTCTGTCCTGGAATTTCTCTTCGAGAAACTGAGTTTGGTGCTCTAAAGAAGGGGCTCTTCATCATGAGCATGTGAGATCCCATCTCATGGCTGTTCGTGGATACCTCCTCACCATAAGGGGCCACAGGCTTTCTTCCAAAGGAAAAGGCTGTGTGGAGAAGAGCTGTATTTTACCCCTGGGGTAGCAGTGAATCTTTGTGTCCACGATCATGGAATTGTAGAATCGCAGAACCAGAATATTCCGTGTTGGGAGGAACCCACAAGGATCATCAAAGTCCAACTTCTACAGAGGAGGACAGCCCCAGGAATCCCACCATATGCCTGCCATGATGTATCACACATCACCCTCTGAGGCACTGGCCCAGTCCATAAATGCAGGACCAGCTCGAGGTCTGGGAATTTCGAGAGTGTAGGTGCAAGAACAACATGAAAACCATGGATGACACCTCCGAGGAACACCAGTTGCTCCAGTGACTGCCCCAGGGATGGACTGTCCTGTGGCCTGGAACACAGGGGACTTCAATGCACTTTCTTTGATTAATATTTGTGAAGGGCTTTCAGTAAAGGCCCAGCAAGAGTGCGAGGTTTGCAGCACTAATCCCAGGATGGTTTGGGTGGGAAGGGACCCTAAAGCTCCTCCCATTCCACCCCCTGTCATGGGCAGGGGGACCTTTCACTATCCCAGGTTGCTCCAAGCCCCATCCAGCCTGGCCTTGATGGCTCCAAGGGTGGTTATTCTCCCACTTATCTGTTAATTTTGTCTTGAACTTTGATTTGTTGCGAGGTTTGAGGACACCCAAGTGGGAGATGGGCCAGGTCAGACACGTACAGAGATTTTATTGTCTGATATTTCCACTCTTCCCATAAACAGGGAGCTCTTGTTTCCTTCCCAAGGAAGGTATATCCTGCAAGAGGCTGTTACACAGCGCAATTAATAACTTCTGATTGTCAAGTTTTCCCCCCTAACTGACTGGCAGAGAAAAATAAAACATCAGCAGCAACAACAGCTCCGTGCTGTCTTTCACTTGAACTTTCCTAAGCACTGTGAAATCCTGAGTGAAATAAACTTCCCAGCCTCTCCTGAGGCAGGTGGGGAGGATAGGAGGGAAGGTGGAAAGGAAATGATTTCCTGAGCTTACGCAACAAATTGAGACATGGTTTCATGTCTCTGGGTTCACTGTCCCCATCCTGTTGCCATCAGGATGGGAACCAGCATGGAAATCAGGGCTGTGTTTGCTTGGGGCTGGGGAAGACTGAGGAATGTCCCCCTGATGCAGAAAAGAATCTTGATGCTAAAAGTTTATTCCCTGCTTTTTCCGTAGTGGTAAAACTGACCTAACTGGGACTCAGTGCTTTGCTTCCTGTTCAAGCCTGTGGAAAGCAATAACTAACATTCATCCCTCCTTCTTGTATCCCCTGCAACTTTCTTAAAGCAAGGTTCCTTCTCCAGAAGTAGCACTTGTTTGCAGGATGCCCTAAAAAACCGTATTGTTCCCCAAAAGCTCCTGCAGCATGCACAGCGCAGAGACTGCAGCTCCAGAATGCCAAATGGCTTTGAAAATCCCAGCTGGGCACAACCCCACTTGGAGACCTCGCTCTGAGGGTGCTGGGTTCGCTGGGAGCACTGGGGGAGCTGCCATCCCTGACACAGAGCAGGGCATCAGCTGCTCGCCGCATGCCAGGGCTCGACGTGCCGAAAGTGGAGGAGGACGAGCTGCTGCCGCCCTCTGGGAGAGCCGTCAAAACATCTGTGATATTTGGGACCGTTCCAGGGCGAGGGAATCAGAAGTGGATCCTGGAAATCTGCCTATTATCCTAATGAGGATGTTTCCCTGTCGTGGCAGACCGAGGCGGGGAGGCCGACGCCGGGGAAAGGTTGGTCCAAGTGACCTCCTGCTGTCCCAAAGGGTGGCCCGGCACAAGGGCGTCCCTGTCCTCCCCATCAGGATCAGTTACTGGTTTGTGTCGTGTGTTATTGCCTGTGTAACTTCAGTTCCCAGGAGTGTTTTCCCATTAGGAAAAGGGGGAAGAAAAAAAAAATAGAAGCTTTGCACGGGCTTTTAAGCAAACAAAATGTGGAACATGTGTGCACACAAGATTTCACACCCACGCACAATTTCCCTTCTAACGTCGCAAATGGCTCGTGCACGAGGACCTGGTGTAATGCAAGGCAAGGAAAATTGGGGAAAACAGGGAAAAAGACAGAAAAAAATTCAGTTATTGTTTCATTTTAGGGAAACCATGTAAATTTGCAGCAATAAAAACCCAAGCCCAGTCCTGTTGTATCTGATGTTTGATCAAGTTGAAAACCTTTTGGTGTTCCCTTCCCATGCTCTGCCACGGGGGTACTGTAAAGCAAATAAAGATTTGGAATAATAATAACACATCTGGGGTGGCAAAGTGATTTTATTTAGCACTTATTGCCATCAGTCACTCCAGTTTTGCTAAAGTCTTTTGGACTTCCAGGTGGGAAGCTTGGCTTATAGGGCAACAGCCCGAGGAAGATTCTGGATCATGATTAAAAGATTCCCAAGACTTTATGAATGACAACGGCAAAGAAAAGTCCTGCTATTCCCAACATTTTTTTGGAGGAAAAAAAAAGATAAATGAAAACCACAGTTTATCTGTGCACATCCAACAGTGGCACTTTGCAACCTTTTCTGAATCCTAAAAACATTCCACTGGAATTGTGGTTTATTCCCATTGTCTTTTTTGTCAGTGAAGGTTTTCCACTGAATGATACATGGAATTTTGGGAACAAATTAGAAATTAGGAAGAAATTCTTCACTATGTGGGTGGTGGAACAGGTTGCCCAGAGAAGCTGTGGCTGCCCCTGAATCCCTGGAAGTGTCCAAGGCCAGGCTGGACAGGGCTTGGAGCAACCTGGGATAGTGGAAGGTGTCCCTGCCCATGGCAGGGGTAGGACTGGATGAGATTTAAGGCCCCTTCCAAACTGTTCTGGGATTTTATGAAAATTACTTTAAGGCAAACCCCCTTGCAGAGAACAATCCTAAATAAAGTCCTGGCCAGGAATCCCACGTGCCCCATCCCTCTGATCTTCTCAGAGCCAACTTCTCCTGACGCCCACTGAGTGTCCGAGTGCCTCCTCCCCACCACGTCGGAAACACAAATGTGAAACACGTGCTCTGCTTCATTAAAAATTATGCTAATGGGAGACATCATTTAAATTGCTAATAGGGTCGGCTGTTTCTAGTAAGACATGACAAACTGTCTGGAAGGAATTTTTGCATTTTTAAAGATCCCCTTTATTCCCAAAGGGAAGCGAGTTGTTTCAGAGGGGAAAATATATATATGTATTTATATACACACACGAGCACGCACACAAACACACACACGCACAAAGACAAACATTTTTTTTTTTCCCCTCAATAAAATGCAAGTGCTACAAATCAGCTTTTCTTTTGTGGGTGCACGAGGTTGGATCCTTTTTGGCCACAGTGGCTTTGGGAAAGGGGTGTTTTGGTGCTGCTGCAGCAGGAGCTGCTGGAAGGGTGTCCCTTCACCGCCCGACCACCTCCCCACACCCCGCACGCACCAACTCCTGCTGCAGATTAGCAGCTGCTCTTTGCAAGGAATGCTGATTAGCAGCAGGCAGGGGAGGGAAAAGCCACAGGGATGGATAAAAGATGAAGCCAGAAGAGCAACCAGGACTTCTGCTCCCTCCCGGGACCAGCTTGCCTTGGAATAAGTTATGTTTGTGACAGACTGGAGCAAACCCTACAGCAGAGGGGCAGCCTCGCTGTGTCTTCACTGGGCAGGGCACTGGGCAGGTCTGTCCCATTCTTGGGCAGAGTTTTGAGGTGCCGGAATCCCACCAAGAAATATTTGCTCCACTCAGCAGTGATAGGAGGGAAAACCTGGCCCCTGGAAGCGCTCAGGGAGCCCATCCCTGCCTCTGGATTGTGCTGGCGGGAGGGGGACAGATGGCAGCACGGCCACTGGGGACACCCCCCAGAACACCATCAATCTGCCAGAGGGAAAGGGCTTCCAACAGGGAGCAAAAGAGGACAGGGAAGCACTGGGAGGTGAAGCCAGGAGATAATGTCAACTGAGGACCGCTGGCAGGCGCAGGCGGCTGCCGAGGGACCGCAGCTGAGCTTCTCCAAGGGATCTGGGCATCTTCCACAAACTGCCCAGCAGCCCTCCAGCTGGGAGCATCTCCACGCGGTGTTGCAGTGCTGACATCAGTGACCTGACATAATAATGCTGTTTGCATCCACAGAATAATAATTTTTTGATCAAAACCTGAATCAGCTCTTCCGCCTCACCTGGGACGGCCTCCCCAGCAGTAGCTCATGACTAGTCACGGCTTAAATGCTGCTATTGGTTGTCACTTCATCATTTCAGTGGTTATTAATAAATTTAAGCTGTGATAGGGATGTCCATGAATTAATTATTATTTTAGATTACCTTCTCTCAAAGGCATTTGCGTTGAATGTATCTGGTTCAGTGGGGGTTCCTTTTAATCCTTCAGTTTTATCTGTTTGGACTTACAGCTCCATATTTAAGAGTAGAAACAGCCTCAGTATATGGGTTTTCCATGTGCTTCAAGCTCTCCATGCACGTTTGGAAAATGACCTTAGTCCGGATAACTTCACTTTGTGGTTGCTTGGGGTTTCTCTGGGTTTTTCAGCAGAAATGGGTGCAGAGTTGTGAATTCAGCACTGCCCCGAGCAGACAGGAACTGGGCAGGGAGCCTGGCTATGGAAGAGCCAGCACAGCCAGAGGAGGTGACTGTCCCCCTTCTACCCAGGCTGCCACATCCCCTGAAGGTGATCCTATCTCAGGAGTACAGGCAAAGTGCAGAGCGTGCACATGGACAGACACAAAATCGCTTTGTTTCTGCTCCAGACTCAATTCCAACATCATCTCCTCTCCATTCCCCTCTCTCCCTCTCCCAGTCCTGGCACCATATCTGTTAACAACATGACAGCCACAAGGCTGAGCTTGTCTGTTATTTTACCTCACCTAAACCACTGCTTGGCCTTTCTGTCTTGGCATTTTCACCGTTTCTTTTGCCGTTCCCTTTTACCATCGTAACTCAGCACGCCAAGGACCACAGACAAGAGTCCCAATAACCAATATTTACATGTGTCATGGGAAAAAAAACCAAAAAACCAGCAAAACAGCAAACCCAAACCCAAGGAAGGCCAGTGGCCCTGTGTGGCACTTAGCAATGAAGGACACACTGGCTGATTCTGCCTCTGATGGAATAAGATTATGTCTGGCACACAATGGGCAGAAGAACTGCCCGACAACCAGGCAGCCACTAAATTAAATTCCGAGACTCCAATTGCAACCTTCTCACTGCCCAGCTTTAGGAAATGCAGACAAAGCCCATGATGCAATAAATCCCCAATAGCACTGGAAGAAGGCTCTTGCAATAACAGGCTGGGATTCCAGGATGTTTGTCCTGGTAAAATTAACAGTGCCAGGGTCTGTTCCTAATCTGGGTTTGGGGACTATTCCACAGAATCATCAAATCACAGAATGGTTTGGGGTGGAAGGGACCTTTAAGGTCATCTAATCCAACCTCCCTGACATGGGCAGGGACATCTTCAGAGCCTCTTAGCTCAGCACTACTTATCCCAGGCCAAAACCATTCCAGAGTCATGCTGATGATTTCTGGGCTCCAAAACACTTCAAATTTCCTATTTCTGACAGACTCTGCTGTAAGATGAACACTGGTCCTCAAGGATGTGAAGTTTGGCTCTTGCATCCAATTTGTAAATAATGGCCTGAGGCAGAAAACAATGGAAACAGAGCTTGGAGGAGGCAATCCTTGAATATCAACCAGCTTTCTTGGGCCCCTCTTCCCTCCTGGGCGTTATCCCATGGGACTGAGCCAAGCAGACCCCTGAAGAGGCTGAAATTTGCTCTCCTGCAGCCCAGGGTCATGCACTTGCTCTGCCCCCTCCTCGCTGCCCTGCGGGTCTCCAACTCCACCATTCCACTGTCCCAGCAGCCCAGGCTGCCCTTGAGCTTCACATTTCCCACCAGCCCTTCCTATTTGATGGGAACAGGTCCAGCGTGGCACCTCTCGTCCTTGGCTCCTCTATCCCTTGGAGGAGGAAGTTGTCACGGCACGTTCCAGGAGTGGGACGGATCCAGGTCCCGCTCGTGTAAGCGATATGTTAATGTTGGTGCAGATAATATGATACACACTTGAGTACACAGGTGAAAGTACTTTACCTGCCGTGTTTCAAGGGAATTTAGTGAAGAAATGTATTTTTTTAATATGAAGAGGTTGTTCAGGAAGATCTTGTAGCCTGTTTTTTTCATGAGAGAAGAGTGAAGTGTCAGAACCACCTTCAAGGCTCAACACAGGAGCATCAGGAAGATGGGAAATGGTGTTCAGCCCTACCAAAAAGGTCAGTGAGATCCTCTGCTTCAGCCAGAGCTGGAATAAAACAACACAATTGTTCCAAGTGGAGATGGTACTACAAGTTTTCTAAGATTGGGACCGAAAGGATTACCTCAACTGCAGATTTATTTCAGATGTTAGATTGTATCAGCACATGTTTATACCAAGAGAAGGTCCCACAGGAGTGGGTCTATACCAGAGGAAAAAAAAATCCATTGCAGACCTTTAAGAAGGTTTTTAAGGTCGTTAAGAGATGTGAACCGGGTCCACTTCTGTTCTCTTCTGATTTGCTGTAGTGATATTTGGAATGTGTTTGAAGTTTAAGGCAGGACAAGGGGGAATAACTTCCCACTGCCAGAGAGCAGGGATAGATGGGATATTGGAAAGGAATTGTTCCCTGTGAGGGTGGGGAGGCCCTGGCACAGGTTGCCCAGAGAAGCTGTGGCTGCCCCATCCCTGGAAGTGTCCAAGGCCAGGCTGGACGGGGCTCAGAGCAACCTGGGCTAGTGGAAGGTGTCCCTGCCCATGGCAGAGGGTGGGATGAGATGGGCTTTAAGGTCCCATCCAACTCAAACCATTCCATGATCCTGTTTCTATAATCATACAGAGCCTGCAGTAACATGGAAAGTGCATTGCAGAATCATAGAAGAGTTTGGGTTGAAAGGGACCTTTAGAGGTCCCCAACCCCCCTGCCATGGGCAGGGACACCTTCCACTATCCCAGGGTGCTCCAAGCCCCATCCAGCCTGGCCTCGGACACTTCCAGGGATGGAGCACCTCTTTGGGCACCCTGTGCCAGGGCCTCACCATCCTCACGGCCAAGAATTCCTTCCCAATACCCTGTCTAACCCTGCCCTCTGGCAGGGGGAAGCAAATCCAGGTTGCCCAGGAGAGGGTGGCTAACCCTGAGTGTGCGTGGCACATGGCACCGCTCGTCCTTAACGCTGAGTGCGCCCTCCTGGCCTCTGGGTTTTTTTTATCTCCCGCTAATTCTTCCTCCCAATGCCTCCCCTAATCTCTCCAAACCTTTCCCCTGTTGGCTGGCACCCCTTAATCCTATTACAGAGATTTCTATTCTAAAAGTTTGGCTGAACCACCCTCCAGGGCCCTGCCCAGAGCTTCACCTGGGTTGCTGAGGAAGACGCCAGCCCCTCAGCGGCTCTGGTTCTTTTGGGAATGATGCATTGGAATACCATTCCTGAAATAAAGCCTAAATCCCCTGGGTCTTCTTTAGCCCTTGCTCAGCACAGTCACTCACAGGGTTTGTCCTGAGAGACCTCTGCACCACTGGGGAGATCAGGGAAGGATTGCTTTCTGCACAGTCATTTTAAGGCTTGTTTAGTGATACTGAGATGGAAAAGAATTGAGGATATTCAGCAATCAGGGTCGCTGGTCTCAAAATCCATCCTGGCCTATTAGTACTTTTAGGGTTAGACCCCATTTTTTGTATTATCCCAATTCCCACTGCATCAGCTTTCCCCAAAAATTGGAGGGGGCCTGACTTCAGCTCAGTCACATCAGTGGTCGTGCATGGAGGTGAAAATGGGATGAATTCTCCTTTGAAAAGAAACCTCCGAATCTCACCTTTTCCTCCAATGGGATGAGTGATGAGACAGAAAGCCAGGAGACTTGGGCCCACATCTGTTTTAACCCCAAATTTGGGCACGTCACACACTGGGCTCACCCTCACATTCACTGTGTGAGCAGTTGGGGATATTTTATTTACATTTCAAATAACTCACGGGCACCTGTGTGGGCACCTGTATCTCATCTAGGGGAGGGTGGTTTGGAGACATGAAGTTTAGCTCCTCATCACCAGCCACTTCTCTTTCACGCACTTGATGATGAATAATTCTCAGGCCCCCAAAATTTCATTAAAAAAAAAAAAATCTGTCTTTGGAGACAGTAGAGTTCAAGTGGCATGTCCCTTTCAAATTCCCTCCCAAAAAGCCACTGATTCCTCCCAGCTCTGTGTGCAACAGAAGTGAAACATCAGCTGTTTGAATTTCCCTGAGTGCTTTTCATTTTATTTCCAGAAATAAACCCCAAAACACCAAATTTTCCTCCCACATTGCCTAATTTTCTGCTGACATTGCTTACTTTTCCAGATTAGTGATACTGAAAGTAGTCAAACTTCTAATCACATAATCCAAACAAGACAGGTTTCAGCTCCTTTTGCTATAGATTTACTTTCTGGTCTCTCACTAGGACCTGAATTTTAACGAGTTTGCACACTTTAAAAACTTGATTTGATGCTTATTTGGCCTCACGGTGGTGTCTCCTCATTACCTGAATCCTTCTTCGTGTGAATAAACTCACCAGTGGTTGGGAACTGCTTCCAGAATTTCTTCCTAAAGCACCAGCAGAAGCATTTTCCAAGACAGCATAAACCAGAGCAAATTTGGGTGAACATTCCTGATGCAATTACAGCCAATCCCACCCTGGCAGAGGCTGTGCTATTCCCAGGCATCCCAATCCATAACCCAACACCAGCCCTCTCCCACTGCTGGAAAACCAAAGCAAGGGTGGAAACCTTGTCCTTCGAGTGTGACCATCACCTGCAAAGCTCCTCCAGGTGCCTCCAGGAGCCAGGAACCTTCCATGTGATGGGAGCTGTCCCTCCGTGCCGAGCCAGGCTGCTTAAAAACAGGCTGAATACATTAAGTGGTCAAATCAGGTTATAAATATTAAACTGGCTCTGCTGCCTGCTGCCACATTGAGCTCAGCTGAGCCAGCCCGGCGTGGCAGGGGGGGCTTCATTTGCAGGTCTGTGCTCCACGGGGCCACAGCTCAGCTGTGGGATGGCAGGATCCCAGCAGAACTCCGAGGTAATCACAGCCCTCCCAGAGCTGATTCCTGAGTTTCTGCTCCTGTTTATGGCATTCATCAGGCTTCAGAAGAAAGGAGAGAGCAGGAGTGCTCCATCCACTAATGAGCTTCTTCCCTCTCTAATTTCCTCTCTGCTTTATTCTCCTGTCCCACCAGAATCCAGGAAAGCCAAATCTAAGAGCATTTGAACTGTAAAAAGTGATGCCTCTTGCCATTAAATGTGGCTCCATTAGCAGGATGGAAGATGAGGACCTGGAGAGAAAAGGTCCAAATGCATCTCCCCATCCAGAGCAACCTGGGATAGTGGAAGGTGTCCCTGCCCATGGCAGAGGGTCGGAATGAGATGATATTTAAGCTGCCTTCCAACCCAAACCATTCTGATTCTATATTTTGACCCAGCACTGGCAGTAGAACAAACTCCTTCATGCCAACAGCACAGCACATATTTTACAGAATTTAAATGTACATTGCAAACACCCCCCAGACGTGCTACAAGTGACCATGCATGGATCTTGATCGTGGATTGTGGATCAGGGCCAGAGCAGCCGGAATTCTGCAAGATCAAACCTAAGGAACGTCGTGCTTCTGCTCAGAAAAAATTAAAATATGATTGAGTTAATTCTAACTCAGCTTGTCACACAAGCAGCTCTTTGCCTAGATACAGGAAGAAGAATAAGTTAAGAGTCTCTTCTGCTTCAGGAACCAGCACTGGTGATTGAATTCCGACAGCCAAACTCGGCATATGGTCCCAGAGCATGGAAGAGGAAGAAAGGGAATATATTTTGATTTCATAGAATCATAGAATCACAGGATGGTTTGGGTGTGAAGGGGCCTCAAAGCTCATCTCATCCCACCCCTGCCATGGGCAGGGACACCTTCCACTAGCCCAGGTTGCTCTGAGCCCTGTCCAACCTGGCCTTGGACACTTCCAGGGGTGGGGCAGCCACAGCTTCTCTGGGCAACCTGTGCCAGGGCCTCCCCATCCTCATCATAACAAATGTCTTCCTTCACTCATGTCTGAATCTCCCCTCTTTTAGTTTAAGTTTATATCATTACCCCCATTTTAGCCAACACTTTTTTTTTCCCGGCAGCTCCATCTTCTTCCCACTGGCAGAAGTACCACAAGACACAGGACATGGCTGTGGGAAGAAGAAGCCCTGGCTGCCCCATCCCTGGAAGTGTCCAAGTCCAGGTAAGACGGGGCTCAGAGCAACCTGGGATAGTGGAAGTTGTCCCTGCCCATGGCACAAGGTGGAACAAGATCATCTTGACATCCCTTCCAACCCAAACCATTCCATCATTCTGTGTCTCTGAGAGCAGCTGCAGCAAATTCATCTTCCGTATGTGCCCAAATCCTTCAGGGAAAGCAAAGCACTATGATAAAGTTAATCACATGCTGCGCTGAAGGAGGAGTCATTTCGTGTTTCCTAAAGGACTTTCTGGAATATTGGGGTGACACTGCAGAATGAGTCAAAAAATCTACGTTTTGAAGACTGCGAGGGGTTCACAGCTTGTGCTGAGCCTTGGTGCCAAAAGGAGGGTGATCCCCCAGTACAGCGGACCGGCCCAGCTGGCACCATGGCTGGGAGAAAACGTGGGATGCTGTGGAATAAAACCTGGCTGGGGACTTGGGAGGTGTTTCCGCATTAAGAGGAGGGCTGCTTAACAGTAGACTTAAGTGCTGGTATTCAAAGTTTGGCTGTAAATCAGTTAAACAAACAGATCTGTCTGTGATGGTGAAATCACAACCAACAAACAACTGGTGGAGGAATAAACCTGTTGGGAAGAATTGATGCACTTCACACCAAGGCTGAGCATTCCCAAGCTCCTTCTTGCAGCACAAGAATTGATTAGCAGGGAAGAGATCATTGCCAGTCCTGTGAACCTCAGATTAGACCATTGAATCCAGCTAAATTATGTCTGTATAACCCCCTTTAGGCATTCTGGAAAAAGTCATGGCTCTGGGGTAGATGTTGACATTAATTTTCAGGTGCTTTAAGGAATCCATGTGTTACAACTCCTCCTGTTTAGCCCTGGCTATGCAAGATTTTCCTGATCCTTTGGAGATGGTTGTGTGTAGATTTTCAGATGTATTCCTACATGGGCAGCAAGCCCCACGCAAAGCAAATCCCTCTGCCAAAAAGGTGAGTCTTGGGTAGTGTCCTGAGCTCTGTCTTGTGGAGGCTTCATGCTCCATCTGACTGGTTTGGCAGTGGTTTTTGTGTGCTGGGTTCAGCACTTTGGCCCTGCCACGATGGTGGAAGGAGGGGAGGGACCTTTTCTGCCTCACACGGTGGCATCCTGCCCCTAAAAATTGTCCCTGGGGTGACCAGGCTAATGGGGTGAGGAGGGCAGCAGAGCACGCAGGGCAGTTTGGGGGTCTCCAAGCCATATCAAAATATGGTTTTGTCAAAAATGGGGAAATGCTCCCCTGCAACTTGATTTTTCTCCTCTGGTTAACTGAGCCAAGATGACATTGAAGTAGGAAGTGGAATAAATACACGCAAGAAGTCTTTTCACCAAGTTATTTAATTCACCAGAAGGGACACTTAACCATACAGCAGCACCTTATTTACATCGAACTGCTCTTTATGCATCCTGTAAACATCAGAAGCAATTTCTAATAAATTACAATCCAGGGAGCAGCAAATCAACAATATCACTGAGTTGTTTAAACGAATTCATTACAAAATATATTGCCTTTTTCCCTGTGACTTCATTCAGATTGCGCTTGAAAGCATTATTCTCCTGAATTTTCTGTTCAGGATAGACATGTGCAAAAATATCTCCAAGCAAGAAGAGATTGTATTTTAAACTTCATTGCCCTTGACCTGAGGTCCTTTTGAGTCTATTATGTTCCAGCCTCTCTGGCAACACCATCACTGGTGACATCTAACAACAAACAGCCCCAACAGCAGGTCCCAGCTAATTCAAATTGAGATCACAGATTCAGCCGCGTAAGAGTCTGAAAAAGAAATGCCTAAAATTTCTATAACCTCTGGGCTTCTCTTTACCAGAAAGGATGTTCTATACGAAGTAATAGGAAAATGTAATATTGTTTGCCAGTTTAATTGGATGTGCGCCTGCCCTGTTACGAAAGAGATTGGCCCTTGCTGGCCGTGTATGAAACACAGGGTGAGAGCGGATCCTGGTCGTTCAAAGTGACAAAAAGCCAGCAGTGATTTGAGGTGATGTGACAGCAATGGAGACATTTTCTTGGCCTCCATTCCAAGTGCAGGAGGGGGCTCTGGAGAGGTTCTTCGGGGTGGAGGTTCTTCATCACTTGGTGGAGGACAACCCCATCGTGCCCAAATCTCTGCCTGTTTAAAATGAGTTCCAAGGCAGCCGCAATACACAATTCCCGATTTTTGATGTTAGTGGTGGTGGTCCCCTGCATCCCACTGCTCCCAGCAATGCAAAACTCCACTGTGGAACCAACATGGATTTCAGGGATATGATGGAGAGCAGGACAGGAGGCCCTGGGGGACTGTTCTTGCTCATCCTTCACAGATCTGACCACTATTTTATTATGAAACCAAGAGCTGGAAGAGCGGAAGGGGAATCTGGGCAGCGATGACAAAGCAGCAGCAGCAGGTTCATCTGTGGCAGAAAAGCCTTGTCCCAGCATTCCCACAAAGCTCTTGGAGGCTACGACTCTCCGGGTGGAGTGGTTCAAGTAGCTGCTGTCTGCCTCGCTTTCTCTGCCTTCACTTACAGAAAGCCACAAGAAATATTTCATCCTCTTTGTTGAGACAGTTTCCTTGCACTTAGGGAGGCGGAACAAGTGCATTTATGCTCTCACTCCAGGACTTGCTGATGGCCGTGAGAGGCAGCTGGGGACCAGGACTTGGGCTTGTTACAGCTTCAGAAATTCAGTGCTGGAGTGCCTTTGCTCTGGGTGAGAACGAGGAGAGCTCTCTGTGCTGCCTGACCTCAGCTCCCCTCTGGAGCCGCCACAGCAACAGGAGAAGTTTCCTGCCACGGGGAGGTGGTGTCCAGTTAATTCCCAGGGTTACAGAATCACAGACTGTCCTAAGCTAGAAGGGACCCACCAGAATCATCAATCCAGCTCCTGGCCCTGCCCAGGACTCCCCAACAGGCCCACCCTGTGCACCCCTGAGAGCATTGTCCAAACACTCCTGGAGCTCTGGCAGCCTTGGGGCTGTGCCCATTCCCTGGGGAGCTCTTCCAGTGCCTGACCACCCTCTGGGGGAAGAACCTGTTCCTGATATCCAACCTAAACCTCTCCTGACACAGCTCCAGCCATTCCCTGGGCCCTGTCCCTGCTCACAGGGAGCTGAGATCGGAGCTGCACCTCAGCAGGAGCTGCAGCCCCTGTGAGGTCTGACCTCAGTCCCCTCTTCTCCAGGCTGAACAAACCAAATGACCTCAGCTGATCCTCATAAGGCTTCACCTCAAGGCCCTTTGCCTTTTCTGTAGCCTCTTTTGGACAGTCTCTGACAGCTTGAGATCATTCTTACATTGCAGTGCCCAAAACTGCTCACAATATTCAAGGTGAGGCCGCCCCAGTGCAGAGCAGAGCGGGACAATCCCCTCCTTCTCCCAGCTGGTGATGCTGGGCCCTGATGCCCCCAGGACAGGGATGTCCCTCCTGGCTGCCAGATCTGCTGACCCAGATCCAACCTGCCATGAATCATGAAATTGTATGGGTGGGAAGGGACCTTAAAGCTCATCCTGTTCCAACCCCCTGCCAAGGGCAGGGACACATTCCACTAGACCAGGTTGCTCAGAGCTCTGTCCAACCTGGCCCTGAACACTTCCAGGGACTGATAAATTACAGGAAGAAATAAATCAGTTCCAGAGCCTCTCTCCTTGGCCACGAGGCCTTGTCTTTGGGGTGGAGGAGCTTTGACCATGTGCAGCCTCAGCCTTCCCTTGGTACTCCCAAATTGCTGCTGGTTCAGAGACACCTTGGAGCGGATTTTGGCACTGGGCAACAACATTCCTGAAGTCTGAAGAGGTGAATCCCACCTCAATATGAGCAGGGAGACCTGGGTGATGTGTAAGCCTTGTTCTTTCACTCTATCAAAGAGCTGAAGCACATTTTGCTATTTTTTTTTAATGAATTAGGCCATGAAGAAGGGTCTAGGCAGGGTTTTCTGTGCTTTCTGGTGGGATGCTGTCAGCAGCGAGCCTTGCCCATCCTCCATGGAGCTGGTGTCAAACCCAGTCCAGCAGAACCCTTCTTGGTTTCTTCATCCATAAAATGCCTTCCCTAACCTCCAAAAGGAGAAAATCCCCACACTTTGGTGCATCTCTGCAGCCAGCCATCCCAAGAAGGAAGATGTTTCCTTGGATATAATTATTTCCCTGGCCATGGTAGACTGGTGCTCTACTTACCTCTCTGTGTTGGCATGTCTCCAGAATTTTGGAAAAGGTGCCATTTTTTTTCCTGCCAATCCAAGCAAATGGAGGCCACAGCTGAGGGCTCAGCCAGGGACACCCCATAAATGACATTTGGGAATGGGAAAGGACATTTCCTCCACAGAGCTGGAATTTTCAGTTTGGGTGGTGAGATGAAAAATGCACCTCTGGGAATTGGGCTGTAATGGGAAAAGTCTTAACAAATAAAAGCAGATTCTAATTGTACCCAAAATATCGCCTATAAACACCTAATTCAGCTGAAGAAAAGCAGCACGAGTGCCAATGCTGAGAGCAGGAATGGGGATAGAACTCCACTGGCATCCTCTGCACATAGAAATGGGAGAACTTCTGGAAATGGGAGAGATTGGGCAAACTGATTGTGTCCTTTTTTTGGAGACAAAACCCGTTAACCTTTGTCTTGGAACAGGGTGGGATTGTTGGGGTGTCTGTGCAGGGCCAGGAGTTGGATCAATGATCCCTGTGGGTCCCTTCCCACTCATGATATTCCATGATTCCATGATTCTGTAATAATTACTATGAATTCCTGTGTTTCGTTAATGAACTGGGCATGATGAACTCAGGAGAAGACCAGATGAGGCTCAGACTTCAGCGGAGGGCTCAGACCGTGAAGAAGGAGCTCAATTCTTGGTGGACTCCCTGGGCCACCCTCATCCAGGTGCTTCTCCTCACACCTTAATTCTGCATATGCAAAATAGAGCTAATTCCCTGTAATTTACTCAGCGTGCAAGCCTTAATTAACATTTTTAGGAGAAACCCCGGGCAGACCTGGGCTGGGGAAGTGGTTGTTGCCGTATCAGAGCAGGCATCATTCCAGGCCTGGGCCGGCAGCGGGAGCTGGCTGTGATCCAACCTCCCTCTGCTCCGCGCACTCCGGGTTTGTTAACATCCCAATCAATACTGCCACGACACAAAATCCAGCTTCAACTTTTCAGCCGCAGCGCGGGCCGCGGGGGTTTTTTTTTTTGTTTTCCGTCCCAGCTCACACCCTAAATCCTGTTTTTCCAGCTCCTTTGAGCCCCGCTGGGAGATATTAAGGTGTTATTATCGTTCCCCGTTGCTGCGGGGGAACGGGGGGAATGCTAACGAGGGAGACGCGTCCTCTCCTCTCCATCAGTTCATCTCGCGCCACCTCTCCCACCGCTGTGAGCTTTTAAAAATAACAAATTGCGGGTTATCCTTCCTTTCTTTGGGAGGGTGACCTTTAGGGTTCGCAATGCACATTGCTGAGGGATAAAGAGAAATTTATTTTCCGGGGGAAAAAGGAGAGGAAAGCTGAAATTCTCGCAGGCGTTAGGAATTGGACTTTAAGGGGGGGGGAAAAAGAGTATTTTGAGGAGCCTGATAAATTTAAGAGCTGCTGGCATGTGGATTCATCGGGAGCAGGTCGGTTCTGGCTGGTGCGGGAACCAGCAGGATGAGGGATGGGGTCTAAGCAAATCTGAGGCTATTAATAATCAATAACTGCTCGCAGGGCAGCGATGATTCAGGCCAGGTTGGTGTCTAATTGCCATTATTGTTATTCTGGTTTAAACCCCGTTCCTCTCCGCTGCTGCCACCAGTGATCTGAGGCGCTGTATTTTTAATTTGTTCCCAGGCACGGCACAATCCATCACATGCCCGGATCCAAATGCCAGCGCCGGAGCAGCGGCAGCGAAACATTTTTGTTATTTAAGTTACTGTATGCTAAGTTTATGTTGATTGCTCTGAGTATCATCTCCCAAAGTTAACTAGCGTTAAAGTGTTGATAATGTCCCACTTTTGCAATCAGATTTGCATAGTGCACAACGGAGTTTAGCAGGAGGAAAAAATTAGCTTAAGTGCTGTTTTTCATCAGCCCTGTCAGTCTCACACTGTTTGCTTCATCTGGGTGCACGGGGCGTTTGGTGACAAATGGTTATGACATTTTCCATCTCAGCATTACGTCATTACAGAATCGCCGCCGTCCTCTGGCTCGTGGCTGCGTCCTGGCCTGGCAGAGAGGGAGAGGGGTGAAAACGGGGGCAGAAAGGCAAGAATTGTATCAGAAAGGCAAAAATAAAGTATTTTATTATTTGCTATTTTTATTCCCTCTGGGGGAAAAAAAAAAAAAAAATTTTCAACCTCTCTCCCTTCCCCCCTGCTCGAGGCAGCGTCCAGGAATATTCCCGTGGGCAAAAGGAAAAGCATCCTGTTCCCGCTGAAGCCAGCGGCAAATCGCTGGATGTGCAGGACCCGGACACAAACAGGGGTGACCTCTCTTTGTTCGAGGTGCAGATCCAGGACCACTCTTCCCAGAGGCCTTCCCTCTCTCCCAGAATCAGTGCAACCTGGCTGACATCCCCCCACCTTCCCATTCAGCCCTGGATGAATGATGGAAAAGCAGGCTGGAAATCTTCCCTGCGACGCTGTTTTATAAAATATAATTCAAACATTTCTTCGGTGTTAACAGCTCCAAAATAAAATCCCCAGAATGCAGAAATATCCATAGCAATTTTAGTCTGGTTTTGTGTTAAACTTCCCCCCCACCCCCACCCCTTACTTTTCATCTTGGTTTTCTACCTGAATTTAGGAGCAATTTATGCAATTTATGCCTACCCTGGATCAGGCAGAAGTTTTCACCTTCATTTTGCGGGGTGTTACGGTAGCAATTCCTCATTTTGGGGCTCTGGTTTCTGTTTCACCCCCTTGCTTTAGGGGTAAACACAGTGCTGGTAAAGCCCAGCATTATCCTGGGATGTGTTTTTAGCCTGAGCCCCCCCTCCATACATTAAGTAATTCATCCTTATTGCCATTAGGAATTCAGATGTTATTTTACGGAGGGGGAAGGGAGGATGGATGTGCAGAGCAGAGCACAGCTCATATTTTACAGATATTCCTTTTTGCTGTGCAAGGTGCTGATTTACTCTTGGAAACCTGCTGGAGGAAGGTTTGAAGGGAGCTTTATGGGGGAAAAAGAGGGATTTTTGATGTAATTCAGGCTTCTCCCTGCTCCCGTGCAGCTCTCGCTGGCTGGGTGTGCAGAGCCATATAGGGAACGGCCGCCTTTGCATTAATAATAGTCCAATAAAACCAGACAATATTCCTGCTTAAACGCACTGAGTTATGTAGATCCTAATTCTAGCACATCAGCAAGGAAAGAAAAGCAGATATTTTGTCCTCGCCACAACAAATTCCGTGATACAAATGCGAGCCGACATATGGTAAAAATTGCCTGCAGCCCTGCTGATTTACAGAACTGTTTTCACTCACAGATAATTCATTAAAAATCATTTCATACCGGCTGTATATACATAAAAAATATTTACTTGTGTAAATATCAGTCAGGAAGGTATTGCTTTTTTTTTTTTTTACCCTTTTTTTCTTTTTTACCCTTTCCCTTCTTTTTTTATTTTTTTTGACAGCTGTTGGGGAGGGGAAAAAAAAAAAAAGAAATCCGGAGATGTATGATGGACATAGGGGAAAGCAAAGGTATTCCTGGCATCCATCCGTTCATCCTGGATATAGGTCAGGCCTGGGGGTGGGCTGGGACAGCTTTAAATCCGCTACCTGAGCCATCTGCTCTTCCATGCCAGTGGAATCTGCGTTGGGGAAACACACACTAGGCAGACGTGGATATTGTGGGATACAGCACAAAAGGGACTGGGAAAGGGCTTTTACCTGATTCGGGGCTCTCTGCTGACCTGTGGAACAATAGGGGAATGCTCACGCCGGGAGGTGTCTCCGGAAAACGGGAGCAACGGGATTTCAAGGCCGCTGCTGCTGTGGCAGAGCAGCTTGGAAAATAAAGAGCAAATCCCAGCAAGGCAAGGGGAGTTTTTGGGTTTAATCGGTTTTGCAAATTGTCCTAAAATGATGGAGGCACCGAACACAAGGGAGACAAATGACACGATAGGGTCTGCGGCTCCCAAACATGATCATTCCAGGTATAACCGAGACAAGCCCTGAAATCTCCCTTCCAGCCCCACATTTTACCCTCTAAAACATGTGTTACACTACTCAAAATGCTGAACAAGGCTCCAGCCCGACACTGCATCCTCCCTCTTTTCCCTGTGCTTACTCCAGTAGAATTTGCTTAAATACGATGTGTTGTTTCAAAGCTGAAGCTTGGAGACCTTTAGATGATTTTTTCCCCCCTAGAAATTTCCTAGAGGAAAATTCAGAAATAAATCATGGAGTACAAGAGATTTGGGGTGTTTTGTTTGTTGGGGTTTTTTTTATCTCTACAGCCAGTAGGTGAAACAATATTATTTAAAGTGTGGAAGAGAATAAGTACTTGGAAGAGAGATCTGGTCCATCAGCTTTCATCCTCCATAAAACCCAGTAGTAAACAAAGCAATAATTTTTGGGGGCTTGGAGAGGGCAGCTCTGGGGGGAGCAGGGATGTTGATTAAGACAGAATGGCTACGTGGGGAAAGGGGGGGATGCTGGAATCGCATCCCACGGCTGCGCCCGGCACGGCGGTGAGGGGAGAAAGTTTGGGCCCGTTTCCTCTGGAATTCGGTGCCGTGTCTCGCTCCGTGGAGCTGCAGCATCAATGGGAAATTTTCCTATCAAGCTGAACCTGAAAGGGAGGGTAAAATCAACTCTCACTTCCCCATCGGAGCGTCTACAGCGCGAAAGCCTCTCCCGCTCTATTTATACGCTGGATAAATCAGTCTCCAGACTGTTACCATAGATAACAGAGTTTTTCTCCTGCTGTTGTCTCTAACAGCTTCTTTTTCCCCCCACTATATTTTGCACGGTTCCTACCTATCACCTTGGTGAGTAATTCCTCTGCTTTAAAGCAAATTACTTGGGGGAGAGCCGGGTTTTTCAGGCAGAGGGGGATTTTTCATCCCCCGAATTTTGCTCCCGGTTCTCTGAGTAACCCTGAGAAATCCTGCAGAAAGGGGAGCTATAGGTGACTGCATCTGATCCTGATACATATTTAACCTCCTCACAGTCTTCAGGAATTAACTATTTAGGAGGTGAGCAGCCGGCGCAGGCGCTGCACCGGGATAACACGGCCAGGCTGGTTCGCAGCGACGCCGAAGCTTCCCACAAAAATCCCTAATTCTCACCACAGAGCTTCTGCAGGAGACATTGCCACGGGCTGGGATCTTTATTTGAAATAAATAACTCACTCAATGCGGCAGGTCCCTATTTCGGGGACCGGGGGATGCGGAGTTTCCCCTCCCAGGGATGGGGTGTTAATGGGATTTGTTGCTCCTGGTTGGGGAGCGAGGGGGGTTAATCCCTTCCTTCATGTATATCCCTGCTAAGCTGGTTTAGGTCATGTTCAGAGCTAAGTTTTGCAGCACAGGCTCTGTCCACCCGTCCATCCCGCAGTGCCAGGCACAGGGATGGATCCAGCTGCCATCTTCTCCCCTGTTGCACCTCCCAGCACTTAAAAATTTAAGTGAGCCCCAGAAAGAAATTAAAGGAGAGGTTTAAATTCCACCAAAGCGGTGAAAAAGCCTCTAAAGGCTTTTAGAAACCCTGTGTCGTCGCTCAGGGAAAGCTCCCAGTGAGGCCCAGAGCCCTTTGTTTGCTGCAAGGGGATTTATCCTGGAGTGGGTAGGGAAGGAAAGGGACTTTTTCCCTCCACCTGCAGGGACCCATTCCCCCAGAATCACCTCTGCCATCGTCTCCAGCAGGCATGAAGCTGCTTGTGGGGAGGTGGCTTTGGGGGTTTGGCATCATTTTCTAAAGCCCATCGCCTTGGAGGAGGCTGCAAAGCGTTAAATAGCCTCACCTGACCTCCTCCAGCAAAGCCAGGCTCCGCATCCTTATTTAGGGACATACATCACCTCCACAGCTTTCCCTCTGGCGCTGGGGGTGGAGCAGAGAAGTGAAATGTCATGAGGGAAGAGAAAAAAAAAAAAAGAAGTAGCTCTAAATCCATCCGAATTTGCCTTGAAACCCCTTTCCCACCCCAGCCCGGCCGAGCGCATCCCGGCCATCCCGGCCGAGGGCCGGACACAGATGCCGTGCCATATGGAGCGGCGAGATCCCGGTCAATCGGATCTTTGGGAGTTTTATCGTTTAATTTCTTAATGTGCTAATAGTGCCCAGGGAGGGGATGGATCACCGGTTAAGTCCGAGGATTTATGTTTTTAAGGGAGCGCAATGTATTTTTAAATATCCCCGGCCAACGTGACGGGCGCCGCCGGGCAGGAGGGTGAGCTGGAGAAGGCCCTGGAAGAAAGAACCCTTTGAGCTTTAATCCAGAACAGGTTTCTAACGTGACATACAGCTCCGTGTGAGCTGAAATTCAGGTGGAAAATCCCCGTGTCCATTTGACAAAGCCGTTTTGCCCAGCCCTGAGGGCTGCGAGCCCTGTTCTGGGTCTGTATTCCCCTGCTGCTCCCACAGTTTCTATCCAGGGGTCCATCTCCATGGCTTAGCTCAGGTATCTCACTTCCATTTGAAGCCGTGAAGGGTGGGTGGCAAAATCTCCCCAAGGCCCCCGATCCTCAGTTTCCCCTCATAGAGAGGGAATTGCGTTTCCTTCCTTCAAAGTGCCGTTGGGATCAGGGCTTGTGCAGACTCCCAAGGCGAATTCGGCTCCTCAAAAGGGAAGGTCTTGCAGAGAGGTGAAAAGTAAACGTTCACGAGAAAACGTACAGAAGTAATTTCAGGGGAGATTTGAAATGACAACCGTTCACCTCCAACCTGCCGCGAAACTCATCTATTTATTTTTAAACAAACCACCTCAGCCCTCCATAAATCTCCGAGGCAGGGAACCAAGGAGGGGACGAATTAGGCGGCGCCGTGACCCCATCCCGGTCCCCGCCGGGCAGCTGCCTGCGGGGCAGGGACGGATGCTCGCATGGCCCTGTGGCTCCAGCTGTGGTTGGAAGCGCGGCGGTCTCAGAGGGATGCTCTGGCTGTTGGCTTCTGTCAGCCAGACCTTAAAATCTGCGCCGTTCGAGGCCTTATTTGAATTGCAAACGGCTCAAGGGAGGTGTACGTGGAGTTGCTCTCTCAGGGTAAATAGGGTTTGGGTTTTTTTTTTTTTAAACTAATAATATTGTGTCATGCTTTAAGGGGGGTGATAGTATAAAGGGCAGGCGGAAAGATTTCTGTGCCTGAGCTGGTGGCTCTCCCGAACCATTTTTGACAGCTAATTTCGAGCATTTCCATGAAAACTCCTCTGATCTGAGGCGTTAAGTGAAATGTCATTAAGGCAATGGGAACACAACGGTAGGGCTGTGAGACAGCACTAAGGGGAAAGGGCAGGGGCTCCCAGAGGCTCCCAGACATGTTTTTTGGACCCCCAATGTGCCCAGGGTTCTTGTGCTTACTCAGAGCTGGACGTTCCTGCCCATCTCTGAACACACAGACTCACACTCAGGGTACCAACCACTGACTCGCGCTTCCATGCGGGTTTTTCTCAGCAACTTCTAGGCCTCGACCGGGGAGGGAAAAAGAAAGAAAAAAAAAAGAAGGGATATATTTGTGTTCATGCAATGGGAAGGGATAGAAGGAAGAGACGTGCGCTGCGGTGCTGTGCGGCGCTGGAATGATCTCAGGAGCTGCGGCTTGTGCAGAGAGATCCCAGGAGTGGGCACATGCCCTTGACACCGAATCACCCGGCGAGTAATAAAGGATTTCCTGCCTTCAGAGCCTGCTTGAGCCGGGGGTTTAGCCCGGGTTAGGCTGTGCAGCGCCCTGACAAGGTTACAGGGTCTAACAGGGTGCTCAGCTGGGACTGGTGATGCTGGGAATGTGTAGATATCCCTGGATATAGATGTGTAGATAACCACGGCGTGCGCTCCTCACCGCCAGCACCTCGCCACAAACAAAAAGCGCGCTCTTCTCCTTGAAATTCACCTTGAACGCGGTGAGATGGGGTGGGTTCGTTGGTTGGGGTTCAGGTTTTTTTATTTTTTATTATTATTATTATTTTTCCCCCCCCCCTCCTCCTTTTCCCCAACAACTGTCAGCAGAGAGGCTGCAAAAAAAG
The DNA here is from genome assembly GCA_013399875.1 of Gymnorhina tibicen. NCBI lineage: Eukaryota > Metazoa > Chordata > Aves > Passeriformes > Artamidae > Gymnorhina > Gymnorhina tibicen. Next base: position 180,400 of record VXAZ01004021.1, read on the forward strand.
CTGAGGAGCCACTGCAGGCTGCGCAGCGCTGGGAGCTGTCAGCCCCACGCCACTGCAGTGATGTCAGCCGCAGCCACAGCCACTGCCACCCCCAGCCCCTGCACACACGCGAGTCGCAAGAAGAAGAATTCATAATTACAGTAGCGTAGCCATGAAACCAGCAGTGCTGGGGGTGAGGGAGCGGGGGGAGAGAAAGCGAAGCCTCGGCCAATATTGGTACTTTTCTTTTTTTTTTTTAATACCTTTTTTTTTTTTTTCTCTCCCCCCACA